>CANTAL010000156.1:0-600000 GCA_947650365.1 Chamaelirium japonicum
ACACTAGATCGCGTGTTAAATATTTCAAAGGTGGCAATAAAATATTTCGAAAGCAATGACAATATTTTGAAGGAGATAATAATATTTTGATGATGATAATAATATTTCTTAAGAGATGATAATATTTTGAGGGACGTGACAATATTTCTTGAGCGATGAGAATGCTTATATCTGTCGACACTAAAACGTGGTGGCAAAATTGGTTCGGTGCTACCCACAATCTGATGTGACACCCATATTCAGCTAGAGAGCCCACACATGGCAAAAACAACCTAGTTCATCGATGATGCTCATATTTGAAAGTAGTCCCTACATTCGTAACTGCAACTCCCGTCTTTAGTGACAAAACAGAACACATTCAGTTTGGGCAGCAAAACATCAACTGCAATGTAACTCAATCAATCAATAATCAAATGGGTGAGGCTTACCAAATCCATTTTGGCTTCGAGTGATCAAAGTTGTATGAAGGCACTGGTTTTGGATATTGAACAATGAGATACACATCACATTGGTTTGTAATAACTTTGATTTGAAGCAAGTCGGAGATGTACACTTGTATAAGGTTGATATAATTAGCATTTAGAAATTCATGATACAGATGCATTATAGAATCGCCAACCTATACATACTGTAAACTTTCAAAGCTCTAAGAGGACATATTTTTTATAATAAACTCAAAGATTCTATTACTGAATTGTCAACCTATGCATTCTCATTCCCATTAAGGAATTGCCAACCTATGCATTCCCATATCTTTCTCTGACGTGTGTTTATTGTGTATGTATAAATATGTATATGGTATAAGTGGTCAACATCTCTACAAATATACTTGAGGTAGGGTTTACTTGTTTAGAAAGTATCAATTTAATTATTGGTGAATTAGAGTTTGAGGCAAAGACAGTTGTTAAGAATTAAATAACCTGATACCTAAAATAAAATAGAAAATTATAGTGAGTCAAACAAATAGGGAACTTATAGTTGCATTTTTGTAGCTGAAACACATTTGGCGAGAGGGGGGGGGATATATTTTTGGAGACCGTTGAATGTCAAGATGTGTATGATCGATGTTGGGTATCGGTGGACACATTCGTTCACAACGTACATTTTCAATGAGGGGCCTCTATCATGTCGCAATGTCGTGGTTGCCGTCCGCAGCAAAGCCCACTTTGGCTACCAGATTGATATGCCGCAATTGATCATGGTCCAATCGTGGCTAGGGGTGGCAATCCTTGACCCGACCCACCAACCCGATCCAAAGATAGTGGGTTTGGGTTTGGCCTAAATGGGTTTTGATTATAAACGGGTCGACATGATTGACCGGTTTATTTAATGGGTTGGATTCGAGTTTGTACTTATAACCCGACTTGACCCATTTATTAAATGGGTCGTGTCAACCTGACCCCACCCAACCTGATCAAACCCAGCCCAATCCGACCTGACTTGACCCAACCCAACCAGTTTACGTGGGTTCTATTGACCCAATCCGACCCGACCCAACACAACCCGTTTAGTAAACGGGTCGGGTCGGGTCGTTTATTAGATGGGTCGGGTTTGTGTTTAAGTTTTTGACTCGTTTATCAAACGGGTCGGGTTCAGGTTGGGTGTTTTACCCTTATACCTATGTCTCAACCCGACCTGACTCATTACCACCCCTAATTGTGGCCTACCATGTTGTCCAAAAGAAAAGACATAATGGGTAGCAAAAATGCTCTTTCTTTTGGACAATATGGCAAACCACGACTGGGTTATAACCAAGTGTAGCAAATCAATTAGGTTGTGAAAATGCTCTCCCATAGATCATGGAGTGCATTTTTATTGACAGATCGATTTCCTGCATTTGTAGCAAATCAATCGGGTAAAACTGGTTAAGAGGCACATTTGCTACATTTTTGCTCCCAATGATAGTGTAACATATCGTCCATTAAAATGGGTATAACTGGTGAAGGGTCATCTGGTAACGTATGTAGGCCCAGTTGGAAAAATTTTTGATCGCGAGCCCACTGCGAGATAATGCGAATGAGTTCGATCGTTCTAGGTGCCTAGCAACCTACAGTTGGAAATGGTACGTGGGCTGATGCGTGCCATGTTTCACTAACGGCATCCGACGACTGAGCACGATTCATTAGTCGTGTGTGCTTGCCATTGGGTCTCACCGTGAATCGCACTAAAACAAACGGCCCGTTAGTGCCACGTGTCGCACAACCGCTCGGTATTGTTTTCAATTGTAGGTTTTCGAAACTGTAAAAGATGTGAGCTAAATGCAAATGGGGTAACTGGCCCCAACACATTGCGGCAAATAGGTTAGAGAAGTGCTTTTTAGGACAAAATAGGAATGACAATTGGACAGATTTGGGAATTGATTTTTATGGTTTTTGCTTAGTCCGACCAACCTGAACCAGACCCATTGCCATCTCTAACCAAAGTGTTTGTTCCGAATGATCAACCCGATTGACGTGGCTTCGGATCAGTGTCACTTGGCCTGCAGATCCATGTTGAATGCGATTAACTGGTCAGAACAGGGTGACCAGTGAATTTTATTTACACCCCCCTTTTTATGTCAAAATATGAATTACACCTCTACTTTTTAAAATTTTGACTTTGCCCCCAAGTCTGTTACTTGATCGTTAGTGACCGGCTAAAAGTAGGGGTGTAACTCAAATTTCAACAAAAAAAAAAGTTGGGATGTTATTCAAATAAAAAAAAAACCACGGGTTGCTCACAGTTAGATGACCGATTGGGGGTAAAATCAAATTTTATAAAAATCGGGTGTAACTAAAATTTCAATATAAAAGTGGAGGTGTGAGTAAAATAAACCATTTGGGAGTCACGGGATCTTAGATCCGTGACGTCTGTAAACGTAATACAGAGGAACAAGGATTGAGGGGAGATCAGGCTTCACACCGCCGTCCACCTCCACGACTCCGACCCCGACCCCGACCCCGACCCGCCGCCTTCGTCAGGATCTATGCCACCTTTCTCTCCCACCTGGTCCGTTCCCAGGTCCGGTGGGTCGAGGCCAGGAAAGGGGGTCGAGCACTTCCTCAGCACAGATCGAGGCCAGGCCGGATCGTGGCTGGAGAGTGGGGGAGGGAGGGGTTGTGACTTGAGTGGAGGCGTCGGGCTTGGCTGGCGTCGGGACGGGTGTGTTGTGTCCGGAGCGGAGGAAGGAAGAGGAGGTGGGGGGCTGTGCTGCAGTGTCGGAGAGGAGAGGTTCCTCTCTCTCTCTCTCTCCTTGTTTTTTTTATTTTTTCAATGCATGGGTTTCAGCGGTCGTCCAGACCATGAGAGCGCTTATCGGGGTCGAGCACTTCCTCTTCCCTCTCCCTGTCGAGGCAGTAGAGCACATATCGAAATTGGGCCGTGTCGTGGCGGGGGACTTGATCGGTGTCAGACATCGACTTGAGTGGAGGCGCGGGGCTCGGCCAGCGTCGGAACGGGTGCAGGTGTGTTACAGCTAGAGCAGAGGAAGGAAGAGGAGGAGGGGGTTGTACTGCAGTGCCAAAGAGGAGAGATAAATCCCTCCTTCCTTCCCTTCCCTCTCAGCCGATCCTAGACCAAGGCCCGGGACTTTGCTCTGTTTTTTTTTTCTGGGAAAGAAAAGCGTCAGAGAGAGAGAGAGAGAGAGAGAGAGAGAGAGAGAGAGAGAGAGAGAGAAACGGGGGAGGGGAGAGACCCCCGGCGCCTGCAGGTTTTTGGCGACGACTTCGATCCCTTCGGTGACGGGATGGCCCTCTTGGTTCTCCACCTCCTCCTCTATGTTGCTGCTGCTTCTTCTTCTTCTTCTTCTTCTCTCTCTCTCTCTCTCTCTCTCTCTCTCTTTCACAGAGAATGGAGCTGGGGGGTTGGGTGTGTGGTCCTGGGGTTTTAGAGGACACGGGGTGGGGGAGTGGGGGTAATGCCCGATTCTAGGGGGGCTTCACGTTGCCTGAAGCTGGGTGCAACAGACGGCGGGCGGCTCGCGGGTAGCGTAACTGACAGATAAAGAGAGAGAGAGAGGGGGGGGGAGATCGTGCAGTGAGGGGGTGGCGAAACTGACATGGGAGAGAGAGAGAGAGAGAGAGAGAGAGAAGGGGGGGAGATCGTGCGGTGAGGGAGGTTGTCTAACTGAGAGAGAGAGAGAGAGAGAGAGAGAGAGAGAGAATGAGAGAGATCTGCGGTGTGAGAGAGAGAGGGAGAATCAGGGAGGAGAGGGAGATCGTGCTGTGAGGGGGGGGGGGTGGGGTGGCGTAACTGAGAAAGAGAGAGAGAAAGAGAGAGAGAGAGAAAGAGAGAGGGGGGGGAGATCGGTGAGAAGCTAGATACAACGGACGGCTATGATTCGGACAGGTCAATCAGGCTAAACCCATTTGTGGCTTTTGGTTGAGAGATTTTGGAGAGAGAGAGAGAGAGATCGTGGAGATGGGGGAGAACAATGTTCACTTCCACTGCAACCTCTCTTAGAAAGATCTTGTCCTTTGATTTTCTAACCGTCACTTATGTTTGTATCAAACGGCTCTCTTTATCCATTCCTTGTGAAATATTATATATATATATATATATATATATATATGAGGGCTGGGTTCCTATGACATGTTATAAGGAGTACCCTATGACATACGGTGAATTAGTAATGCTAGAATGTTTAGAATGTGCTGAATTTTTTTGAGGGTGATCACCTTACCACAGATAGAATGTCCACAAAAAATCAAAGCATTCTAAAACTTGTTGGGGCATCAAATGCTAGAAGCTTTATCGGCCATCCATTTTAACCGTTAAATAGAAAATCATATTTGATGCCTCTAGAAGTTTTAGAATGAGTCAATATTTTGCGGGGGTCCTATCTAAGATAGGGTGATCATCCTCATAAAAATTTAGAACATTCTAAATATTCTAGGGTTACTAACTCACCATATGTCATAGGGTACTCCCTATGACATGTCATAGGAACTCATTTCCCTATATATATATATATATATATATATATATATATATATATATATATATATATATATATCTATATATATATATCTATATAGGGGAATGCTTAGGTGCGGTCTACGGTCCGTGTGGTCAGCAGCCATCCGATGCACCGGCCGCGTGCATCCGATGCACGGAGTGGTGCATCGCACGGCTGCAAAAGTGAACTTGAGTTCAGCTTCCCGGGCCCCACATATATATTATGGTCCCTAAATGGTTCCAAATTCTGACAACACTCATAATGAAGAAATATGCCACATAAAGTAACCAACAAACAACCTTGAATTTTTAACTTGAAGAAACAACCTCTAAATATGTGACTTAAAGATCTCTTACATGATAATTGACATCCACTTACTCCACAAAGAACCAATGACTAATAATAAAAGTTTTTTTGATCACAATGTTGTTAAGTGGGAAAAATGAAGTAAAAAGTCTTTTTCACATAGGAAGTAGAAGGTAAAGGATGCATCCCTCTGTATAGTGAAAAGGACTTAATCAACGACTCACTTAAGCTTAAAAACTAATCAAGTACAAATAACTTCTTACACACAACAGTTTTTAAGAATACCGAGCGACGAGTCAAACTTATCTAGTCACATGAGCTTTATATTCATACCTTTTCTTTTCAATTGTTTATAAAGCTCGCATTTTTTTTATCATTCTCCCGATTTATGTTAGATCACTCATAGTTACTCATTCGAAGCTCAACTTTTCATCCTACTTGTCCAAGCTTTTGCGAGGACAACACTATATTTGGATTTATTTATAAGACACATGTACGACTCAGATGAATCGTTTGTGAGATCCTTTATGTTGTGGTTACAACCTATGAGAATCAGGGCTATTTTTTTTTAATAAAACTTGGCTACGCATGGGTGGCTCTATGGTTTAACTTATCTTCCAAACCGAGGTAGTAATCTTAACTCTTTGAGGACAACGATATTACCTAAATGACAAGAGTTAGGGGCTTCATCGAGGACGACAAAGAGGATGATCGTAATGTTCAAGGAGACATAGTTGACGATGAACATCCACACCTCTTTCTCTTGTCGCCTTATCTCTATCTCTCTCTACCCCCCCCCCCCCCCCCCCCCCCCCACACACACACACACACACACACACACACACACTCACCAACTCTCTTGAGCATCTCCACAATGATCACCAATACTCCTAGTGCGGAACCCCATAACCCAAATCGTCCCTGAGATTTTATGTCATCAACATTGAGAGACGTCAACATTGGTTTAGCATCATCCTCTTCTCCCTCGAGCTTATTTTTGTATGTTTAGCTTTGCAAGCAATGATGTTAGGCCACATATTTATGCAAAAGTTAGTGACATTTAAACTCAAACACTGGATAACTACAACAACATGCCATATATGGGGTCTGTAAAAACTTAGCCAACCGTGGGTCTATAGTTAATCTCCCAATGACGTATTTAGATTGATAACTAGATGGTTACACAATTTAGCCTATTATTCACAATCAAGGTTATAAGTTTGAAGCGGTAGATCGAATGCTCAAAAACAACAAGGATTGTTAGAAAATCATTCGGCAGGAGTACAATTGTGTTCGACGGTGAATTTTTACAAATATTGCATGTCATATTCAAAAGATTGTGGGACCAAATTGTTAGTGCATCAATTCAATGATCCATGATCTGGAATGCTATAAAAGTTTTGCACTTGGTGCAGAACATGCATCTAGATATGACAGAATTCGTCAATGTTGCATTTGCTAACTTCCTAGTAGAGGTATATATGATTTTTCTGTAGTCACATTCTAGCTAGATTAACACCATTGTGTTATCAAATCTAGATTTTTTTGACGTAGGTCATGACGAGCCCAACAAAAACTATACAATTACTGCCGGTGATGCAATCCTATAAGGACCTTAATGAACTCGTATTTTTTGTATATCCTCAACTGGATTTGAGTGGTTTATCATCACCATCATTCCTAATCAAGCAGAATATACTCTTTGCAAGAAATGTTGATGCCAGCGCTGTGTGTACCTCAACAAATGTAGAAGAAGTGCTCAGGACCCAGCTACGCACCCTGCCCCGGCCGACCGCACATTACACGCCGATCGGCCGCGTGTTTTGCCCGGCTGGGCCTGGTCGGCCGCGCACTTCGTCCTGCTGGATCTGGCTGGCTGCGCGCTTCATCTTGCTGAGCCTGGCCATCCACGCACATGTTCGGCCGTGCGTTTCACCCAATTATGTAAGTATCGACCCCCCCCAGTCTCACAGCAGTCGGCTAGCGGGTCGACCTGAAGGGCTTGGCTGGTTGAGACGCAGGGGGATTAGAGGGGGAGTTCTGCTTTCTCAGTGCAGCTCCGATATTCTCGTGAAGCGCTGGCCCGATCATCACGTCCCATGATGGTGCGGTAGTTATTCCCGAGAATCTCGGCTGGGCGGTAACCAAGGGAGGAGAACCTGACGCCCCGAGATTTTCGGTTGACCGGTAAGGCAAGTATCACCAGCTATGATTACCCAACGCATGTAAGATGACATGTCGCTCACGTGCGGGGCAGTTGCAAAGACTGCGGGAGCACGTCATCAGTCCCGCCCCGCACGGAAGACAACAGCTGTCACCTAGCAATATTATAAAAGGGGACCTACCCCTCAGAGAGAAGGATCCAATTTCTGGAGAAGGAGGTGCTGCCCAATTCTTTCTGGAGTTTTCGGAGCTTGAGAGAGAGAGAGACTTGAGAGGTCGGCATTTGGGAGGCCGGTCCTCTCTAGGTGTAAGAGGGTCAGGGTGAGAGTTTGTAACCCGTTTGCCTTGACAGTTCATACTCACCCCACCCCGTGGTTTTTTTCCCCTTCGATGTTGAGAAGGGATTTTTTCACATAAATCTGGTTTACTGCGTTCCTTGATTTGTTAGATTGTGCATGCCAACTGAACCACCCAATTCCAGAAAAATCCCCCACAAGCGCGATAAATCATGCAATATTAGAATATTTTTTTGGTGAAGAATATGAATATTTAGCGACATATAATTATATACCGACTGAGTTCTTGAGCTTGCAGGATCCTTTAGGATTACCATAATTTAAGCCGAAATTAAAAGTGGGATATCCGATAATACTTCTGAAAAATTTTGTACAAAAGGATGGATTATGTAATGTGATTCTACTTCCGACGTGAATCAAACTTTTCCTCAAGACTATGTCACCTTGTTTGCATGTGCGAATCCTAGCGGTTGATGTCATGTTCATGAGATTAAAAATTTGAATAAAAATAGGATTTATGTTGACTTCCCCGTTTCGATTTTCGGACCTCTTTGAGCCCATGCTCTAGCGCCCTATCCTCTGACCGCCTGGCCGGGCCATAAAAAAAAAGCAACATGGCCCATTTCATATTTCCCCATCCATAAACTCATTTTCACATACCCATGGCACATGTCTAATGCACGCTCCCGGTTTCCAGCTCTTTTTTGACTCACGTCGTTCACACACATATGGTCTACATTGTGCTGCAACTTGGCCTGGTTGACTCGACCCAATCCGAGTTTTGGGCGGTTTTGGGTTGATGTATTTGAGGATTTGGTTGGGTTAGGATTGAAAAAATTCAACCCGAGTTAAATTTGGATCGGGCATGGGCAACCCGACCCAATCCGAATCGCGTACTCATGTATTTATACGAGTCTATGATTATAGCTAATAATCATAGCTATCCCGAATACTCATATGTTGAGAGGTCACAATCACACCTATCCGTTTCATCGAGTCCCATATTCTTTATTTGCTTCATGCTTATCAAATAAAGACAATCATCTGATGATCTAGTAAATTGCATGGATCAAAATGTAAAATTATTTTCAGTTTTTGATCTTCAAAGCTCAACATTTTAAACAATTATTGGAAACTAGTATACCCGAACTTGCACAATCCGACCCATCTTACCAACTTGGGCTAACACCAGCCCAATCCGAGAATAGAAGTTTTTGTTTGGGTTGGGGTTAAGGTTGGGTTGGGCTGGGCATCTCGGGTTGGAGGCTGAGTTGGGTTAGGGTTAAGGGTTTCAGAGCTTGGGTTGGCCTTGGGTTGACCCCCAACCCGACCCAACCTGCCTGAGTTGCAGCCCCTATGCCTACGTCCTCGCCTCTCAGGTGAACTTCACGTGTTCATCTCTAGGGTATAACGAGAAGGAAGGGTCGAGGGTTTGCTTCCTCGGCACTCACTCGAGACTGCGCGCGCATCGTTCTCGTCCGAGGAAAGAAAGAGGGGGGCCATTTCGGGCATCGCCGCCGCGCGGAAGAGGGGCATTCCCGGCACCTACCTCTTCTATCTGTAGCCATGCACGCCCCCGTCCTCGTCCTCAGTAAGCCTCTGCTCTCTCTCTCTCTCTCTCTCTCTATAGATCTCATTCATCTCTATCCTTGCATCAAGATGTAGGGTTTACTGTCCCTGGCTTCAGCTGCCATCGAGTGTGATAATCTAATTTTTCTGATTCATTGAGAGAAGTTTAAGGGGTTTGTTTAGGACTCACTGATTTAGGACTTCGATCTTCAATTTCATTTGACCCATCTTCGGTTTCTCTCTCTTCTGTGTCTGATCTTGGTTGCATCTCTTTTTGTGAACTGCTGATGCGACTTCATTATCCTGAACAACCGTTAGATTGTTGTTCAACGATCACCGTTCATCAACAATAGGAAAGGGGTAGCCATTTTTTTTTTTTTTTTAAGTTCCAAAATTTAGGGGTGAAGCACTATATGTTACGGCGAGGCTCTCTACTGTGTGAGTGATGGAGAAAATCCACTGCAAGCTTTACGTGGAAAAATGAAGAAATGGGTCGATGGAACGGATGCCTTTGTTGCATAATTTGCATTTAGTGAATATGATGCACTCAGGGACATTAATGGCGTGCTTGGCGATGCTTAAGAAGAGTGCCTCTATGGATTTTAACATGAAAAGTTTTGTTTGTTGTACACTAAAAGTAAGTGTATTTTATTTTAGTTAAGTAGGAAAAATGGCCGATTCACATGTGGACTAGAAATGTAGTTGGTTCAGTAGACCTTAACTAAACCAAGGCCAAACTGGTTTGTGTCCAGCACTCCACTCGGATCCCCGAATTGAAGCTGTGGGTTGGGTGCTAGTCTTAACTAGGGGTGTGCATCGGTTCAAAACCAACCTATTTAGGCAAAACCCAAACCGAACCAACCTTGGCCGTTTTTGAGGATTTCCAATCCAATCCAAACCGATCTGAGATTGGAATCCAATCCAATTAAAGTCGGTTTGGATTGGATTGGATGGTCGGTTTGGCCTTTGACCCATATGCATTTTGGGCTTTTTCCCCCCCTTCTATTAGAACATAGTTTTAACTTTAAAAAATAATAATTATTGTCAAATTATTAGGCCTAAATAAGATTTGTAACTGATTTTGAGTAATCCTACAGTATTGCAAAGGTTATTGGTAGCAAGGGTATATGAGAACATATGGGTATATTTAATAAAGCATTATACGTATATACATATGTCGGTTCAGTTCGGTTTAGGTCATTTTTAAATTTACAAATCCGTCAACCGATCTAATCATGTCGGTTTTTAAAAAACCCAATCCAGTCTGATCCATTGAGTGTGTCTAAACCGATTAAAATCGGTTGGTTTGGTTTGGTTTGGTCTGTTTAGTCGGTTTGGTTTGGATCCTGGACACCTCTAGTATTAACCTAGCTATGTTTCAACTTGGTTGACATCTTGGCTGTAACGTTTTGGATCCATTTTGACCAAAGATAAAAATCCTAAGTCAAAGTCTTCCAACTTCGGCCTGAACACATCAACCCAACTCGATTATTTGAGATGGATCCATAACCATAGTTACAAAACAACGGCTATATAGATCGGCTCCAAGTTAAAAATTGGCCCAATCCTAGAGAGAAACCCCTGATTAAAATTCCATTTAAATTTGGATTAATGCATCAACCCAAAAATAAGTTGAGATGAATCTGTGAACACGGCAAGTGATAGGTATAGTTATAAAGTTTATACCTAAATCTAATCAAGCTTGGGTTTAGGTCTCTCCCCCCATCTTGTTATTCATCAAATAGTGCTTTTACAAACAAGTTGACTAAATATGAACATATTAAGAGCTACTTTCATAGCGCTACTGTAAATTATCCTAAAAAGCTATTTTACAAAAATAGAAGCAACACCTCACATGACTTGGAGAATTAGATGTAATATTTTGTTGGTTGGAAAAGTTGTTTGATGGAATATTTTGTTGATTGGAAAAGACTTTATAATCATGATATTGCGTTAGGAATGAAAACTTGCATGTTGAGTCTTTTTAATCTTTCTAATGGGCAGAAGGTTGGGTCTTTAAGAAAACCATTGTCTAAATTGAATCTTTCAACTTGTAAGAAGATTGTGGTCTGTATAGACTTTATTCTGTAGTGCCTTGAGGATTATTCCTTTCATTACTAGGAACCTTTGTCTTATGGAAGGATTCGTCGTCATTATTGAGCCATCGCAAAGAGAATTTAAGTGAAACTATTTTTGTGGTGTGGGAGGAAGTTGCTTTATTTTCTTTCAAGCGGTGTTACAAGTTTGGTTGCTTTTTTTTTTTTTGCAAATATTCAGGGCACTGAAAACGAATTGTCTAGATAAGAAGACAGTGGCAGACTTTTTGGGGGAGTTTTAACAAGGTTACCCATCCTATTCATATAGCAACCAAGGAGTTGGTTTGTAATCTGAAGGTTGCCCTTTGTCATGGTTTCTGATCCTTGAATCAATCGATTATCTCTCTCATTATGTGTATGGCCGTTTGATGAGTAGTTGTCACGATTAAATACTACGGGGATGCATTGATATTGGATTTGCTTCATATTTCAGGAAAAAGGTGTTACTAACTTGTTTGTGGGCTTAAGAGTCTTAGACTAGAGAGTGTATTGTTGCTCCGTGAAATCTTTCTGAAAGCTCTTTGGTTTGATATTGAAAATTGGACTTGCATTCACTTATGGATAAATTCTTGTACAATTTATTTACTTTATTTGATGAGTTTCACATTTGTGGTGGTTTGGTCATTAGGGAAGAGGGTGCATCACTTCATTCCAGCATAGGTCAATTTCCTTTTGGGTGCCTCACTCTCTCTGTTAGGAAAACACTAAAGGATGGTGGGATGAGGCTGGACTTTGACTATTTGTACAACTGGTGCTGATTTTATTTTAAGAAGAATCAATGGCTCAAATAGTTTGTCTTGTATTATGATGAGGTTTTTGTGATACAAATTTGATCATGACAATTCCTGGTGTCGTTCATGCCCATTTTAGTTTCTTGGGGAAGCGTTTGAAGTTCTTACTACTTTGAGCCTTAAGGATAATGTTGTTGGTGCATTGCTTTAGTGAGCTTTTGCTCGGGGCATCGACTGGTTGTTATTGAGATGAACCATGGTCAAACATGTCCGACTCTGCAGTGAACAGTCAGGCCCAATCCTACTACAGACCATGAAAGAATGAAATAAGTCCTTTGCATGATCCATTGAACTAGAGGTTAACTTAAACTTAACTGCGCAACATAATGTTACTTTATTCTCCTTATTTTAATGAGGCTGTTGATGCATGGATGTTATAAAAGGGTAGAACTATGGTAAGGGGTAAGGAAGACAGCGAAAGTGAAACGGAAATTCAAAAAGGAAGAATGGTAAATGTCATCATGAGCGGGAAATGTTGAGGGAGAGAGACAATGTACATTAAATCTGCTGTAAATTCCTGAAGTTTGAGTGTTCACATTGAGAGAGCTAGCCTCCAATGAAAGAGACAAGTAGAGAGTTAAGGACGTGGTTGGTTGGGTTAGGATCTCTTGTGTGAGGTCAAGTAGAAACCGAGGTCAAGTAGAAACCTAGCGGTTTCACGTTTGCACTTGTTCAATTTCTTTATGGGTGGGGAATGGGGATTTAGTCTGCAGATACTGTATTGACATTTCTTAGGGTTTATTTATACACCACTCCTTTCTATTTATGCACTTATGTGTCTCTCTTTAGTCATTACTAATTTAGTAATTTACTATCACTACATAAGAGAGTGCATATAATACAAAAGGCTATTGAATTTTTTATTTTCTCCATACAAATTTAAAAACTAAATATAAATTCTAGCGATACGTTAATAACTTAATATATTTATTCATGCACCCCATTGGGCTCTATAAGTGATACTTGCCCCCAACCATGTAAGAAATGGGTTCTGTTTTCAGCACTTGCTGTTTAAGTCATGTTTTTTGCTTTATTTTAGTCCCATATTGTTTGTGAAACTTTATGCATGTAAACCGGCCACTGTATAGTATATAAGGCCCGACACTTATTATTTGCAAAGTTGCAAAAATGAATTATGAAATAAAAAATTTCTTCCTGATTGGATGTGACTTGAGGAGGATTCCTTTGACATATGGTCGACTCTAGACCCCCCCCTCTCTTTATCTTGATCTTCCTCTTTTGTGTTTGTAATCATTGTCTTCCCCGCCTCCCCCCATCAGTTTTCCTCATGATTGGTCTTAAGTTTTGTTTCTTATGTTTCTTGCTTTTCCTTTGCCATGTCATTTTTCTTCATACGAAGCTTTTACTAAGGAAGAAGGTTTTATAGTGATCTCGTGTATACCATCTGTTTTGGTTAATAAAAAGCACTTGGTGTGTACCTAACTTTTCCTTAAACTGAAAAAGTAGAAGAAAGACCTGCTTTTATTGTCAGAGGAAATGATCCTTGGCATTGTTCAGAGACCTCATGTATTTTCTGATATGATTATATTTAATTCATAGTAAAGGTTTTCCTCATGTGGCAAACCCTACCTTTCCTAGGATTATGGACAGAATTATTAGCCTTTATCCATCCTGCTTGGGGTTGATAAGGGATTGTAAAAAATTGTGCATCTGAAAAACTTGGTTTTAAATCTTTTTTTCTTGAGGAACTTTTACGAAATTGATCTTTAGGGATAACTAAGAAAATTGTTATGGTATAACTGCTTTGCTGACCGTATAAAATTTGTGTTGTTATCAATTAATTTATATTTTATGGTCTATCGAACAGAACCTGTTAGTAAAAGTATCTCAGCTTCACCTTGACCTGCTCCCACTATTGTTTTTTTTTTCTCTGTTCTATCTGTTTCAAAATTCTCAAGCCCCCATCTTTTAGCATATATCCATAATTCTCTTAATACCCACATAGAAAATTTTCTAATACTTTGTATGAACTGTAATGAGCAGAAGATTCTACAAAACGGGAATCTGGACGTAAGGTGCAACATGCCAACATCCAAGCTTCTAAGGTGAGTGTGGCTTATTATTTTCTTTTTTTTTGGGGTGTAATTTGGTTTCAGTACTTATTGGCTGTTGATATGTTTAGTATTAATTATTCATTTGGACATGGAGAAATAGGGAGTGACTGTTTTTTCATGCTGATTTTAAACCTGCACAATTAAAGTCTGGCTTTAAATTCAGGTAGCCGTACCATTCGGATGGTTCTTTACGTAGTTGGCGACCATGGTTCATCTTTATTGGCCATTGACTAGTGTGGGCACATCCCTATATGTCTAGTGTTAAATACCTTCTGGTTTTGTCTATCATTTGGTGTATGCCTACAGATAATGTTTTTTGTTAGTTCTTGTTTTCATGTTCTAAGTCAATATCCTATGAGAAAAACAATCTATTGTAAAGTAAGTGAGGTGGATATGGACTCACTTATACTGGTCTACTGAATCCTGTCTCAGTGATGCAGACTGACGTGTCGTTCAAACTAGTTGTCCTTCCATTTTTGCACTTTCTGCAAAATAACCATTTTAATAATTTTACCCCTATGTGGTCTAATTTGGTTTCAGGACTTATTTTGACCTGGATCATATGTTTAAGTCGATTAAAACTTTAGAACCTTTTTTATGTTATATATCTTATTGGAACCCCACTTAAGGCATCGTCAGGAGCCGTCAGATCTAACTCAAAAAGGTGATGCCCTGACGCCATACTAGCCATCCCTCCATCCTCAATCTCATTATCGGTCCCATTCATCACCAAGGAAAAAAAAAAATACTGTTCACATGGTTGCCGTTTCATGCTTGAAGAATAACGACGTTAAATCCCCCTCCCTCCCCACCGGTGCATCCCCCTTCTTTCCCTTTTTCCTGTTTTATGAACTTTGTGATATAACAATTTATTAGATAGATGGGAAAGATGCTTGAAATGAGTCATGTATAATCATAAGAGAAGCTGTATACTTCATTGTAAATCAACATGCAAACTGTTTATCCGTGTTTGAGTTATTGCATAAAGTTTTGGCATATTTTATTATGAACAGGTTTAGAAGATGGGATACGGCTTGCTGGGGTTGTTTATGAGAAGTTTCAAAAGATACAACCAATCATCTCAGGACAGGTTTATGTCATAGACAGTTTGCACACTATATACGGGATGCCAATCTGGTCTCAGACTTACCTGAGTTAAAGGGGTATCTTTTGCATATCAATTGCCATTAATTAGAACTATGAGTGGGAGTAAGCCTATGAGTACCACTGATTGGAGTTATACGACATGGTTTAATACTTTAATTGTATTAAATAACCAGCTATGACCCCTTTAATGAATTGTCTTATATTTGGTTTGGAAGGTTTTGCAATAAGAGTGTGGACCTATAAATTATGGAACTGTGGATTTGACTGCTTGAAGTTTGCTAGCCTGTTGGTGTATATGGCCTTCCTTAGGAATGCACCGCATGACAAACTTGAACTAAAAAGTTGGGATAACCTTTCTTGTTTATTGTTATGGATATGGTGGGATCATAAAGAGCAGTTCTGAGAGTAAATGTGCTTGGGATGTGGTTGACCAGTTACAAAGAAACTGAGGTTTCCAGGAAGGTTTACTAGGATTATTTATCATTTTTGAAACCGGCACCTTATGTCCATCTTATGACAATCTTTCTTCCCGTGCAGCCTTTTTTAAGCATTATATAGTAAGGGTCATTGTTTTCCTGAAAGTAGGTATGAGATGAGTGTTGGTTTTGAAAGAAGTCCTCAAACCTAGATGGATCATACTTTGGCACATAAAGCATACCCATATAGATAGGACATGTTCGCGCGTTTTGTTCTCTCTTCCATACATGGATTGAGTCATTGAAGGATCCACCTGAGACACTGCCATGAAGAAATGCAATTGAAAAACTACTCTTTCATTTATGCTGCATTTCAAAGACAAGAATTATCAAAATTCTAAGCCCCAACTTGGCCTTACTTAATGTGACCTCTCATACTCAAGTTGCACTATTCTGTTAGCTTTGGTTATTTATTGCATTTGATTGCACAGTCTGTGGCTGACATAATTCGCACTATGTTGGGTCCTCGGTCCATGTTGAAGATGCTCCTTGATGCAGGAGGAGGTGCAATTTACATATCACTTTGTTCTATATTTGATAAATTGTTTTTTAACTAGTCACTTTTTAATTACCATTATAGCCGTATTTGCTTTTAAACCAGCAGAATGTCCTTGTATTTGGTTCCGACTAACATCAATTTGCTTTAAAATTTATGTATTTCAACAATTATTTTCATTCCATGCATACTAGTATAGTTTGCTCCATATAGCATTCACCATTCTTTAATTTTTATTTTGGTTATTGTAACTTATGTTGAATTAATTTAGATTTATGTTGTTGGAGGAGTTTTGGTTTTGGGAATAAAGTTTTTGCAATTGGTCAAATGGTCTACTTAAAATTTTGGAAGAAAATAAAAATTTAGAAAAAAACGTAAAATTGAAGATTAATAGGAAGTAAGGAAATATTGATACTGGTTTAAAATCTCTCTTGGTAGGAATGGGATTGTTGCTAGCCATATATAGTACGGTACAACTTACAAATGCAATTGTAATAAAATTTAGAACATTAACTTGTAACATGCTTAAATTAAAAAAATCATGATACCTATAACTGATAAGGCCTTCCAATAAGTCAGTTAAACAATAAAGAGAAGGAATTGTCAGTACATATATAAGTACTACAAAATTAGCATAGAAAAGATTATAATAACATATCTGATAGCAGGTCACTTGTATTCATATCTTTATAGTTTATATCAGTCTCTATAATGCAATGCATACTGCTGGTAACATTTAAGAAAATAGGTGCTCATTCTATAGTATCTAATGTTTGGTACCTCTTAGAAGGGTTGATAACTGCACCATCCATGTCAACTGGTCAGAACACTTGTGTGGCATAGTATTGATTAGAATTCTCTTGTAAGAATGGAGAAAGAAGAAGAAAAGTAGAACAAGTGATGGCATCTCCTTGCTTTTGGTTTCAAAACAGATTTTATTTTGCATTCAATACTTAGGCATGGTGGCATGTGCTTGAATTTCATTTGGTACCCTACATTCTGAAGTTTTTTTCATGGGATTTTGTTTCTAAGCGCCCGGCCCCCCCCCCCCCCAAAAAAAAAAAAAAAAAAAAGAAAGAAAGAAAGAAAGAAAGAAAGAAAAAGAAGAGAAGAAGAGATAATAAAAGAAAAGAAAAAGACTAGTACAACGACATGAGCCAATATACCTACATTTTGCATTCAATACATAACTATTTATGTATTACGAAATATGCACATATTTCATTTTAATCTTCAGAAATGGCCAATTGCCATAAATCCTCTAAATCCATATGTGCCATCATTGATTTGTTTTTATCTAATATACTTATATGTCTACGTATGCATAAAGATAATATTGAAGGTTACAGGGCACAACAACAGAAGGATCTTTGTTTCGCATGAACTCACTTGGATCTATGAAAATCTATGAAATAATAGATGAGAAATATGAGACTAACAAGAAGTCACCTTTACTGAATTTGAATAAAATTCAACATACCTGTTGATTGTGACCCCGTGAAAATAAATCATGTCTTCTTTTGATGGCCAATGGGTCAAGGCTTGTGATTGCCTCTTCCTCTTTTCCTCGCTTTTGGGATCTGAGACGTTGCATACCCATGGGAGAACTAGAGAAGGCATTAAGGTATCAAATACCCAAGCCTCTCTCTCTCTCTCTCTTAGGGTTTGATGTGTGGCTGACCACTACATGTGGAGGACCTATGTGGCTGGCTACCTAAGAAACACAGACACGTACACGACATAGACACACCGACACGACATTTGACAAGGACATATATGGGGACACACTGAATTATATATATATATATATATATATATATATATATATATATATATATATATATATATATAAAGAGAGAGAGAGAGAGAGAGAGAGAGAGAGAGAGAGAGAGAGGAAACGGGAAATGAGCTGTCAACCTATTTCGAAAAAATAGGCAGCCACCCATTTGATGCCCTTAGGAGTCTTAGAATGTGCTGATTTTTTGTGAGCATAAGTATCTTATCTTAGATAGAACACCAAAAAAAAATAAGCATATTCTCCTAGGGGCATCAAATGTTAGAAGTTTTATCGAGCGTTCGTTGTCACCGTTAATATGAAATATTATATTTGATGCCCCTAAAAGTTTTAGAATTTGCTGATTTTTTGTGGGTATTCTATCTAAGATAAGATGCTTATGCTCACAAAAAATCAATCCATTCTAAGACTCCTAGGGGCATCAAATGGGTGGCTGCCCATTTCGTCGAAATAGGCCGTCAGCCTATACCCCGTATCCTCTCTCTCTCTCTTTATATATATATATATATATATATATATATATATATATATATATATATATATATATATATAGGGGAGCGTGACTTTGTATGCCCATGCATTGAAGGCTTCAATGTTTGCTCCTCTATTAACATACATAAAGATTTTCAAATTTGCTAATTTTGAATGGAGATGATATCTATGTTGAGATGATCATCCTCACAAAAAATCAGCAAGTTCTGAAACCTCTAAGCATTTCAAATAAGCTCATCAATGTGGGGGAAAATCTTCGTGCCGACCCGAAGACCTCGCCTCACCAGTCAATTGAAGTGGAAGTCGAAGAGATCGTCGTTCGATCTATCGATTGGAGTTGCAGCTTTTGATATGTAAACAGAGAGATGCAATCAGAGAGTGTTGACACGAGAAGTGATCTCGGAGTTCAGCCGAAGCCTACGTCTCCGTGCTATAGGGAGCAACCCGAATTCACTAACACTTTTCTCGAAGTAACCTCGACAGGCCGAGTGTTACTGAAGCCTCTTTGATCTCTTCAAAGACACAAAGAAGATCAAGAAGAGATGAGGAGATAGAAATTCCAGAGCTCTGGATTTTGAAAATCAGATCTCAGAGTGGAAATCAGAAATTTCGGATCCCTTTACATTCAAAGTTTCGGCTATTTATAGGATTCTCTGGTGGTAAATGGCGGTTTCTGCTGCAGCATCTGGGGATCCTCCAGGTAAGGCTGGTGGGTCCCGCTGTAGTCTTCGGGGGCCCATCGGGCAGGGCCGGTGGGTCCCGCGGTAGTCTTCAGGGGCCCACCAGGCAGGGCCGGTGGGTCCCACTGTAGTCTTTAGGGGCCCACCAGGCAGGGCCGGTGGGTCCCGCTGTTGTACTCGGGGGCCCACCAGGCAGGGCCGGTGGGTCCCGCTGTTGTCTTCGGGGGCCCACTAGGCAGGGCCGGTGGGTCCCGCTGTGGTCTTCGGGGGGCCCACCAGGCAGGGCCGGTGGGTTCCGCTGCTTGCAGACTTCTTACCAAAATTTGCACCCACAGTTACCCCCTCCAAGTTAGCTAAAGAGGTTTCATTGGCTGGCTTGGATTCGTGGTGCAAAGCTAACGACCCCCTGTTACACACGTAGAGGGGCTTTTGTCGAGTGTTAGCGAAAGAATAGACTGATCGGTCAAATTTGACCGATCGGTCAAATTCAACCGGTCAAGGTTTGGGTGATCGGCAAAAAACAGAGGTTTTTTGCCTGATCCAGTAGAAAATCGACCGATCGGTTGATTTTGACCTATCGGTCAAGTTTGACCGATCGGTTAAAATCAGCCGGTCAAGGTTTGGCTGATCGGCAAAAAACATAGGTTTTTTGCCTGATCCAGTAGAAAATCGACTGATCGGTTGATTTTGACCGATCGGCTAAAATCAGCCGGTCAAGGATTGGGTGATCGGCAAAAAACATAGGTTTTTTTGCCAGATCTAGTAGAAAATCGACCGATCGGTTGATTTTGACCGATCGGTTAAGTTTGACCGATCGGCTAAAATCAGCCGGTCAAGGATTGGGTGATCGGCAAAAAACATAGGTTTTTTGCCAGATCTAGTAGAAAATCGACTGATCGGTTAATTTTGACTGATCGATCAAGTTTGACCGATCGGCTAAAATCAGCCGGTCAAGGATTGGGTGATCGGCAAAAAACATAGGTTTTTTGCCAGATCTAGTAGAAAATCGACTGATCGGTTGATTTTGACCGATCGGTCAAGTTTGACCGATCGGCTAAAATCAGCCGGTCAAGGATTGGGTGATCGGCAAAAAACATAGGTTTTTTGCCAGATCTAGTAGAAAATCGACTGATCGGTTGATTTTGACTGATCGGTCAAGTTTGACCGATCGGCTAAAATCAGCCGGTCAAGGATTGGGTGATCGGCAAAAAACATAGGTTTTTTGCCAGATCTAGTAGAAAATCGACCGATCGGTTGATTTTGACCGATCGGTCAAGTTTGACCGATCGGCTAAAATCAGCCGGTCAAGGATTGAGTGATCGGCAAAAAACATAGGTTTTTTGCCAGATCTAGTAGAAAATCGACTGATCGGTTGATTTTGACCGATCGGTCAAGTTTGACCGATCGGCTAAAATCAGCCGGTCAAGGATTGGGTGATCGGCAAAAAACATAGGTTTTTTGCCAGATCTAGTAGAAAATCGACCGATCGGTTGATTTTGACCGATCGGTCAAGTTTGACCGATCGGCTAAAATCAGCCGGTCAAGGATTGAGTTTCGAACCTGCCCTTTCGAGGAAACAGTAAGCTTGTTCTTCTTTGATCTTCGGGTAGAGTTTTGAACATTGATGGAGTTCGATTTTTCTGTTTTTGAATCTTTGGTTTGCCCGAATGCGGTTTTGAACCGGCAATCCGGTTCACTTGGACCGGTGGTTGGCTTGGACCGGTGGCTTGTCTGGACCGATGGTCTGACGCTTCGTCTGGTCCCGACTGTTCGCCTGGTTTTGCGCTTGCTATAGATGGATGCCACGTGTACCTACAAAAACACGCGATTTGATATGGTGAAGACACGTGTCTTTTCGATCTGTGCGCCGGTTTACCCTGGGTATATAAGTTTTTCTCGCTGTCATTTTCGCCTCACGCTTCCAAAATTTTTCGAAGTCCAGACTCTTTACTTCCAGTCTCCCGTTCTCTGCTTCCTTGTTCTCTTCTTTCCGATCAATCGAATGGCGTCTTCGGGTAGTTCGAAGAAGAGTGCAGTTCCTTCCAAGAGGAAGGGCAAGGAAATTGTTGAAGAAACGTCTGTCTCGAAGGGCCGTGGCAAAGGCAAGGCAATGCTGGTGGAGTTGGGCCAACTGGGCAAGAGGCACGCTGGGGTTGGATTCGCTTCTGCTCCTTCAAGGCCGGAACACATCCCGAAGGTGAGGTTCGTCATGGGTCGTCTGCTGCCTCTCAATGAAGAGCCTTCCTACATCTACAACACTGGTGGCGAGTTCACCGACAAGAGGAGGGCACAGTGGCAGCGGCTGTTGGCATGCTTCACAGAGGGGAAGATCCGGCCTTCACTGCCCGGGATTCAGGCTGGCTTTGGCATTGACAAGCAAACTGTGTTTGTGAATTTTGCCTGCAACGAGCAAGTGATGGGGACAGTGGTCTCCTTGGGTCAGTTGAACTGCGGACTTCGCCTTCCGCTCCTGCCGTT
Source organism: Chamaelirium japonicum (assembly GCA_947650365.1). Lineage (NCBI taxonomy): Eukaryota > Viridiplantae > Streptophyta > Magnoliopsida > Liliales > Melanthiaceae > Chamaelirium > Chamaelirium japonicum. The sequence goes on from CANTAL010000156.1 coordinate 21,757, forward strand.
TGCCGCGAGGTTGCTAAACACCTCCGGCCTTTGCCCAGGACAGATCACCGGCAATGCATGGAGGATAATCTATGCCTTCTGCCGTGTAGAGTCTGACTTCCAGAAGGAGCTGAGGGAGTGCTACTCCAGCCTCCCCGACGACGAAGAGGCCCGGATCGAGTTGGGTTACTTCTTCTATCACTACCGATGGGTCTCGAAGAAAGACAGCCCTTTCTTCAACCTCACAGGGATTTCCGCTCTACGCCCCCTCACCGACACAGTTGCCTCCGATAAGCTGTATACGGAGTGGCCTCTCTCAGTGGCTGGTGCCTGGACGCCACTTTCAGTGCCAGAGACTCCTCGCTCTGACGTGAACAAGGAGGTGAAGATGTTTTATGGTGAAGGAGAGCTGGCCTGGCCTTCGGAGAGGGTTGGAGCCATCGACAACTTGTTCCTCGAGTTGACTTGCGGTACCAGGTCCTGGAAGCAGTTTTCAAACTGCCTAGTGAGGTACGGAAAAGCCAATCTCCTCCACCGATCGCAGGCCAGATACGAAGACAATGAGGTCTTGTACTCAGACTACGAGGAGGATCCTCAGTCTGGCAAGATCATCAGGAAGGTTAGGATCGAGAAGAAAGCCTATGGTGCAAGGCGCCGATTGCCAACTGCTGAGGAAAAGCTGGTGATACAGAGGGGCCCTATGAAGAAGAAAAGGAAAATCCTTGTCCAGCAGAATGAGGAAGAGGACCAAGAAAAGAAAAAGGAGGATGATGAAGAAGAAGAAGAAAAGAAGGAAAGCGAGGAGGAAGAAGAAGAAACAGAGAACGGTAGCAACGGCAACGGCGGCGATGATGATGACGATGACGATGAGGATGGGGGTGGTGAGGATGATCTTCCTCCCACCCCCACCGGTGGAGGTGAGGGAAACGGGGGTGGTGAGGAAGAAATTCCTCCCACCCCCATTGAAGGTGACCAAGAACAGGGGGGTAGTGGGGATGAACTTCCTCCCACCCCCACTGGTGGTGCAGAAGAGGAAGATTTTCTTCCTATCCCTATCGACGAGGCTAAGGCCCGTCGAATGGAGGGAGTCATGGACGTGGAGGGCGAAGGCCACAAGGTGGTTCCTGCCTACCGCTTCGACGATTTGAAGAAGCGCCCGGTGCGTTTAAAAATCAAGTTCTCAGGGAGTGGTGAGGTTGGAAGCAACCCCACACCCCTCGACCAACTTCCTCCAGTTACTCCCCGCATCGAAGGAGCAACCACAAGTGGGGGTCTGGAGGTCGAACAACCCCCACCCCCTCATCGATCTTTGGCCGATGAAGTGGCTTCTCTCATGGCTGGGCTCAATCAGCCAGGCGGGTAGCAAGAGGAAGGGGGTGTCTCACCTCCCCAGGGTGCTCCTTCTCCTATTCACTTGGAGAGGGAGAGCCGTGTGGGCGATGGGGCTCCCCAACTCCAGCCAGAACCCCAGCCAGAACCAATTCCCACCATGGAGAAATCGATCCCTCGGGGTAAGAGCTCCGACCGTGGCAAGGGAAAGGCTCCTCGAGTCGATGTCTCAGGTAACTTCATTAGATTCTACTTCTAACCATACCTTTGGAGTTTGAAAATATTCTAACTTTTTTGAACTTCTATTTGATTTGCAGGGACTCCTGCAGGCATGGCTTCAATTTTGAAGGATTTGGGTGAGGTTGACATCAACCACCCAACTTCCGTGATCCGGCAGCTCTGCAACCTTCCGGGGGCTCCGATCGAGGAAGCCTTTCATAGGCTTGAAGTGGTGGTAAGTGCATCAGCTTGAATTGTCTTTCGATTTGAATCCTCCGATATACTCTTATCATTTCTTGTCTGTTCGCAGAACTCAGCGGTTCTGAAATTCGGCACAAAGCTCTTTAAGAAGTACGGAGAGCGAGAGGCTTCATCTGAAGTCTCTCGTCTAACGGCTGAATTGGAAGCTGCCTTCGAGGAAAAGGATAAGCTGAGGGATTTTCTATCCTTCAAGAAGGAGGCCTTGAAGGCTAAGATTGAGGCCCTTCGCAAGGAAAAACTGGAGAGCAAGGGCTGGCAGAACGGCTTCGAGGCCCGGGGTCACGAGCTTGAGGAGTTGAGGAATCGATTTTTCAAGATCGAGAACTTATCCTTCGATCGTGCTGCTCGAATAAAGGAGTTGGAGGCAGAACTCGCTGCAAGAGATGCCGCTTTTACTGCTAAGGAGAGAGCTTCAGCTGCGAAGGAGGATGCCCTTAACAAGGAGCTGGAGCAAATGCACACTGAATGCGCGAGTTACAGGGAGACGACGGAGAAGGTGGTGGAGGCGCTCAGGGTCCACGCTGGCAGCGTTCGATCTTCTAAGGCTTTCCGTGGCAAGTAAAGCTCGAGGCGGATCCGAGGGAGAGAAGTCGCGCGCGCCAAGTGTGGCCAAGCCTTAAGATCTTCTATCTTCTTTCTTTGCTGTACTTTGTAAACTTGTGATATGAAAAGGGCTCACTCCTGTACTCGGCAATTTTTTGATAACAAAGATATCTTTCTGGTGCTTGAAATTGAATGTCTTGTTTGAACTCTTTGAATGCTGTGTTCTGGATGGTATTGAAATATTTGAATACATATACACACTTGAATGTAAAGGGATGAGTCGCAACTCGATCACCCAAACTGTTGAGTAACTTGAAAATTGAACTTTGTTGTAGCACAACTTGAAATCGTTAACATTTGTATGTGAGGGGTTGAGTCGCAACTCAAGCACCCAAACTTGTTAGACGATATTGAAATTGAAGGTTGTGTTGTAGCACAACTTGAAATCGTTAACATTTGTATGTGAGGGGTTGAGTCGCAACTCAAGCACCCAAACTTGTTAGACGATATTGAAATTGAAAGTCATTTAACGTTTGCACGTAAGGGGTAGTGTCGCAACACAAACTCCCAAACTCGTTAAATGACCAGTGACTTGAAGGTTGTGTTGTAGCACAACCCGAAACCGTTTAACATTTGCCTGTAAGGGGTTGAGTCGCAACTCAATCACCCAAACTTGTTAAACGACCTGGCAATTTGAATGCAGCTAACTTTGAATTTGAATGTAGATAACTGCTCCAGAATTTGAATCGATAAGATGAACATTTGAAAGCAATCTTTATCCAGCTTGGAATTTACATCAAGGATAGAGCATTTTGAGATGTCTAGCTTTCCAAGTTCGTGGCAATCGATAGGATCTTTTGCTTCCCCCTGCTTTGACTATGTATAGACTTTCCCAGTTGGGAGCTAGTTTCCTGCTGCTGTGTTCTCTGGCAATCTTGAAAGTTGACCATCTCCAACCCCTAGATCTTTCGATCTCGATGGAGATCTTCACTGTTGATGCTTGACTGAATGATCTTGCCTGCCTTTGACAAATTCTTGGAGATGTCCTACACGTAGCAGATCTTCCAAATGATACTTTAGCCGGTGGCATTGATCGGTAGGATGTCCATGACTGCGATGGAAATCACAGTAGACTGTTTTATCTGCAGTGAACTTGGTGTCGGGCTGCAGGGGATTAGGCCATCGGAGGAACTCTTCATGTTGAATTCGGTCGAGGATCTGTTCGACTGGTAAATTCCACTCGGTGAAAGTGGTCTTCGTAGGAGATCGTCTTCTATCGTTCTTCGATCGTTTATTGGCAGGGGGGACTGCTGCCTCAGTATTGTGAGTTTTGGCAGCATACTTCGGAGCCTCTCTCTCCGCAGGCTTTCGCTTCGACTCTCGTCCCTTTCGGGCCACTTGATCATCTTCAACCTCAATCTCCCTCTGAATTCGATCAAACATTGAACCCAGGGAAGGAGGGGGATTGCGAATGAAGTCGTTGTAGATATGTAGATCGAAGCGGAGGGCGTTCTGGAAAGCTAACATGATAGCTTCATCATCCAGATGTCTCCCGGAGAGGGCAGCGTGCTCGTTGCGGAATCTCCTTGTGAAGCTGCGGAGACTCTCGTCAGCACCCATCCTTAGACGATAGAGGGAGTCGAGCTTCTTCTCCGGCTTTAAGTTGAGCTGGTAATGATGCACGAAAAGGTTTGCCAAAACACCGAACTGGGTGATGGACCCAGCTCGGAGATTGTGATACCAGTCGAGTGATGGCTCATCGAGACTTCCTGCGAAGGTGCGGCAGAGCACGTTGTTTTCTTCTTCGTGCGGCGTTAGTGCTTGCTTGAATGCGAGGATATGGAGAGTCGGATCTCCTCTGATGCAATTGAATTTGGGGAGAGTGGGAGTTCTCCATCCCCTTGGAAATGTTGACTCGAAGAGGATTCGATGGAGAGGTCCGGCGGAGGAATACCCATCCCTGCGACCATGTCCTCGACCTAGAGGTGGGTCAAGAGGCAAGATCGCAAGGTCTTGCTCAGGCATTGAAGTATTGGCCGGTTGAAGTCGGTGTCTAAGATCCGATCCAAGTCCACGTTGAAGTGGAATGGAAGGGGAGACTCTACTCTTTGAAGGAGCTCCTTTCATTTGGTGCTTCCTTGGTATGTTGAGCTTTGAAGGTGCCCTCTTGTCGCAGTTGCGGCCAGAGGATGATTGGGAGGACTCGTCGTTAAGGCGATCCCAAACACTTTGCTTCCAGGGGGTAGCAGAAGGAGTTGGGTCGCGTCGAATCTTTTCGAGGGCAGCAGTGCCCATTGATTTCCGTTGCTCGGAATGGATTGAATGTCGAGGAAGATCGATCCTCTCACTTGCAGAGGGGATAGGTAGAGCGATCCCAGCCTCGGAAGCTGCTTTCTTAAGAGCATCCCTCTCAGCAGTGAGGGTGGCGTTTTGCTTTGCCAATTGGAGGAGTTGGAAATCGACCGCCGAAATTTGATAGGTCGATGGAGGATCTTCAGCAGGAGCGGGGGCTGTTTGCCCAATTGACTGTCGAGCAGGGTGAGCGATCGGTCGATCGACAGATCTCCCACTCCCTGAACGAACCCCCATCTCAGGAACAGCTCGGGGCTGTCCGAAGTTGAGCCTTTGACTCATTGATCGAGTCTCAGGACGAGCTTGTTGTTGAGTGTTACTTCCTTCTGGTTGACCCTGATGCTTAGTTTTCGCCATTTCAGAGAGCGAAGGGTGCAACGAGAGTGCCAACGTCCGATCAGTTGTCTGATCAACCGAAGAGGCGAGGAAGTTTGGCTATAGAAAGATCGGTTGTAGGTTCAACTGATCTAGTAGTAGTGGTGAGCTTGACTTTTCGCTCGGGATCCCACAGACGGCGCCAAACTGTGGGGGAAAATCTTCGTGCCGACCCGAAGACCTCGCCTCACCAGTCAATTGAAGTGGAAGTCGAAGAGATTCTCGTTCGATCTATCGATTGGAGTTGCAGCTTTTGATATGTAAACAGAGAGATGCAATCAGAGAGTGTTGACACGAGAAGTGATCTCGGAGTTCAGCCGAAGCCTACGTCTCCGTGCTATAGGGAGCAACCTGAATTCACTAACACTTTTCTCGAAGTAACCTCGACAGGCCGAGTGTTACTGAAGCCTCTTTGATCTCTTCAAAGACACAAAGAAGATCAAGAAGAGATGAGGAGATAGAAATTCCAGAGCTCTGGATTCTGAAAATCAGATCTCAGAGTGGAAATCAGAAATTTCGGATCCCTTTACATTCAAAGTCTCGGCTATTTATAGGATTCTCTGGTGGTAAATGGCGGTTTCTGCTGCAGCATCTGGGGATCCTCCAGGTAAGGCTGGTGGGTCCCGCTGTAGTCTTCGGGGGCCCATCGGGCAGGGCCGGTGGGTCCCGCGGTAGTCTTCAGGGGCCCACCAGGCAGGGCCGGTGGGTCCCACTGTAGTCTTCAGGGGCCCACCAGGCAGGGCCGGTGGGTCCCGCTGTTGTACTCGGGGGACCCACCAGGCAGGGCCGGTGGGTCCCGCTGTTGTCTTCGGGGGCCCACCAGGCAGGGCCGGTGGGTCCCGCTGTGGTCTTCGGGGGGCCCACCAGGCAGGGCCGGTGGGTCCCGCTGCTTGCAGACTTCTTACCAAAATTTGCACCCACAATCAAATTAATGGTTGAAATAGATAGCTGATAAAACTTCTAACATTTTGATGGACCTAGATGTTTCATAATTTGTTAATTTTTTATGGATATGCAATCTATAGCAAGATGATCACTCTCATCAAAAATCAGCAAAGTCTAAAACCTCTAGATGTGTCAAAGTGATAGAAGTTGTATCGTTTGCCCATTTCAACCTTTAATTTGATGAGCTTATTTGAAATGCTTAGAGGTATCAGAACTTGCTGATTTTTTGTGAGAATGATCATCTTAACATAGATATCATCTCCACAAAAAATTAGCAAATTTGGAAACCTGTATGTATGTTAATAGAGGAGCATACATTGAAGCCTTCAATGCATGGGCATACAAAGTTACACTCCTATATATATATATATATATATATATATATATATATATATATATATATATATATATAGAGAGAGAGAGAGAGAGAGAGAGAGAGAGAGAGAGGAATGCTTAGGTGCGGTCCGCAGCCGTCCAATGCACCACTCCGTGCATCGGTTGCATGCGGACCACGGACCGCACGAAACACAGACCTCACCTAAGCATTCGTCTTTCTCTCTCTCTCTCTCTCTATATATATATATATATATATATATATATATATATATATATATATATATATATGAAAATGAGTTCCTATGACATGTCGTAGGGAGTACCCTATGATATATGGTGAATTAGTAACCCCGGAACATTTAGAATGTTCTGATTTTTTTATGAGGATGATCACCCTATCTTATATAGGACACCCACAAAAAATCGGCACATTCTAAACTTCTAGGGGTTTCAAATATGCTTTTCAATTTAACGGTTAAAATGGATGGCCGATAAAGCTTCTAGCATTTGACTCCCCAACAAGTTTTAGAATGTTTTGATTTTTTGTGGACATTCTATTTAAGGTAAGATGATCCTCATAAAAATTCAGCACATTTTAAATGCTCTAGTATTACTAATTCACCATATGTCATAGGGTACTTCTTATGACGCTGTCATAGGAACCTAGCCCATATATATATATATATATATATATATATATATATATATATATATATATATATATATATATATATATATATATATATATGGGGACGGGGAGCCTGGACCTCAGGTGCAGCGTGAAACACCCGGATGCATGACACGCTGCACCTGAGCCCGGATGCATGACACGTGTAACACCCGGCCGAAATCCCGACCGCATACAGCCCCCTCCGCGACCAATTGTTCGGGCCAAATATCAGCCGTCCGATCGATCGAATCGAACGGATGGCATTCGCCTGAGCTCGCTGTTACTGTGGCGGCCACAGTAACAGCCCGGGTGAATCCCGTCCGTTCGATTCAGTCGATCGGGCGGTTGAAAAAAAAATCGCGATTACTGTAGCGGCTACAGTAATCGCGAGAATGATTTCAACCGTCCGATCGATTGAATCGGGCGGTTGAAAAAAAATTCACGATTACTGTAGCCGCTACAGTAATCGCGAGAATCCTTTCAGCCGTTCGATCGACTGAATCGAACGGATGGAATTCACTCGGGCTGTTACTGTGGCCACCACAGTAACAGCGAGGCTCAGACGAATGCCATCCGTTCGATTCGATCGATCGGACGGCTGATATTTGGCCCAAACAATTGGTCGCGGAGGGGGCTGTATGCGGTCGGGATTTCGGCCGGGTGTTACACGTGTCATGCATCCGGGCTCAGGTGCAGCGTTCACGCTGCACCTGAGGTCCAGGCTCCTCGTCCCCTATATATATACTAGTAGTGCCCGTGCCTGTCGGCACGCAAAAGATTTCGAGGGCGACAAAACAAATTTTGAGGGCGTGAAAAAATTTTGTGGGAGGGGTCAATATTTTAAGGATGGTAAAATAATTTAAAAGTGGTAATAATATTTCGAGGGAGGTGATAATATTTCCATAAAAGCATTTTGGTAGACACGTACATTCGGCGGGGGCGACAAAATTTACTAATAACACAACTGCACTTATATTTTGTGTGAATGGACTCACGGACTACATCATATGCTCATAATATTTTGATGTCGGTGGGCCCCACTGATGAATCACATTCAGCTCTCCAATGCATACACATGAGTGGCTTGCGTGCGATTTATCGGTGGGGCCCATCTGGATTGAACGCCTGTGTTCATACAACACATTGCATCAGATTGATACATCCACCTTACAATAATATTTTGAGGGTGACAATAGAATCCTGACGGTTGTCGACTCCACTCAGGTCGACCGTATGCAAACAAACGATTTTGCTGAGGTATTAACTTGGAAACCCCATCATCTTTCTCTCTGCGCTGGAGGGGACAACCCCCAGACGACTCGACCCAAAGCCTCACCCATGTTCTGGTGGCATTCGATGGTTGTCGACTGATATCATCCCAGATTGGCATGCAAACAACGAATGTTTAACGTACGATACAATCCACAGACGACCCATCCAAGGCTCCATACACCCATGCACCCTCTGGTTATTTGATGTCTAACGTCTCTCTCTCTCTCTCTCTCCCTCTCTCTCTCTCTCTCTCTCTCTCTCCCCACAGAGGGGACAACCCCTAGACAACCCGACCCAAAACCTCACCCATGTTCCAATGGCATTCGTCGAAAACTTGATGATTTCAATGATGACTACTGACCAGCATGCAAACGAATGAATGATTTCAACACTACATTGTTTAGATTGGTGCCATAGGAGTCAAGTGTTACTCTTGATGCATGAAAATTGAGCCGACATCTAGGAAGGGGAATCATGGTCTAAAAGCACGATGGCAACAACACCAAGATTGAATTAAAGTAAATAATGTAAATGAGAAAAGAATACAAATAAAAAGATTGTGATAAGGTAGAAATTTTTTATAAAAAATATTAGAGAAAAAATTCATGTCAGTTGATACCAATAGCCCATACATGCTTTCTTAAAAGGAATCCAACATGATATATGGTGATCAGGACACCATCATCATAACAATACTTGGGCAAAATGTTTCGGCCTGTGATCGAGACACCATCAGTAGAACAATAATTGGCTCCATCATGTATTCGAGCAACAGGCTCCAACACATCAGCGATTGAACAATACTCCACTATCATGATGTAAATCGATTTTAAAAAAAGCCACATCAAGTTTAAAGGAGTGCATTTTTGCCATCTGATTCATTAGAGATCAAATCTCCTATGGTTCCAATGACCTACAATGGAGACGGTAGTCGTCCAGTGCACACCACGTAGAACCAGCGTCATCACAGTCGTCCGGTCGAGTGCGATTTACCTGTAGTGTATGCCTGCCATCGGGTCCCACTTTGAAACACACTTATTCACAGTGTCTGCGATGTCGTTACTTTCACGTGGTGCGCATCGGATGGCTACCATTTTCAATTGTAGGTTTGCTGGAATCGTAGAATATTCGAACTCTGTTCATGAGTTCAAATCTCCTCCAGCCGCCCTGGTCGGTGGGCTCGGCGAGTATCATAGCTGCACGTCATTGGTTGGAGTGGATTCACCTTTGGGTCGTCATCCATCGTGCGGCTATGATGCACGCCGGACCCACTGCCAACCAACTGAGATTTGAGTTTCCAATTTATTTGCTGCACTTGCTTACGACCCAATCGTTGGCTGCCAGGTCATCCACAACAAAGAGCATAATGGCCAATGCAGTTCTGTAGCAATGTAGTGCTAGCCCTTTGTTTTGAATGATGTGGCAGTCCACAATTGGACTAAAAAGCAAGTGCAGCTAATGAACTGGGTAGCAACAATGCTCTCGGTTGGAAGTGGGTCTCCCCGAACCGAGAGAGAGAGAGAGAGAGAGAGAGAGAGAGAGAGAGAGAGAGAGAGAGAGAGAGATCGGGCCCATTCACTGGCGGTGCGGACTATCGAGGTTGATCGCGATGGGCATTGGCAACGTAGACGCGAGAGAGAGGGAGAGCGAGAGAGAGATTGACGGGGTCGGGCCCCTACGCCGGCGGCATCGGACTATCGAGGTCAGATCGATGTTGATCGGCGACGGGCATCGGCAACGCAGAGAGAGAGAGAGAGAGAGAGAGAGAGAGAGAGAGATCCCCGGCAACAGGCACTGGCAAGTGGGCAACATGCCGACGCCGACCTCGACAACGGACACTGGCAAGTGGGCAACACGATGACGTCGACCCCGGCAACGGACACCGGCAATGCGACAACGCCGACCCCACCATAATGGCATAGCCTGCAGCCAAAGAAAAAAAGTTGTGTGTATGTGAGAGAGAAAGAGAGAGAGACAGGAACCTTCCCGACAATGGGCACATGCAACATGGAGACCTCGCCGGCGACGACATAACCGTGCAGTCCAAAAAAAAAGCTGAGTGAGAGAGAGAGAGAGAGAGCCCATGCCGATCATAGTCGTCCGATGCACGCATGCTGATCAACCCTCTGCCTCGGAACTCAACAGAGAGACGACATAAACCTACAACAAAAAAAAAAGCAGAGAGAGAGAGACCATGCCGCCGACCCCAGAAACATGACAACGCCGCTCCCGCCGCCGACCCCGGCAACGCGATGACGTCGAACCCACAGCGATGGCATGGCCTACAGCCAAAAAAAAAAGTTGTGTGTGTGTGTGTGAGAGAGAGAGCCCATGTTGATCACAGTCATGCGATGCACCCATGCCGATCAGTTGCCTCGGAAGTCAACAAAGAGAGAGACCTCACCAGCAACAGGCAACGGCAAGTGAGCAACTCGATACCGCCGACCTCGGCAACGGACACCGGCAACACGACGACACCGAACCCACCACGATGGCATAGCCTGTAGCCAAAAAAAAAATTTGTGTGTGTGAGAGAGAGAGAGAGCCCATGCCGATCACAGTCGTCCGATGCATCCATGCCGATAAACCATCTAAGTCGCCTCGGAACTCAAGAGAGAGAGACCTCCCCGGCAACGGGCACCGGTAAGTGGGCAACACGATACCGCTGACCCCGGCAATGGACACCGGCAATGCGACGACGCCGAACCCACTACTATGCATAGATGCAGCCCAAAAAAAAAGTTACGGGTGTGTGTGAGAGAGAAAGAGAGAGACAGGGACCTACCTCCCTGACAATAAACACTGGCAACATGATGACCATGCCGGTGAAGACACATAACCCTGCAGTGAAAAAAAAAACAGCTGAGAGAGAGAGAGAGTCCCCTGCAACCTAAAAAGAAAAAGTTGAGAGAGAGAGAGAGACTTCCCCGGCAAGTGGGCAACATGACGACGACATCCTCGCCGCCGACCCCGGCAACGGACATCGGCAACGCGACGACACCGAACCCACTGCAATGGTATAGTCTGCAGCCAAAAAAGAAGTAGTGTGCGTGAGAGAGAGAGAGCCCATGCCGATCATAGTCGTCCGATGCACCCATGCCGATCAACCCTCTCCGGTGATGTGAGAGAGGATATGGGGGGAAATAAAGGAGAAAAGGGCATCGCCGTGAGAGAGAGAGAGAGAGAGAGAGAGAGAGAGAGAGAGGTGAGGGGGTGGGGGCTTAACTAACGGGGGGGGGGAGAGAGAGGGGGGGTTGGCATAACTGACGGGGAGAGAGAGAGAGAGAGAGAGAGAGAGAGAGAGAGAGAGAGAAAAAGAGAATCAGGGAGCCGGTGGGGGCTTAACTGACGGGGAGAGAGAGAGAGGGGGGGGGGTTTGGTGTAACCAACAGAGAGAGAGAGAGAGAGAGAGAGAGAGAGAGAGAGAGAGAGAGAGAGAGAGAGAGAGAGAGAGAGAGGTGAGTGGGGGGGGGGTTGGCGAAACTGACGGGTGGGGAGGGGGGAGAGAGAGAGATGTGGAGATCGGGATTGGTACTGGGATTGGGGGTAACAGTTGCGGTGCATAGAGAGATCTGCTTGATCTTTAAGATTTCCAGAGCAGGACGTGTAGATCGGGTGAGAAGGTGCATAACTACCCAATGCATAGAGATCTTGGCCATCCAAGTCTCTAACCGCCTCTTATGTTTGTATCGAACGGCTCTCTTTATCCATTCGTAGTGAAATATTATATATATATATATATATATATATATATATATATATATATATATATATATATATATATATATATATATATATATATATATATATATATAGGAATAGGGAACACGGTCCTCCCGACTAGCCAACACGCTAGTCCTCCCTTCCATTTGGGTGCCACATGACACTTTTTAACCGGGGTTAGGGGTTGGTCAAGGTGTTTACACCCCTCCTAACAATGATCATGAAATTTTTTTTGGAAAAGTATATACAAGTGACATTTTTAAATTAACCATAGCAAGGGCTATTTGCCCGTTATAATTTAACGTTAAATTTGTCGACCGTTGATCGGGTTGTTTTAAGTTTTTTTTAGAATTGTTTTTTAAAATCTTGATCTAAGTAGAGTGGATTGACCATCCATAAAAAAAATATGGCTAAAAAGTGTCATGTGGCATTGGCACCCAAATCGATGGGAGGACTGACACCCAAATTGATGGGAGGACTAGCGTGTTGGCAGTCGGGAAGACCGTGTTCCCTATTCCCTATATATATATATATATATATATATATATATATATATATATATATATATATATATATATATATATATATATATATATATATATAGGGGAGGGATACTCTTACTCATGACCTCTTACTCATATAGTTACCTATGATCCGGGTCGTCCATTAGATCACGATGTACGGTTCGGATTAGATAGAGAGTTAAAGCAATGGTGTCCGCATTAAATGCCCGTATTAAAAACCAGTATTAAAAGCCCGCATTTAATGCGGACACCATTGCTTTAACTCCCCATCTAATCCGAACCGTACGTCAAAAGCTAATGGACGACCTGGATCATAGGTAACTATATGAGTAAGAGGCCATGAGTAAGAGTATCCCTCCCCATATATATATATATATATATATATATATATATATATATATGTAAGTATGTATATATATGTATGTATGTATATATGAGATGGAACTAACAACTCTAGTGTTATGATTCATAATCAAACATAAAGCTAAATGTTAACTTCAAAGTCTCCCAACAGACAACAATAACATCATTACATCATAAAAAATTCAAGTGCATAGTTTTAAATTTTCAAAACACAAGAACGACATTTAGAATATGCATAGAATCATCACCCATCAAGTGCCTCCGCATCATTACCATCTGCACCATCCCCTTCGCCATCATTCGGGAAGACCACGGCCTCGCACGTGTCCGGCCGGTAAAAGAATGGATTTATACATGACACGTTTTTTTGGCGTACCCGACATGTGTCGGAGCATGTCGGACAGGTGTCTGTGGCCGACACATGTTGGACATTGTACATAAATGTAAAGCGGGGGTTGGTGCTTCTAGCCGGCCACCCTTTTTGCTCTCTCCTCTTTTTGTTCATAATGTTGTGGTGGTGGTGTGTGTGGGGGTTGGGAGGGGGATGTCGTGTGTCATCCCTTCTAGGTTTCCTCATTAGGTTTGGTTCCTTATTAAAAGATGGAGTTTATCCTTTAATATACTAACCATATTAGGACTCCTACTTGTTTCCTAATTAGGGTTGGTTTCCATAATGAAAAAGTCACTTCATTAAACCCTTCATACTACGATTCCTTATGGAGTTCTAACTTCTAACACCCATGCCTATCCCTATGTGGCAGGTCACCCTTACTGGGCTCCACTCAAACCGTGGCTCATGATGGTCACAATAATTGTCGGCTACATGCTTTCATAGTCCTACTAGGAGTCTGACACAGGTTTAGGTAGAGATGAGAAAATATCTTAGTCCAATTAGGATATTGTATAGAGATGAAAACTCAGGACTTCTAGTTAGATATACATCCTACATTAACTAGGATTCTAATTTCCTATGGATTTTTCATTAGTTAGAAATCCTAATTACATTATAATTAGGACCAATTTGAATCCTACTATCAGTAGGAATCCTTTAGAATATGTGAAAGGATTAGGAACCTTTAGAATATGTGAAGGATTAGGAATCACTAGGACTCTAACTTTCATTGGTTTTATTCCTAATATCATTAGGATTCCTCTAATTGCAATCCTTCTTCGACTAGGACTTCCATTAACCATGAGAAAACTCATGTACAAGGAATCCTTGTTCGACTAGGTTTACTCTTTATTGACCACCGTTGAGGCTAGGACTTGGGATCACTTAGGACTCTTACATCCTGGGCTCCGACTTGACTGATTGCTCACAGTCATCTCATGACTGAGTAATGCAAACTAGGTTGTGAAGCACGAAAGCATAGTTATTAAAAGAACAATTTATAGTCTACTTAGGAGACTAAGATATCAAATTCAGCAATCACAAGCTATCCCAAAACATATTTTAATAAAGAAATATCACACTAATCTATGCTAGCATGCTCATAAGTTGTCAGGTAAAGAAAACAAGCAAATAACAATAGGTTATTACTCAAACAGACGATGCAAATAATAATTTCAGCAAACTAAGCTCATGCAAAACAAGGAAAAGCAAAGATGATAAACCCAACGGTGATCAAGCTAGCCAGCTAATAAGCCAAACACGAGTATCGATTGCGGAGGCTAATAAGGATGTAAACGTGGGGTTCGGAGAAATACCAATGATAACCAATGAACTGATCAAAGTGCGATGAAAGAGAATATCGACGATCACTAGCTGCGTTGCAGGTATAAAGCTTTGCCGAGGAGGATGAAATGACTACGGGTAGAAGATAGCTCAAAGCAGGAGGAATCCACATGGTCAAGGAAGAATGAAGAAGCACCATTCTTCACGATATGAGAAAGAGAATCAATCTCAATCGAATATGCTATCTCCATAATAGGAAATATGAGAGAGAAAAACAAGAGTGAAAGAGAGAGGAGACGCGCAAGAAGGGGACACAAGGGGTTTCCTCAGTTTTTGTGTTCGTGCAGGAGCGAGGGTAGGGGGAAAAAGTGGCCCGTAGATAGCTTTTTCACAGAAAGAAAATAATCCCGCGAGATTTTTCAAGAAGCATAATAGGGGCGGTAATTTTCTTTGGGCACCCCCATAGAGGATGGAAGAAAAAAAAAAGGCTTTAATGTATTTATATGGGTACCTCTATGGCTTATTTTCTTTGATCCACTGTTAGAATGCATCATCTGATGCCTTTCTTGTCCTGCACGACAACAACATATTAATAACTTAAGACAAATAGTTGGCTAGCCCAATAGTCTTGTCGGTTGCGTCAACCCCACATCGTAGGCTAGCAAACATGCAAAAGTTATTACTAAATAACCGACCAATTTTCGTCCGAAGAAAGGCGATGGAATCGAAAAAACAAATGCACACAAATAAAATCAATAAAATAAAGATATGTTGTTTGTAGTGCAATCCTGCTACATCACTTAGCCTTCATTCAGTTAACCATATTTAGCACCATTATAAAACTATGGTTGCACTACAAAGATGTTGGAAATTATGCTAAAGTCCTTTCCCACCAACTTGCACTAGACCTTCCTTATCATGTGTCCATCATCACTAACTAGAAGACATTCCTGTCCTACCCAGTTAGGTGAATCCCTTGAGTCAAATCCACTCGTCACTTTATGATCACCACTTTACTTTACAGTTACATCTGGCAAGACCCAATGATCCACTTTTATGAGAGAGTGAGTCAAGGTGACACCTCTCGAAGAATTTGGAATTCCTTTAGAATGTCTGTGTTCCTCATCAACGGGATCACCCAATGCAATGCGACCTATACATGCATTGACCTTCACTGGTTTGTAGATCAAAGCCACAAACACTAAGCCTAAGTTCACATAACACCTTAGGATTTAGGGTTTATGCAATTAGCAGTAGAGACCATTGTCTTATGACTATCATTTTGACAAGGTGCTCTCAGTGTGATCCTGTTCAATATATTTCAAATATACACGGACATACTTGACTTAGAGTCCCTACTCTGATTGTTGGGATTTAACCATTTCACACTATGTGAAAATCAACAGTACGGTCTTTCAGATAAAATGTCCAATCTTCTCACCGCCTGCGAACACTTGTCAGATAAAACATACTGACAAACTGAGATCTTCTGTATGTGAATCTCATATTCTCATCCACATACGTAAGTTACCTAAACCATGCCTGAAGGACTATGTACATCTAACATAACATAAAATAAATTTTGCCGTGTCTGTGTATAATACAAGTAATCGAATCTCATAGTTTATTGATTCAATGTCTAAAGTAACTAGGATTGACATGTAGAACACAATAAATCCCAACAAATATCTGGTATACATAAAATATATATATTTAAAATCATTATACATGACATAATAACATTTTAATTTCTGCATACACTTGATTTTAGGGTAAGAAACAACATTTAAGCATAACACTACTATGGTGAGTTGGTGACATACTAACTTGTCTACTGAGCTGTTTTAAAGTTGGGATTTTTTTGGTGGGGTGGGGTTGAGATTGGGGATTGGGTTCGTCATGGTTTGACATAGAAATTTACATGTACCCAGTGGAAGTATTTATATATAAAGTATAGTCATCGTCAAACTGGAGCATACTAAGATCACTGTGGTTATCGCCATCAGGCCCTTCACCGTCATGCATAACTGTTATCCACTCCACCAAACAATTAAGAAAGAAACTTCTCCTATTTTCAAATGGAACACTAAGTAAACTTGGCTGTCCTAAATCGAGCAGTGTTCATGGGTCTCCTTTTATTTGTCATGTCATGTTTTTGTGAGTTGTTACAACTGTTGTTAATGTCTTGGTGTTGTTTTTTTCAAATGGACAGTAAGAATATCTAATTTTATGACTTATATAATTTGTTTTACTTTATGCCGTACTCTTCTCACCTCTCTTTTGATCCGTTTCAAATTGTGGTGGTTGGTAACAGGAATCGTAGTTACCAATGATGGAAATGCTATACTGCGTGAGTTAGATATTGCCCATCCAGCTGCTAAGGTAATGTTCAGTAGTTGATATCAAGTGGATCTGTCACATGTTGCTTCTTACAATTCTAACATTTATGTAATACCATATTTTCTTAATTTTACTTGGTGAGTTGTTTTTCCTCACATCCTCACATACCCTCCCTCTTCTAACTTATTGATCTTCTGTGTGAGTTGCCAGTCAATGATTGAACTTAGCCGCACACAAGATGAAGAAGTGGGAGATGGTACAACTTCTGTGATTGTTCTTGGTATGTTGTATTCTTCTGGAACTACTTTAGAAAGTTGATCATAAAAATTTGTTTCATGGGTTTGGGTAATGCAGCTACTATACAAATATTGTGTGAAAGTGATGGAATAAAAGATATATAATTAGTATTCACTTTTGTTTTTTGTATTATATATGTATAAAAACGGGAGACAATAGTGTTTTTTCTCCTTTTACTAGTGACAATAAACATGGAGTAATTATTTTAGAAATATGTTACTGATTGTGCAAACATTTATTGAAGCTGGTGAAATGCTACATGTTGCGGAAGCTTTCATTGACAAGAATTATCATCCTACAGTTATCTGTCGAGGTTAATTTCTGATCATCCGAAGTGGATCTTGTCATTTGTTTTATAAAGTTTTGTTTGTTAACATTGTCTGCTTAAGATGCTTTTCAGCATATAATAAAGCTCTTGAGGATTCTATTGCTGTTCTTGACAAGATTGCAATGCCAATTGATGTTAATGACCGTAAGTTCTAGATGATATTTTTTTGTTTATAATTATAGTAAGACTTCGATATTCCCTTGCCACTCGGTGTATTTTGTCCAAGGCGTTTTGTGATCTTGAGATTTACAATGATCGGACAATCTGTAACAGCTGTTTCCTTTTATCCTGTTCCTTGCTGCATCTTCTGTACAACAAATTTAAGATTTTCATCTTGTATAACTTCATTGAAGTAGTCCTTGTGATGCTTTGTTTTAATCTTCTGAGATTTTGGTAGGTGCCACAATGCTGGGTTTGGTTAAAAGTTGCATCGGTACGAAGTTCACTGGACAGTTTGGAGATCTGATTGCTGTGAGTATATTCATTATAATTATGAGATTTCGGTTTAACTTGGTTCAGTGCCATGTGCTTTATGCATTACATGTATTGTAAGTTTGGTCATGCATCATCTCGAGTCCTTTCTCATGCACTTTCATGAGGATTTCCTGTAGGTTTTGTAGATTTCTCATTTATTATATGTTGTACGCTCTTCAGTTGTGCCATGCGTAGATCATGGTGGAATTTTATGCTTGCAATGTCACTTGCAGCTGATGTTCATATCTAGTCCTTTTTTAATCATTAGCACATTATAGCGCTTATAACTGATCTATGGATGGTGGCATTGGTAAAGGATCTCGACCACTTATGGGCTTATATTGCCACAATGTAAACACTGAATGTATTGTAATGTTTATAGAGCTTTCGACCATCGAGGGTTTCGGTTTTATTCCATTAACCACTGGTAAGTTTTGGTTTATTAGCTTCTGATTCGAATTATTTTATTATACTCGACTAAAATATATGAATAAATTTTGATTAAACTTCTATTATTGCCAAAATCATTTGTTACAGTTCCCAAGCATTTTCTGTATATACAAGGATGTTATACCACATGGCGGAATGCTTTTCTTAAAATTTATATCTGGTCCCCCTTTGGACCTGAAAAGTGTTTTAGTGCATCTTTCGTTTACCAACCACTATAAATGTTTCTCAAGTTTTCCTACTATATAACTCGCAACTTCAATTAAAAAAAACCCCAAAATGGTTAAAATTTCCTCGCACTGTGTGTTCCCACATTATTACAGGCACAACTGCATATTTTAATGGTAGAACCGTGTATACTATTATTCATGTAAATATTTATCTAAATCTCAGTGTTTTGAAGACGCAAGTTGTTTATAAATGTGTCCTTGGCAGTTTGGGTTTTGGGATCAGAAATCAAATGGTTGGTCAATGTGGGCTACATTTTTTTATCATATCATTTTGTTTCGTGATTGCAAGCATGCACGCATGAACATTTGACAGATAGGTTTTATTTAGCAGTCAGAAGCAACATACTATCGGAATACTAGGATGAGAAAAGTTCTTGTATGTAGTTTCTCTTTTATCCTCTTTTCTAGTTGGACAATCTGCTCATTTAACCTCATTTTTTCCTTGATGAATAAGGCTGCTATCAATTTTTATGAGGTACTTAACCTCACCTGATGTCCCCTAGGGCCAGACATGTTAATCACTAAAATCCTAAGGATTGTAGTATTTTCTGTTGGTATGGTATTGTACTGTACATGTACCATTCCGTGCGTTCCACGTAGGGATATCCGCAGGGGGGCAGTGTGGTTATCATGCAATTTTAGTTGATTTAGAAGCCGTTTGACTAATTTTCTAAATAATATGTTTTATTCTTGGAAAAGTGCAAAATTCATAGTATCATGCAATTTCAAGTGATTTAGAAGGGAATTTGATAACATTTTTTTTTTTGTGTGGAAGAGTAAGGAATTCATGTATATGTGGCAAATTTCATGTGATTAAGCTTGCTTCACATCATGCACTCGTTTGTTCATTGGTCCTCTTATTTATGCATCTATGTTACTCCCTTGATTGTACCATTTGTACCTATAAGTAATCACATGGTTTCTAATTGTTTTTCACTGAATTTGCCCCTTTTTCATTTCTTTTTTTAATCTAATTAATAATAATTTATGTCACTTTCTTAAAATTCTTTAGAGAATATAGTACAAATGGTTAGGACATGCTATCACGCCTGATTTAGTAAGCGTTTGGTTCGTCAGACTGGAATGGAATGAGAGTTAGAGTCGAATGAGAATGAGAATGGAAATGGAAAGCAAAGAAATGGGAATGGTCATTCACATTCTCTTGTTTGGTTGCAGAAGGGTTTAATGCCCTATGTCCTGTTAAATGCTGGAATATAATTGATATTTAAATTGAACTATTTAAAATAACGTGGACTTGGTTGGCACGTACTGGCATTTTGAGCGACAATGCTGCAAGTGATCAACGATGGAGGTCGTGGTCGGCGATAAGTGGCAGAGTTGGCTGCCTTGTCGTTGGTGGCGATGATGGCTAATAGTGTTGGTGGTCGGCGTTGGTGACGACGATAGTGGTGGCCGACGACATTGGTGGCCGGTGGAGTTGGCTGCGACGACAACCAATAGGGTAGTTGGCAACAACGAAGGCCAATAATGGTGGGCCGTGTTGATGACAGTTGTTGCGGCTGATGGTGTTGCGGTCGGCAATGGTGGCCTGTGGTGTAGGTAGTGGCAGACAATGGAGGTGGGGGCGATGGTTGTAGCGGCAACTGACTATGGTGACCACTATCAATGGTGGCAGTGTTGGCGGCGCCAGTGGTGGTCAATCGAATTAGTTGCAGTGGTGGCCGCGGTCGACGTTGGTGGCTGCTGACCGTGGTGGTGGTGATCGGGAAAGATGGCGGGAATAAATAAAAACAACAGTTGATTTGAATTGGGGCCCAAAATCTTATTCTTCTAACGAATGAAATGGTATTCGTATTCCTCAACCCACCCAAAAAAATGATATTCCCATTATTAATGGAATGATCACTAATTCTATTACTATGGTTGAAGTAAACAATATTTCTAAGCACGTCGATGGCTTATCCATTAATTCAAAAGCAACCTTAGATTTCTTTAGATGATTCAAAACTCTTGTTTAAGTTTTCATAACTTGTAGTTCCTTCTTGAAGCAATTAGAAGCAGCCCAAGTGGAAGTAAAAGGGGTCTTTCTAGCATATTTTACGGCTTTGGATGTGTATTTTGACAATGTTGCCTTTTTTATGCTTCAGTGTTGCTTAATTTCAGTGTGGTAGGTAGACACATGTCCTTGTGGGTGTGGCCCATGACTCACAAGGACACGATAGTTGTTCAACCCTGAATCTGGATATAGATCCATATTAGATGGACTACTCAAATGTTAACTAGAATTTCAGCAACAAATACTGAAATTAACAAAATTCAACAAAGAATTATTGTTGTTAATCAATAGTTAGTGCAAAAAAGAAAACCCTGAAAATATACTTCACATCCCACTTCTTTGTACAGATATCATTTTTCTTCTTTAGAAACAATAAAAGCAATAGATAAAAGGTGAAATATTTCTAAAATTATTTGGACTCCTACCACCCTAAATTGATTGGGTTGTTTACAACATTCAGAATTTTTGAATTTGTATATGTATTTTTTAATTTCTGCATCCTTTCTTGACATTCTTTCTAGCCTGAATTTTCAACAGAATCTAGTAGATTGTAAGAAGTGGATTACTTTTTTGGAGAAGAGGTCCACCCAAGCTCTTAATTATAGAAAATTCACGGGAGAGGAGAGTATTCCTCTCATCACCTTTGATTCTCTAGTCTCTCATGTGTGGACATACAGAAGAAGTGCTCAGGACTCGGCTACGCACCCTGCCCCGGCCGACCGCGCATTACACGCCGATCGGCCGCTTGTTTCGCCCAGCTGGGCCTGGTCGGTCGCGGTTTTCGCCCTGCTGGGCCTGGTCGGCCGCGCGCTTCATCCTGCTGGGCCTGGCCAGCCACGCACCTAGTCGGCAGAGCGTTTCGCGCCGGTCGGCCGTGTGTTTCACCCAATTATGTAAGTATTGACCCCCCCAGTCTCACAATAGTCAGTTGGCGGGTCGACCTGAAGGGCTTGGCTGGTTGAGACGAAGTGGGATTAGAGGGGGAGTTCCACTTTCTCAACGTAGCTCCAATATTCTCGCGAAGCGCTGGCTCGAAGATCATGCCTCGTGATGGTGCGGTAGTTATTCCCGAGAATCTCGGCCGGGCGGTAACCAAGGGAGGACAACCTGACGCCCCGAGATTCCCGGTCGATCGGTAAGGCAAGTATCACCATCTATGATGACCCAACGCATGCAAGATGACATGTCGCCCACGCACGGGGCAGTTGCTCAGACTGCGGGAGCACACCATCAGTCCCGCCCCACACAGAAGACAACAACTGTCACCTAGCAACATTATAAAAGGGGACCTACCCATAAGAGAGAAGGATCTGATTTTCTGGAGAAGGAGGTGCTGCCTAATTTTTTTCGGAGTTTTCAAAGCTTGTGAGAGAGAGAGAGAGAGAGAGAGAGAGAGAGAGAGATAGAGAGAGAGAGAGAGAGACTAGAGAGGTCGGTCCTCTCTGGGTGTAAGAGGGTCAGGGTGAGAGTTTGTAACCCGTTTGCCTAGTGCATACTCGCCCCACCCCGTGGGTTTTTTTCCCTTCGACATTGAGAATGGGTTTTTCCACGTAAATCTGGTATACTGCATTCCTTGGTTTATTAGATTGTGCATGCCAACTGAACCGCCCGAGTTCAGAAAAACCCCCCACAATCGCGATAAATCATGCAGCATTAGAATATTTTTTTGGTGAAGAATATGAATATTTAGCGACATATATAATTATTGAAGAAGATGATGGATGGAAGATTGCTGCATATCCGACTGAGTTCTTAAGCTTGTAAGATCCTTCAGGATTACCATAATTTAAGTTGAAATTAAAAGTGGGATCTCCAATAATACTTCTGAGAAATCTTGTACAAAAGAATGGATTATGTAATGTGCTTCAACTCCCGACGTGAATCAAACTTTTCCTCAAGACCATGTTACCTTGTTTGCGTGTGCGAATCCTAGCGGTTGATGTCATGCTCACGAGATTAGAAAATTGAATAAAAATAGGATTTATGTTGCCTTCCCCGTTTCGATTTTCGGACCTCTTTAAGCCCATGCTCTAGCGCCCTGTCCTCTGACCGCCTGGCCGGGCCATAATAAAAAAAGCATTAGGGCCCATTTCATATTTCCCCTTCCATAAACTCATTTTCACATGCCCATGGCACATGTGTAATGCATGCTCTCGGTTCCCAGCTCTTTTTTGACTCGCGTCGTACACACACATCAAGGTCTACATAGGGCTGCAACTTGGTCTGGTTGACCCGACCCGATCTGAGTTTTGGGTGGTTTTGGGTTGATGTATTTGAGGATTTGGTTGGGTTAGGATTGAAAAAATACAACCTGAGTTGAATTTGGATCGGGCATGGGCAACCCGACCCAATCCTAATCGAGTACTCATGTATATATGTGAGTCTATGATTATAGGTAACAATCATAACTATCCCGAGTACTCAAATGTTGAGGGTTGCAATCACAACCATCCGTTTCACCGAGTCCCATATTATTATTTTGCTTAATGCTTATCAAATAAAGACATCATCTGATAATCTAGTAAATTGCATGGATAGAAATGTAATAAAGTTCTATGGTACTGTTAGTAAGTATTAAGTTATTTTTAGTTTTTGATCTTCAAAGCTCAAAATTTTAAACAATGATTGGAAATTAGTATACCCGAACTTGCACAATCCGACCCATCCTACCAACTTGGGTTAACGCCAGCCCAACTCGAGAATGAAAGTTTTTGTTTGGGTTGGGGTTGGGGTTAGGGTTGGACTTGGGCTTGGGCTTGGGCTGGGCATCTCTGGTTGTTGGAGGCTGAGTTGGGTTAGGGTTAAGGGTTTCAGAGCTTGCGTTAGCCTTGGGTTGACCCCTAACCCGACCCAACCTGCCTGAGTTGCAGCCCTCTGCCTACGTCCTCGCCTCTCAGGTGCACTTCACGTGTTCTTCTCTAGGGTATAACGAGAAGGGTCGAGGGTTTGCTTCCTCGGTGCACACTCGAGACTGCACGCGCATCGTTCTCGTCCGAGGAAAGAAAGAGGGGGCCATTTCGGGCATCGCCGCCGCGACGAAGAGGGGCATTCCCGGCACCTACCATCTGCAGCCATGCACGCCCCCGTCCTCGTCCTCAGTAAGCCTCTGCTCTCTCTCTCTCTCTCTCTCTCTCTCTCTCTCTCTAGATCTCAGTCATCTCTATCCTTGCATCAAGATGTAGGGTTTACTGTCCCTGGCTTCAGCTGCCATCGAGTGTGAAAATCTAATTTTTCTGATTCATTGAGAGAAGTTTAATGGGTTTGTTTAGGGCCCACTGATTTAGCCATTTAGGACTTCGATCTTCAATTCCATTTGACCCATCTTCGGTTTCTCTCTCTTCTGTGTCTGATCTTGGTTGCATCTCTTTTTGTGAACTGCTGATGCGACTTCATTATCCTGAACAACCGTTAGATTGTTGCTCAACGATCACTGTTCATCAACAATAGGAAAGGGGTAGCCAATTTTTTTTTTTAAAGTTCAAAATTTAGGGGTAAAGCACTATATGTTACGGCGAGGCGAGGCTCTCTACGTGTGAGTGATCGAGAAAATTCACTGCAAGCTTTAGGTGGAAAAATGAAGAAATGGGTCGATGGAATGGATGCCTTTGTTGCATAATTTGCATTTAGTGAATATGATGCACTCAGGGACATTAATGGCATGCTTGGCGATGCTTAAGAAGAATGCCTCTATGGATTTTTAATGGAAAGAGAGTTTTAACATGATTTTTTTTTAACACTAAATGTAAGAGTATTTTATTTTAGTTAAGTAGGAAAAATGGCCGATTCGCATGTGGACTAGAAATGTAATTGGTTCAGTAGACCTTAACTAAACCAAGGCCAAACTGGTTTGTGTCCAGCACTCCACCCGGATCCCCGAATTGAAGCTGTGGGTTGGGTGCTAGTCTTAACCTAGCTATGTTTCAACTTGGTTGACATCTTGGCTGTAACAATTTGGACCCATTTTGACTAAAGATAAAAATCCTAAGTCAAAGTCTTCCAACTTTGGCCTGAACACATCAACCCAACTCAATTATTTGAGATAGATCCATAACCATAGTTACAAAACAACGACTATATTGATCGGCTCCAAGTTAAAAATTAGCCCAAACCTAGAGAGAAATCCTCGATTAAAATTCCATTTAAATTTGGATTAATGCATCAACCCAAAAATAAGTTGAGATGAATCTGTATCGATGTGAACACGGCAAGTGATAGGTATAGGTATAAAGTTTATACCTAAATCTAATCAAGCTTGGGTTTAGGTCTCTCCCACCATCTTGTCATTCATCAAATAGTGCTTTTACAAACAAGTTGACTAAATATGAACATATTAAGAGCTACTTTCATAGCGCTACTGTAAATTATCCTGAAAAGCTATTTTGCAAAAATAGAAGCAACACCGCACAGGACTTGGAGAATTAGATGGAATATTTTGTTGCTTGGAAAAAAGACTTTATAATCATGATATTGTGTTATGTTGAATCTTTTTAATCTTTCTAATAGGCAGAAGGGTGGGTCTTTAAGAAAACCATTGTCTAAATTGAATCTTTCAACTTGTAAGAAGATTGTGGTCCGTATAGACTTTATTCTGTAGTGCCTTGAGGGTTATTCCTTTCATTACTTGGAACCTTTGTCTTATGGAAGGCTTCGTCGTCATTATTGAACCATGGCAAAGAGAATTTAAGTGAAACTATTTTTGTGGTGTTGGAGGAAGTTGCTTTATTTTCTTTCAAGCGGTGTTACAAGTTTGGTTGCTTATTTTTTTTGGCAAATATTCAGGGCACTGAAAACGTACTGTCTAGATAAGAAAATAGTAGCAGACTTTTTTGGGGAGTTTTTACACGGTTACCCATCCTATTCATATAGCAACCAAGGAGTTGGTTTTTATTTTAAAGGTTGCCCTATGTCATGGTTTCTGATCCTTGAATCAATTGAATCTCTCTCTCATTATGTGTATGGTCGTTTGATGAGTAGTTGTCACGATTAAATACTACGGGGATGCATTGATATTGGATTTGCTTCTTATTTCTGGAAAAAGGTGTTACTAACTTGTTTGTGGGCTTAGAGTCTTAGACAAGAGAGTGTATTGTTGCTCCGTGAAATCTTTCTGAAAGCTCTTTGGTTTGATATTGAAAATTGGACTTGCTTTCACTTATGGATAGATTCTTGAACTATTTATTTACTTTATTTGGTGAGTTTCACATTTGTGGTGGTTTGGTCATTAGGGAAGAGGGTGCATCACTTCATTCCAGCATATGCCAATTTCCTTTTGGGTGCCTCACTGCCTCTGTTAGGAAAACACTAAAGGATGGCAGGGTGAGTCTGGACTTTGACTATTTGTTCAACTGGTGATGATTTTATTTTAAGAAGAATCAATGGCCCAAATAGTTTGTCTTGTATAATGATGAGGTTTTTGTGATACAAATTTGATCATGCCAATTCCTGGTGTCGTTCATACCCATTTTAGTTTCTTGGGGAAGCGTTTGAAGTCTTTACTACTTTGTAGCCTTAAGGATAATGTTGTTGGTGCATTGCTTTAGTGAGCTTTTGCTCGGGGCATCAGGTCGTGATTGAGATGAACCATGGTCAAACATGTCCGACTCTGCAGTGAACAGTCAGGCCCAATCCTACTACAGATCATGAAAGAATGAAATAAGTCCTTGCATGATCCATTGAACTAGAGGTTAACTTAAACTTAACTATGCAACATAATGTTACTTTATTCTCCTTATTTTAATGAGGCTATTGATGCGTGGATGTGATAAAAGGGAAGAACTGAGGTAAGGGGTAAGGAAGACGGTGAAAGTGAAACGGAGATTCAAAAAGGAATAATGGTAAATGTCATCATGAGCGTGAAGTGTTGAGGGAGAGAGACAAAGTACATTAAATCTGTTGTAAATTCCTGAAGCTTAAGTGTTCACATTGAGAGAACTAGTCTCCAATGAAAGAGACAAGTAGAGTTAAGGAAGTGATTGGTTGGGTTTGGATCTCTTGTGTGAGGTCAAGTAGAAACCTAGCGGTTTCACGTTTGCACTTTTTCAATTTCTTTATGGGTGGGGATTTAGTTTGCAGATACTGTATTGACATTTCTTAGGGTTTATATATACACCACTCCTTTCTATTATATGCACTTATGTGTCTCTCTTTAGTCATTACTAATTTAGTAATTTACTATCACTACATAAGAGTGCATATAATACAAAAGGCTATTGAATTTTTTAGTTTCATCATACAAATTTAATATAAAATTCTAGCGATACGTTAATAACTTAATATATTTATTCATGCACCCCATTGGGCTCCATAAGTGCTACTTACCCCCAACTATGTAAGAAAGGGTTCTGTTTTCTGTACTTGCTGTTTAAGTCATGTTTTTACTTTATTTTAGTCCCATATTGTTTGTGAAACTTTATGCATGTAAACCGGCCACTATATAGTATGTAAGGCCCGACACTTATTATTTGCAAACAATGAATTATGAAATAAAAAATTTCTTCCTGATTGGATGTGACTTGAGGAGGAGTATTCCTCTGACATATGGTGGACTCTAGATCCCCCCTCCCCCCTCTCTTTATCTTGATCTTCCTCTTTTGTGTTTGTGATCATCGTCTTCCCCGCCTCCCCCCATCAGTTTTCCTCATGATTGGTCTTAGGTTTTGTTTCTTATGTTTCTTGCTTTTCCTTCGCCATGCCATTTTTCTTCATACGAAGCTTTTACTAAGGAAGAAGGTTTTCTAGTGATCTCGTGTATACCATCTGTTTTGATTAATAAAAAGCACTTGGTGTGTACCTAACTTTTCCTTAAACTGAAAAAGCAGAAGAAAGACCTGCTTTTATTGTCATAGAGGAAATGATCCTTGGCATTGTTCAGAGACCTCATGTATTTTTCTGATATGATTATATTTAATTCATAGTAAAGATTTTCCTCATGTGGCAAACCCTACCTTTCCTAGGATTATGGACAGAATTATTAGCCTTTATCCATCCTGCTTGGGGTTGATAAGGGATTGTAAAAAAATGTGCATCTGAAAAACTTGGTTTTAAATCTTTTTTTCTTGAGGGACTTTTGCAAAATTGATCTTTAGGGATGACTAAGAAAATTGTTATGGTATAACTGCTTTGCTGACCGTATAAAATTTGTGTTGTTATCAATTAATTTATATTATATGGTCTATCGAACAGAACCTGTTAGTTAAAGTATCTCAGCTTCATCTTGACCTGCTCCCACTATTGGTTTTTTTTTTTTTTCTGTTCTCTATTTCAAAATTCTCAAGTCCCCATCTTTTAACATATATCCATAATTCTCTTAATACCTACATAGAATTTTTTTTAATACTTTGTATGAACTGTAATGAGCAGAAGATTCTACAAAACGGGAATCTGGACGTAAGGTGCAACATGCCAACATCCAAGCTTCTAAGGTGAGTATGGCTTATTATTTTCTTTTTTTTTTGGTGTAATTTGGTTTCAGTACTTATTGGTTGTTGATATGTTTAGTATTAATATTCATTTGGACTGTTTTTTCATGCTGATTTTAAACCTGCACAATTAAAGTCTGGCTTTAAATTCAGTTGGCCGTACCATTCGGATGGTTCTTTACATAGTTGGCGACCATGGCTTATCTTTATTGGCCATTGACTAGTGTGGGCATATCCCTATATGTCTAGTGTTAAATACCTTCTGGTTTTGTCTATCATTAGGTGTATGCCTACAGATAATGTTTTTTGTTAGTTCTTGTTTTCATGTTCTAAGTCAATATCCTATGAGGAAAACAATCTATTGTAAAGTAAGTGAGGCAGATATGGACTCACTTATACTGGTCTACTGAATCCTGTCTCAGTGATGCAGGCTGACGTGTCGTTCAAACTAGTTGTCCTTCCATTTTTGCACTTTCTGCAAAATAACCATTTTAATAATTTTACCCCTATGTGGTCTAATTTGGTTTCAGGACTTATTTTGACTTGGATCATATGTTTAAGTCAATTAGAAGTTTAGAACCTCCTTTATGTTATATTGGATCTTGACTTAAGCTTATTAGATCCATCTATATATCTTATTGGAACCCCACTTAAGGCATCGCCAGGAACCGTCAGATCTAACTTAAAAAGGTGATGCCCTGACACCATACTAGCCATCCCTCCATCCTCAATCTCATTATCTGTCCCATTCATCACCAAGGGAAAAAAAAATGAAATTACTGTTCACATGGTTACCGTTCATGCTTGAAGAATAACCACGTTAAACCCCCCTCCCTCCCCACCGGTGCATCCCCCCTTCTTTCCCTTTTTCCTGTTTTATGAACTTTGTGATATAACAATTTATTAGATAGGTGGGAAAGATGCTTGAAATGAGTCATGTATAAGCATAAGAGAAGCTGTATACTTCATTGTAAATCAACACTGTGTATCTGTCTGAGTTATTGCATAAAGTTTTGGCATATTTTATTATGAACAGTTTTAGAAGATGGGTACGGGCCTTACGGCTTGCTGGGGTTGTATATGAGAAGTTTCTAAAGATACAACCAATCATCTCTGGACAGGTATATCTCATAGACAGTTTGCACACTATATATGGGATGCCAATCTAGTCTCAGACTTCCCTGAGTTAAAAGGGGCATCTTTTGCATATCAATTGCCATTAATTAGAACTATGAGCAGGAGTAAGCCTGTGAGTACCACTGATTGGAGTTATACGACATGATTTAATTGTATTAAATAACCAGCTCTGACCCCTTTAATGAATTGTCTTATATTTGGGTTGGAAGGTCTTGCAATAAGAGTGTGGACCTATAAATTATGGAACGATGGATTTGACTGCTTGAAGTTTGCTAGCCTGTTGGTGTATATGGCCTTCCATAGGAATGCACCACATGACAAACTTGAACTTAAAAGTTGGGAATTGGGATAACCTTTCTTGGATCATAAATAGCAGTTCTGAGAGTAAATGTGATTTGGGATGTGGTTGACCAGTCACAAAGAAACTGAGGTTTCCAGGAAGATTTACTAGGATTATTTATCATTTTTGAAACTGGCACCTTATGTCCATCTTATGACAATCTTTCTTCCCGTGCAGCCTTTTTTAAGCATTATATATTAAGGGTCATTGTTTTCCTGAACGTAAGTATGAGATGAGTGTTGGTTTTGAAAGAAGTCCTCAAACCTAGATGGATCATACTTTGGCACATAAAGCATACCCATATAGATAGGACATGTTAGCGCGTTTTGTTCTCTCTTCCATACATGGGTTGAGTCATTGAAGGATCCACCTGAGAAACTGCCATGAAGAAATGCAATTGAAAAACTTCTCTTTCATTTATGCTGCATTTCAAAGACAAGAATTATCAAAATTCTAAGCCCCAACTTGGCCTTACTTAATGTGACCTCTCATACTCAAGTTGCACTATTCTGTTAGCTTTGGTTATTTATTGCATTCTAAGAAGCACTGACACTGGTACGGGGACACGGGTACGACACGACACGGGTTCGCCGACACGGCAAATCCTAAAAAAGGAGGACACGGGTACGGCGGGGACACGGCAAAATAAATTAATATTTTTAAATTTATATTTTATATATGTTTGTAATTCATATATATTTCGATAACCGAAAAAACCTCATAGAAAACAACTAAAATAAAAATTTAATGCATACTACATCGCTATCGTTAGTTACATCTAGCCCGATCGGTGAATCATAGACAGCTCTAAATGATATAGAAAATAACGGTTGTGTTTCAGTTTTGACTTCAACCTATCCGAAACCTCAGAGGATAAGATAAGTTAAAGCCAAACCTAAATCGTAACCGTCCATCATACCATCTTGACAAGTGAATCACACTCAGGCCCAAATGGCATGCAAAAGAACGGCTGCGATTTAGCTTTGGCTTCAACCTATCTGATTCTCTGAGGTTATAATCTCAGAGGATCAGATAGGTTGAAGCCAAAACTGAATCACCACAGCTTGTAACCCGACCCTATATCGAACAGTCCGTCAACCCGCAGTGTCCCGAGTGTCCGAGGAGTTTCCGACGAGTGTCCGAGGAGTGTCCGACAGTGTCCGGCTCCCGGAAGCACGTAGGACACGGCACATGCGTGTCCGGTGCGTGTCCGGCGAGTGTCCGACAAGTGTCGGTGTCCGACACGTGTCCGACACGGGTACGGGAGGCCTGGGGAAGTGTCCATGCTTCCTAGATTGCATTTGATTGCACAGGCTGTGGCTGACATAATTCGCACTACGTTGGGTCCTCGGTCCATGTTGAAGATGCTCCTTGATGCAGGAGGAGGTGCAATTTACATTTTGCTTTGTTCTATATATGATAAATTGTTTTTTAACTAGTCACTTTTTACTTACCATTATAGCCTTATTTGCTTTTAAACAAGCAAAATGTCCTTGTATTTGGTTCCGACTAACATCAACTTGCTTTAAAATTTGTGTATTTCAACATTTATTTTCATTCGATGCATACTAGTATAGTTTGCTTCATATAGCATTCACCATTCTTTAATGTTTATTTTGGTTATTGTAACTTATGTTGAATTAATTTAGATTTATGCTGTTGGAGGAGTTTTGGTTTTGGGAATAAAGTTTATTCAATTGGTCAAATGGTCTACTTAAAATTTTGGAAGAAAATAAAAATTTAGAAAAAAACCAAAAATTGAAGATTAATAGGAAAATTAGGAAGTAAGGAAACATTGTTACTGTTTTAAAATCTCTCTTGGTAGGAATGGATTGTTGCTAGCCATAAATGGTACGGTACAACTTACAAATGCAATTGTAATAAAATTTAGAACATTAACTTGTGACATGCTTAAATAAAAAAATTATGATACCTATATCTCATAAGGCCTTCCAATAAGTCAGTTAAACAATAAAGAGAAGGGATTGCCAGTACATAAATAAGTACTACAAAATTAGCATAGAAAAGTTTATAATAACATATCTGATAGCAGATCACTTGTATTCATATCTTTATAGTTTATATCAGTCTCTATAATGCAATGCATACTGCTGGTAACAGTTAAGAAAATGGGTGCTCATTCTATAGTATCTAATGTTTGGTACCTCTTAGATGGGTTGATAACCGCACCCTCCATGTCAACTGGTCAGAACACTTGTGTGGCATAGTATTGATTAGAATTCTCTTGTAAGAATGGCGGAAGAAGAAGAGAAGTAGAATAAGTGATGGCATCTCCTTTGTTTTGGTTTTGAAACAGATTTTATTTTGCATTCAATACTTAGGTACGGTGACATTTGCTTGAATTTCATTTGATACCCTACATTCTGAAGTTTTTTTCATGGGATTTTGTTTCTAAGCTCCCCCACCCCCCGCCCCCCAAAAAAAAAAGAAAAAAAAAGAAGAAAGAAAAGAGAATCAAAGAAAAGAAAAAGACTGGTATAACGACATGAGCCAATATAGCTACATTTTGAATTCAATACATAACTATTTATGTATTACGAAATATGCCCATATTTCATTTTAATCTTCATAAATGGCCAATTGCCATAAATCCTCCAAATCCATATGTGCCATCATTTATTTGTTTTTATCTAATATACTTATATGTTACTCTACGTATGGAGAAATATAATATTGAAGGTTACAGGGCACAACAACGAAAAGATCTTTGTTTCGCATGAACTCACTTGGATCTAGGAAAATCAACGGAATAATAGATGAGAAATATGAGACTAACAAGAAGTCACCTTTACAGGTCATCTCAATGTTTGCTCCTCTATTAACATACATAGAGGTTTCCAAATTTGCTAATTTTTTGTGGAGATGGTATCTATGTTGAGATGACCATCCTCACAAAAAATCAGTAAGTTCTGAAACCTTTAAACATTTCAAATAAGCTTATTAAATTAACGGTTGAAATGGATGGCTAATAAACCTTCTAACATTTTCTAACATTTTTGATGGACCTATCTAGCAAAAAAAAAAACATTTTGATGGACCTAGATGTTTCAGAATTTGTTGATTTTTGGTGGATATGCTATCTATAGCAAGATGATCACCCTCACCAAAAATCAGCAAATTCTGAAACCTCTAGGTGTATCAAAATGATAAAAGTTGGATCGTCTGTCCATTTCAACCGTTAATTTTATGAGCTTATTTGAAATGCTTAGAGGTTTTAGAACTTGCTGATTTTTTTGTGAGGATGATCATCTCAACAAATATATCATCTCCACAAAAAAATAGCAAATTTGGAAACCTCTTTGTATGTTAATAGGGGAGCATATAATGAAGCTTTCAATGCATGGGTATACGTCTGCAAAAAAAAAATGCATGGGCATACAAAGTCACACTCCCCTATATATATATATATATATATATATATATATATATATATATATATATATAGATATATATATATGTATATGGGGAGAGATACTCTTACTTATGGAATCTTACTTATACAATTACACGCCGCCATTTACCTACCCTAGAGGTTTTAGAATTTGATGAAACTTGGTGGAGATACTATCTATGACAAGTTGATCATCCTCACCAAAAATTATCAAATTCTATAATCTCTAGGGGCATCAAATATGCTATTCAAATTAACGGTTAAAATGAACGGTCGATAAAGCATCTAATATTTGATGCCCCTAGAGGTTATAGATTTTGATGATTTTTGATGAAGATGATCAACGTGCCATAGATAGCATCCCCACCAAATTTCTTCAAATTCTGAAGCCTTTAGGGTAGGTAAAAGGTGGTGTGTAATTCCATAAGTAAGAGTATCCCTGCCCTATATATATATATATATATATATATATATATATATATATATATATATATAGGGGAGGGATACTCTCACTAATGGGGGTCTTACTAATAGGGGTTACTAATGTTTCAAGCCGTCCGATCAAAACTGGCCGACTACTGAGATAAGTCTCAATCCTGTGACTTAAAAAACTCAGTCCGCGCGCCCCGATCTGCCTCTCTCCTCCGTGCGAACAGACCCCCTCTCTCCCTCTCTCCTCCGCGTGAAGAAGACCTCGATCGGAGCTCCGATCTCTCTCCTCCGGCGACACTGACCCCCCCACCCAACTCCGGCGCCGATCGCTCCAACCCCGACCTTCCCCTTCCGGCTCCGGTCCGATCTTCCCCTTCCGGCTCCGGCCCCGGCCTCGATCGCACCAGACCTTCCCCCCTGGGCTCCGGCCTTCCCTTCCGGCGACGACACCGGCAGCCCCGATCGACCCTCCGGCAGCCCCGACCGCCTTTCCCCTCCGGCTTCGGCGGTGTCTCCGCCGGAAGGGAAGGCCGGAGCCCGGGGGGGGGGGGGAAGGTCGGGGTCGGGAGGGGGTCGGGCTGCTGCACTGTGAGAGAGAGAGAGGGGAGATTTTAATCCGATCCATTAGAATGGGAACGGACAACCCGGATCATTAGTAAGAGGCCATTAGTAAGAGGCCATTAGTGAGAGTATCCCTCCCCATATATATATATATATATATATATATATATATATATATATATATATATATATATATATAGAGAGAGAGAGAGAGAGAGAGAGAGAGAGAGAAATGCTATAATGCGGCATGCGGTAAGTGCGGCACTGTATTGCAGCCGTCTGATGCACTGCTGCGTGCATGTGATGCACGCAGCGCGTGCATCAGACGGCTGCGGTGCAGTACCGCACGCACCGCATGCCGCAGCATAGCATGCCCCTATATATATATATATATATATATATATATATATATATATATATGGGTCAGGATCAGATGACCCAGCAAATTTTGACCCAGCAATAACCCAGCACCCTTTGATGCACCTAGAGGTTTTAGAATGGGCTGATTTTTTGTAGACATGTTGTCTATGGTATGTTGATCATCCTCACAAAAAATCAGCCAATTCTAAAACCTCTAGGTGCATCAAATGCGATATATATATATATATATATATATATATATATATATATATATATATATATATATATATATATATATATATATATATATATATATATATAGGGTAGCGATCCAGTGAGATATGAGATATATGAGATAACTTTGAGAAACCTATCTAGAGGTTTTAGAATTTGATGAAAATTGGTGGGCATGCGCTCTATGGCAAGTTCATCATCCTCGCAAAAAATCATCAAATTCTAAAACCTCTAAGGGCATCAAATGTTAGAAGATTTATCGACTGTCCATTAAAACCAATAATTTGAATTGTGTATTTGATGCCTCTAGAAGTTTTAGAATTTGATGATTTTTTGTGAGGATGATCAACTTGACATAGAGAGCATGCTCACCAATTTTCATCAAATTCTAAAACCTCTAGATAGATTTCTCAAAGTTATCTCATAGAAGAGTTATCTCACTGGATCGTTATCATATATATATATATATCTATGCTATCAAAGTCGGGACTAGTCGGCGACTAGTCGTCGACTAGTCCCCAGTCGGCATTCGACCGACCCGACTAGGCATAATCCCCCAACAGTAAATCGGTGCCCGACTAGGCGCCGACTAGTCCCGACTAGCGCCGACTACCGACTGGGTCTAGTCGGGACTAAGTCGGTACATTGGATCCGACTGGTATTAAAACCAGGGGCAAATTTGTCCGACCGAATTTAACCCTATTTTATCGGGGTCGGGAGTCGAGAGTCGGGACTTCATCTCCCCCCTCCCCGCTGCTCTCCTCCTGTTCTCCCCCCTCCCCGCCGGCCGCAACTCTCCTCCGGTCCTCCCCCCTCCCCGCGGGCCGCAGCTCTCCTCCGATCGTCCCCCCTCGGCGCAGATCTCCTCCCTCCTCCGCGCAGTCTCTCCTCTCCCCCTCCGCGCAGTCTCTCCTCTCCCCCCTCCGCGCAGTCTCTCCTCTCCCCCTCCGCGAAGATCTCCTCCTCCCCTCCGCGAAGATCTCCTCCCCCCTCCCCCGCGAAGGTTCGCAGGCGCTCCCCCACCCCTGCAGGCGCAGCATCTCCTCCCCCCTCCTCCCCCCTCGCAGGCCCGCAGGTGCTACACGGTTACACGTCATCCAGGATAAAGAAGAAGAGGGGAAGAGGAAGTAGAGGCTTCACAGAATCACAGGTTTCTCGAGTGCTCTTCAAGCTGTAACTTTTTGTATCTAAATCTTCAAGCTGTAAGCTTTTTTTTTTTGTGTTGAAAACAGCCGATGTTCCTGATTAGCAACTGCAACAGCTTTTTAAGCCAAAGGGAAGGTATCCTCTGATCCAGTTGCCAGCTGGTGAGCATTTGTGCTTGATTGAAGGGCTTGCCGAGGTGCTTTCTTTGTTTCTTTCTATTGGCATAGAATCCTTCAAACCATCATCAGTTAAGACTGATCACCTG
This sequence comes from Chamaelirium japonicum, assembly GCA_947650365.1. NCBI lineage: Eukaryota > Viridiplantae > Streptophyta > Magnoliopsida > Liliales > Melanthiaceae > Chamaelirium > Chamaelirium japonicum. Next base: position 57,761 of record CANTAL010000156.1, read on the forward strand.
CATAGATTAAGGCAGAGCATGTTCATATTGGATTAACATTGCAGCATTGCTATGGAGTATGGAGTTAGCAATCTATGCTATAAGTTTATAACATTATCATTGCTTTGCAAAGATGATAAATATTTTTTCTCGTGCTTCATTGTATCTTTTAGTCTTAGATTTAGTGTTGTGTTACTACTTACTAATTTAATCTCATATTTTTCATTCTTCTTTTCTAGGTTTTAAATTGAAGTTAAAATGTCTTCTTCCGGAGCTTCCACCAATACCCCTGCAAGTATTACAAACATAATGAAGAGGAACTCAAGTGATCTAGCATGGGAATATGCAGAATGTAGAGATCCTAACAATTTGAACCTTGTCTGGTGTAAGTTATGCGACAAGAGGTGTTCAGGAGGAATCCATCGGATTAAAGAACATTTAATACATAAAAAAGGTAATGTGGCGGGATGCACAAAGGTGACTATGGAGATACAAAAAAAGATTAATGAATCAATGCTTCAATCAAGAAAGAGAAAGATAGAGAAGGCCCGACTTAATAGCCTTCTTGAGGGTCGGGGTGATGAAGATGATGAGGATGAAGAACAATTGTTTAGTGGTGGGAGTGGGAGCCAAGCAACTGCAGGTGGTGCAACTATGCGGCTCCTTCCTAGTAGTGACTGTGGAACTAGTGGTGCAGTTGGTGCTAAGAAGAGAAAAGCTGGTAGCGATGTTAGAGGCCCGCTTGACACCATGTTCAAGCCTGATTATGATAAAATGAGGCAAGTTTCTTTGGACCTACAGAATCCCTACAAGAAGCAGAAGAAGCAAGAAGCTTGGATGAGGATAGCTGAATGGGCATACGAAGTTGGATTACCATTTAATGCCGTACGTGCACCAAGCTTCCAAACCATGATATATGCAATTGGAGAATATGGACAAGGTATCTTATTACATACTTACGTAGTTCTATAAATTTTATCTGTATTCTTTAATTCATTATTTGTTCATTCTTTATTGTTTAATTCTTAATTCTTAGTCTTTGACACTTTGCTTTAGGTATGCCGGCGCCAAGTTACCATAATATGAGACATACTTTATTGATGGAGGTGTTGAAAGGAACAAAGGAATTTGTTAATTCCTTTAGGCCGCATTGGGCAACCTATGGATGTTCCATAATGTCCGATTTTTGGACAGATGGGAAAAGTCGTAGTATCATCAATTTTCTAGTGAATTGTCCAAAAGGGACAGTTTTCTTGAAGTCCATTGATACTTCGGAGCATATAAAGGATGCAAACCTCATCATGGGAATGATCAATGAGGTGATTAATGACGTCGGAGAAGAGCATATAATTCAAGTATCTTTTTAGTTACTTGTAAGTTGTAACATTTCATTATTTTAAGTAAACTTTATTAGTTACTTGTAAGTTGTAATATTCCATCCATCATCAATTTATTAGTGCTCTTCTTTTTTTTTCTACAGTTTATCACTGATAATGGTTCGAACTTTAAAGCTGCGGGAAGGATTTTAGAGGATATGCATCCGAAGATGGTTTGGACTCCTTGTGCAGCGCATTGCGTGAACTTGATGTTGCAAGATCTTGGTGATAAATTGATAAGGATCAAGCATGTTTTAGTTGAGGCTAGATCACTTGTAGTTTATATCTATAACCATGGACGAGTTCTCAACTTGATGCGTAAGTTCACGGGTGGAAAAGAGTTGCATAGATCTTGTGTAACTAGGTTTGCAACATCCTATTACACATTGAAAAGCATTTATGAGAACAAGCAACCTTTGAAAATGATGTTTGTTTCGGAACAATGGGCAAAGAGTGACTTTGCAAAGAAAGTCGAGGGTCAAAATGTTGAGAAGACTGTTGCTAAAGGTGATTTTTGGGAGAATGTGCACTTTGCTTGTAGTATTCTGGCTCCGTTAGTGGATGTCATAAGATTGGTGGATTCAGAAGTAAAGCCTTGTATGGGCTATATTTATGAAGCCATGGACCGAGTGAAAGAACAAATTCAAAAAAACCTTGATACCGATCAACGGATGTGCACGCGTGTGTGGGACATCATAGATAAAAGATGGAATGATCAACTCCATCACCCTTTGCATGCAGATATTAAATAATAGCATGCTTTGTTTAGTTTTTGAATCTTTTTTTATATGAAAGTTAATGAAAGTTAAATCTTCCTTTATACTTTGCATGCAGCTGGGTTTTACCTAAATCCCGGGATATACTACAAGCAGGAAAAAACTAATATTGAGGGGAATAAAGAGATCAAATCGGGGCTTTTCAAAGCTATTGATAAATTTGTACCCGATGATAAAGAAAATGATCAGATCATTGATGACTTGCGAAGCTATAGAGATGCATTAGGGAGTTTTGGAAAACCATCAGCTATTAGAAAAAGAGATACAATGGTGCCTAGTAAGTTTCCTTAAGTAAATATTTTTTCACTTTATTAGTTCTCATTATTTATCAATTTTCACTTAGTTTTTTTGCAATCATTTATCACTTAGTTACTATTGAGTTATCAAATGTATGTAGCTGAATGGTGGCTGACATATGGGAGCGACACACCGATTCTACAAAAGTTTGCAATAAAGGTTTTAAGTCAAACATGTAGCGCCTCACCATGTGAGCGCAATTGGAGTGCTTTTGACAATGTAAGTAATTGTCTTTTGATTCTTTTTATTTTCTATTGACTATTGAAATTGAGTAAATTATCTATTTGTTCATTTTATGATCATTTTCTTAAAATTTCAGTTGCATTCAAAGAAGAGGAATTGTCTTTTGCAATCAAAATTGAATGATCTTGTATTCATTCAATACAACAAAAAGTTGGAGCGGCGATACATGGAAAGGATTCATAGCAAGAATGGAAAAGATGATCCCATTTGTTTAAGGGAAGTGGATGAGAATGATGATTGGATCATTCCAACTGAGAGTGAGCTTCAAGAATTTGTTCGTGAAGGTGATGATCTTACGTGGGCACAAGTTGAGAATGCCATGGGTGCTGCTGACGTCGGACCAAGTACGAGAAGTCGTCTAAGGCAACGATCAGACCCTCAACCTTCATTTTCATTTCTTGATGAAGACGTGGATGAAGAACATGTGGAGGTGGAGGACATTGAAACTCGAAGGGAGGAGGAAGGTGGAGAGCATAGTGAAGGAAATAAATCGGATGGTGATTTTGATATCGATGTTGGAGATGACTAGTACTAGTCTATTTGTATTTTTAGTGGTGGATGTATCTCAATATCTGTGAACATTTGTGTTCTTTTTCTGAGATTGTATCATGTTACTTGATGTTAATTTCTTTGTTAGTTGAAGTTGAAGACTTTATATTTGTGTTCTTGTTACTTGTTAGTTATTGTTGGTACTTGGTAGTTGGTAGGTGTTAGTTGTTACTTGTTAGTTATACTTATTGACATTTATGTATGTCATATATGTTTAGGGAGGGGGGGAGGGGTCATAATAAGTTTTGGCCGACTAGTCCCGAACTAGTCCCGACTAGTCCTAGTCGGCCCTTGGCCGACTAGGGCCGACTAACGACTTTAACTGCATAGATATATATATATATATATATATATATATATATATATATATATATATATATATATATATATATATATATATATATATATATATATATATATATATATATATATAGGAATGTTACAATAAGCTGTGAGTTGCCGGTTTAGAAGGTGAGATGCAGGTATTTTCCCCCCCTAGGAGTTTTGGAATTTGATGAAATTTGGTGAGGGTGTTGTCTAGGGTAAGATGTTCATCCTCACCAATTTTCATCAAATTCCAAAACTTCATGGGGGTTCAAATGGTCGAAGCAAAATCCGTCGTCCGAAGTCACCGTTAAAATCTGCAGATTTTTCTTCAACCATTTGACCCCTCTAGAAGTTTTGGAATTTGATGACAACTGGTGAGGATGATCATCTTACTCTAGACAACACCCTCACCAAAGTTCATCAAATTCTAAAACTTCTAGGGTGGTCAAAATACCCGCAACTCATTTTCTCCTACCGCAGCTCACAGCTCAACGTAACAGCCCCCTATATATATATATATATATATATATATATATATATATATATATATATAGGGGTCGGGATCCGTGGACATGTATTTTAAACATGTCGTTTTGACATGTCATCAAGAAACCTACATGGAGGTTTCAAAATTCATTGATTTTTTGTGTGGATGTTTAACTTACAATAAATGGCATGTCCACAAAAAATCAACCAATTCGAACCCTTTAGGTGCGTCAAATGTGTTCTTCAAAACAACGGTTAAAACAGACGATCGATAAACCTCAGAACATTTGACACATCTAAAGGTTTCCGAATCACTTGATTTTTTGTGGATATGCCATCTATGATAGGGTGAGCATTGTAAAAAAATTTCAGCCAATTCTAAAACCTATATGTAGGTTTACTTGATGACAAGTCAAAATGACATGTCAAAAATACATGTCCACGGATCCCGACTCTCTCTCTCTCTCTCTCTCTATATATATATATATATATATATATATATATATATATATATATATATATATATTGAGAGAGAGAGAGAGAGAGAGAGAGAGAGAGAGAGAGAGAGAGGAATGTTACAGTGAGCTATGAGCTACGGAAGAAGAAAATGAGCTACGAACATTTTGACCACCCTAGAAGTTTTGGAATTTTGTGCAAATTGGTGGGTGTGTTCTCATTCCTCACCAATTTTCAAGGAATTCCAAAACTTCTAGGGTCATCAAATGGTAGAAGCAAAATTAACGGTTACTACGGACGGTAGATAAAGCTTCTACCATTGGATGACCATAGAAGCTTTGGAATTCCTTGAAAATTGATGAGGATGATCATGTTACCCTAGAGAACACACTCACCAATTTTCACGAAATTCCAAAACTTCAAGGGTGGTCAAAATGTCTGTAGCTCATTTTCTCCATCCGTAGCTCATAGCTCACTGTAACATTCCCCTCTCTCTCTCTCTCTCTCTCTCTATATATATATATATATATATATATATATATATATATATATATATGAAAATGGGTTCTTATGACATGTCATAGGGAGTACCCTATGACATATGGTGAATTAGTAACCCTGGAACATTTAGAATGTTCTGATTTTTTATTAGGATGATCACCCTATCTTAGATAGGACACCCACAAAAAATCGGCACATTCTAAAACTTCTAGAGGTTTCAAATATGCTTTTCAATTTAACAGTTAAAAGGGATAGCCGATAAAGCTTCTAGCATTTGATGCCCCAACAAGTTTTAGAATGATTTGATTTTTTGTGGACATTCTATTTAAGGTAAGATGATCCTTATAAAAATTCAACACATTTTAAATGTTTTAGCATTATTAATTCATCGTACGTCATATGGTACTCCTTACGATGCTGTCATAGGAACCTAGCCCATATATATATATATATATATATATATATATATATATATATATATATATATATAGGGCAGGGAAACTCTTACTAATGGAATCTTACTAATGAAAGTTACAAATCGCCTTTTACCTAACCTAGAGGTTTCAGAATTTGATGAAACTTGGTGGGGATGCTCTCTATGGCAAGTGGATCATCCTCACCAAAAATCATCAAATTCTATAACCTCTAGGGGCATCAAATGTTAGAAGCTTTATCGACCGTTCATTTTAACCGTTAATTTGAATAACATCTTTGATGCCCCTAGAGATTATAGAATTTGATGATTTTTGGTGAGGATGATCAACTTGCTATAGAGAGCATCCCCACCAAGTTTCATCGAATTCTGAAACCTCTAGGTAGGTAAAAGGCGATTTGTAACTTTCATTAGTAAGATTCCATTTGTAAGAGTATCCCTCCCCATAAATATATATATATATATATATATATATATATATATATATATATATATATATATATATATATATATATATATATATATATATATATATATATATATATATATATATATATATATATATATATATATGAGATAGAACTAACAAGTCTAGCGTTATGATTCATAATCAAACATAAACTAAAAGTCTCCAAACAAACAACAATAACATCATTACATCATAAAAAATTCAAGTGCATAGTTTTAAACTTTCCAAACATGACATTTAGAATATGCTTAGAATCATCACCCATCAAGGCCAACGTCAAGTGCCTTTGCATCCTCACCATCTACGCCATCTCCTTCGCCATCATCTGGGAAGACCACGGCCTCACATGTGTCCGGTTGGTAGAAGAATGGATTACACATGACACGTTTTTTGGCGTATCCAACATGTGTCGAAGCGTGTCGGACGGGTGTCTGTGGCCGACACATGTCGGACAGTGATACATAAATGTAAAGAGGGGGTTCGTGCTTCTTAGCCGGCCACCCTTTTTGCTCTCTCCTTCTCTTTCTGTTCATAATGTGGTGGTGTGTGATGGTTGGGGGGGGGGGAGTTTATCCTTTAATAAACTAACCATATTAGGACTCCTACTTGTTTCCTAATTAGGGTTGGTTTCCATAATGTTATCACTTCATTAAACCCTTCATACTACGATTCCTTATGGGGTTCTAACTTCTAACACCCATGCCTATCCTTATGTGGCAGGTCACCCTTACTGGGCTCCACTCAAACCGTGGGTCATGATGGGCCCAATAATGGTCGGCTACATGCTTTCCTAGTCCTACTAGGAGTCTGACACAGATTTAGGTAGAGATGAGAAAGTATCTTAGTCCCATTAGGATATTGTATAGAGATGAAACTCAGGACTTCTAGTTGGATATAAATCCTACATTAACTAGGATTCTAATTTCCCATGGATTTTTCATTAGTTAGAAATCCTAATTACATTATAATTAGGACCAATTTGAATCCTACTATGAGTGTGGCGTCTAGTAACCATGAGCTAACTCACTCACTAGGAATCCTTTAGAATATGTGAGGATTAGGAACCTTTAGAGTATGTGAAGGATTAGGAATCACTAGGACTAACTTTCATTGGTTTTATTCGGAAGTTAGAAACCCTAGTAGCACTAGGACTCCTCTAATTGCAATCCTACTTCGACTAGGAATCACTAGGACTCTAACTTTCATTGGTTTTACTTGGAAGTTAGAAACCCTAATATCACTAGGACTCCTCTAATTGCAATCCTACTTCGCCTAGGACTTCCATTAACCATGAGAAAACTCATGTACAAGGAATCCTTGTTCGACTAGGATTACTCTTTATTGACCACCGTTGAGGCTAGGACTTGGGATCACTTAGGAATCCTACATCCTGGGCTCCGACTGAACTGAGTGCTCACAATCATCTCATGACTGAGTAATGCAAACCGGGCTGTGAAGCACGAAAACATAGTTATTAAAAGAACAATTTATAGTCTATTTAGGAGACTAAGATATCAAATTCAGCAATCACAAGCTATCCCAAAACAGATTTTAATAAAAAAAATATCACACTAATCTATGCTAGCATGCTCATAAGTTGTCAGGTAAAGAAAACAAGCAAATAACAATAGGTTATTACTCAAACAGACGATGCAAATAATAATTTCAGCAAAATAAGCTCATGCAAAACAAGAAAAAGCAAAGACGATAAACCCAACGGTGATCAAGCAAGCCAGCTAATAAGCCAAACACGAGTATCGGTTGTGAAGCATGGGCGGCGCTACATATGGTCGAGTGGGGTCAATTGACCCCACTCACTGATTCAAATCTATTAAACATTATATTATCTTTTTATTTTTATCATAATTTATTTTGTTTTGACTGTTGGTTTGACCCCACTCCATCGATTCACCAAACCCTACTTCATGTCGTCATGTGAAAAATATTTTTTAATATAATTTTTGACCCCACTGATACAAATTCCTGGAGCCGCCACTGTTGTGAAGGCTAATAAGGATGTAAAACTGGGGTTCAGAGAAATACCAATGATAACCAATGAACTGATCAAAGTGCGAGGAAAGAGAATGCCGACGATCGCTAGCTACGTTGCAGATAGAAAGCTTTGCCGAGGAGGATGAAATGACGACGGGTAGAAGATGACTCAGAAGAAGGCTCAAAGCAGGAGGAATCCACATGGTCAAGGAAGAACGAAGAAGCACCATTCTTCACAATATGAAAAGAGAATCAATCTCAATCTAATATGCTATCCACTGTTCTAAAAGACGGTCCGGGTTGCCGCCTAGGCGTGTTAGGGGGTTGGTCGCTCCGCTTCAGCATTAAGCGGCACTGCAGCCAGGTTGAACAAAGGTGGGCGCTTAAGCGGGATTCGACCCGCCTAGGCAGGCGCCCGCCTAGGCGGGTAAAAGGCGGGCTCCAGGCAGACGGGCTCTAGGCGAGTTTTAATGTGGGATTCGACCCGTTTGAGTTTTTATTCCCGTGAGTTCGTGACTCCCGTCTCCGAGTAGGCGAGCACTCAGGCGCTCTCTCTGTCCCCCTTTGCGATCTCCTTCCCCCCCTTCTTCTCCCGCTACCTACAGGCTGCCGATGACCCGACCCCCTTCTCTCTTTCCTCTGCCTCATAGTCAACCCCGACCCCACCCTATCCTCTCATACCCTCCCTCCCTTTCCCTCGCGACCGACCCCGGCTCAGCCTGAGCCCCTCCTCCCTTCCCTCTGCCTCGCAATCGACCCGACCCCTTGCTCTCTTTCTCCTACCTTGGAGTCAACCTCGACCCCACCCAATCCTCTCTCCTCCCCTCCCTCTGCCTCGCGACCAACCCCGGCCCAACCTGATCCCCTCCTCCCTTTCCTCTGCCTCGCGATTGACCCAACCCAATGCTTTCTTTCCAATTTCCCCTGCCTCGCAGTCAGCCCCAACCCCACCCGATCCCCTCCTCCTTTTTCATAAAACTTTTATATTAAGATCGGTTGTTTTGATGTTTTCATATGTAAAACTTTATATTATTGTTTTTTTGTTTAGAATTATGAATTTATATATATACATACATATAGAATATATAGAATATATTTTATATAGGTGGGTGCCTGCCTAGTCGTCCGCCTTTCACCTTTCATTTTTTATAGCATTGATGCTATCTCCATAATAGGAAATACGAGAGAGAAAAACAAGAGTGAAAGAGAGAGGAGACACGCAAAAAGGGACACATGGGGTTTCCTCAGTTTTTGTGTTCGTGTAGGAGCGAGGGTAGGGGAAAAAGTGGCCCGTAGGTAGATTTTTCACATAAAGAAAATAATCCCGCGGGATTTTTTAAGGAGAAGCATAATAGGGGTGATAATTTTCTTTGGGTATCCCCATAGCGGATGGAAGAAAAAAAAAACTCTTAGTAAGCTTTAATGTATTTATATGGGTACCTCTATGTCTTATTTTCTTTGATCCACCCTTGGAATGCATCATCTTATGCCTTTCTATTCCTACACGACGACATCATATTAATAACTTAAAACAAATAGTGGGCTAGCCCAATAGTCTTGTTGGTTGCGTCAACCCCAAACCGTAGGCTAGCAAACGTGCAAAAGTTATTACTAAATAACCAACCGATTTTCGTCCGAAGAAGGGTGATGGAATCGAAAAAACAAATACACACAAACTAAATCAATAAAATAAAGATATGTTGTTTGTAATGTGATCCTGCTACATCACTGAGCCTTCATCCAGTTAACCATATTTAGCACCACTATAAAACTATGGTTGCACTCCAAAGATGTTGGAAATTATGCTAAAGTCCTTTCCCACCACTTTACTTTACAGTTACATCTGGCAATCCCCAATGATCAACTTTCATGAGAGAGTGAGTCAAGGTGACACCTCTCGAAGAATTTGGAATTCCTTTAGAATGTCGGTGTTCCTCATCACCAGGATTCCCAATGCAATGCGACCTATACATGCATTGACCTTCACTGGTTTGTAGATCAAAGCCACACACACTAAGCCTAGGTTCACATAACACCTTAGGAATTAGGGTTTATGCAATTAGTAGTAGAGACGATTGTCTTATGACTGTCAGTGCGATCCTGTTCAGTATATTTCAAATATACGCGGACACACTTGACTCAGAGTCCCTACTCTAATTGTTGGGATTTAACCATTTCACACTATGTGAAAGTCAACGGTACGGTCTTTCAGATAAGATGTCCAATCTTCTCACCGTCTGCGAACACTTGTCAGATACGACATACTGACAAACTGAGATCTTCTGTATGTGAATCTCATCCACATACATAAGGCACTTAAACCATGCCTGAAGGACTATGTACATCTAACGGAATAGAAAGTAAGCTTTGCCGTGTCCGTGTATAATACAAGTAATCGAATCTCATAGTTTTATTGATTCAATTTCTAAAGTAACTAGGATTGACATGTAGAACACAATAAATCCCAACAAATATCTGGTATACATAAAATATATTCTTTTAAAATCATTAGACATGACATAATAACATATTAATTTCTGCATACACTTGATTTTAGGGTAAGAAGCAACATTTAAGCATAACACTACTATGGTGAGTTGGTGACATACTAACTTGTCTACTGAGCTGTTTTAAAGTTTAGTTTTTTTTGGTGGGGTGGGGGTGAGACTGGGGGTTGGGTACGACATGGTTTGACATAGAAATTTACATGTACCCAGTGGAAGTATTTATATATAAAGTATAGTCATCGTCAAAGTGGAGCATACTAAGATCACTATGGTTATCGCCATCAGGCCCTTCACCGTCATGCATAACTGTTCTCCACTCCACCAAACAATTAAGAAAGAACCTTCTCCTATTTTCAAATGGAACTCTAGATAAATTTGGCTGTCCTAAATCGAGCAGTGTTCATGGGGTCTCCTTTTATTCGGCATGTCATGTTTTTGTGACAACTGTTGTTAACGTCTTGGTGTTGTTTTTTCAAATGGACTGTCAGAATATCTAATTTTATGACTTATATAATTTGTTTTACATTATGCCGTACTTTTCTCACCTCTCTTTTGATCCGTTTCAAATTGTGGTGGTTGGTAGCAGGAATCGTAGTTACCAATGATGGAAATGCTATATTGCGTGAGTTGGATATTGCCCATCCAGCTGCTAAGGTAATGTTCAGTAGTTGGTATCAAGTGGATCTGTCACATGTTGCTTCTTACAATTCTAACATTTATGTAATACCATATATTCTTAATTTTACTTGGTGAGTTGTTTTTCTTGACATAGCCTCCCTCTTCTAACTTATTGCTCTTCTATGTGAGTTGCCAGTCAATGATTGAACTTAGCCGCACACAAGATGAAGAAGTGGGAGATGGTACAACTTCTGTGATTGTTCTTGGTATGTTGTATTCTTCTGGAACTACTTTAGAAACTTGATCATAAAAATTTGCTTCATGGGTTCGGGTAATGCAACTACTATACAAATATTGTGTGAAAGTGATGGAATAAATGATATATAATTAGTATTCACTTTTGGTTTTTGTATTATATATGTATAAAAACGCAAGGCGATAGTGTTTTTTCCCCTTTTACTAGTGACAATAAGCATGGAGTAATTATTTTAGAAATATGTTACTGATTGTGCAAACATTTATTGAAGCTGGTGAAATGCTACATGTTGCGGAAGCTTTCATCGACAAGAATTATCATCCTACAGTTATCTGTCGAGCTTAACTTCTGATCATCCGAAGTGGATCTTGTCATTTGTTTATAAAGTTTTGTTTGTTAACATTGTCTTCTTAAGATGCTTTTCAGCATATAATAAAGCTCTTGAGGATTCTATTGCTGTTCTTGACAAGATTGCAATGCCAATTGATGTTAATGACTGTAAGTTCTAGATGATATTTTTTTGTTTATAATTATAATAAAACTTCTATATTCCCTCTTCCACTCGGTGTATTTTGTCCAAGGCGTTTTGTGATCTTGAGATTTACAATGATCGAACAATCTGTAACAGCTCTTTCCTTTTATCCTGTTCCTTGCTGCATCTTCTGTACAACAAATTTAAGATTTTCATCTTGTATAACTTCATTGAAGTAGTCCTTGAGATGCTTTGTTTTAATCTTCTGAGATTTTGGTAGGTGCCACAATGCTGGGTTTGGTTAAAAGTTGCATCGGTACAAAGTTCACTGGACAGTTTGGAGATCTGATTGCTGTGAGTATATTCATTATAATTATGAGATTTCGGTTTAACTTGGTTCCGTGCCATGTGCTTTATGCATTACATGTATTGTAAGTTTGGTCATGCATCATCTCGAGTCCTTTTCTCATGCACTTTCATTAGGCTATTTTGAATATGTTTGTACGCTCTTCAGTTGTGCCATGCTTAGTTCATGGTGGAGTTGCCTTTTCAAATTTTATGCTTGCAATGTCACTTGCAGCCGATGTTCATATCTATAGTCCTTTTTTAATCATTAACACATTATAGCGCTTATAACTGAATCAGGTGAAATATTTCTAAACTGAATTGGACTCGTACCACCCTAAAATAATTGGGTTGTCTACAACCTTCAGAATTTTTGTATTTGTATTTGTATTTTTTAATTTCTGCATCCTTTTTTGACATTCTTTCTAGTTTTCCCGAATTTTCAACAGAATCTAGTAGATTGTAAGAAGTGGATTACTTTTGGAGAAAAGGTCCACCCAAGCTCTTTATTATAGAAAATTCACAGGAGAGGAGAGTATTCCTCTCATCACCTTTGACTCTCTCCTGTGTGGACTCAATGGGTATGAGGAGTACAATCCCTTAGGGATGCAACTTGAGCGTGTTGGGCTTGAAATTGATTAGCCGAGGTCCAACCCGATCTTAACCTTCAAAGCTCGTGTTAAGTTCGGGTTGCCCAAGGTTTAAGGTTCGACATATTGAGCATGCAGTTGGTTGGGTGGGTCAGGTTGAAGTGTAGAAAATGCATTGAAAAATTGTATTCTTTAAGAGAGTGATTGAGACCGGAAGTAATGGAGCGTCTGGAGCTTGGAGTCTGTTTGGGCTTTTGGTGATACGAAATTAGTATTATAACTATGAGATCTATCAACCGGCTGTCCGTTGTATTGGAATTGGCTTTCGTCGGATGGCCAAAGAATGGGGACTTGAGAGTTAGTGGAGCGGCTGGAGAACTTGGAGGCGGTTTGGGCCTTTGGGGAATATGAAGTTAGGGTTATAACTTGTATTGAGATCTATCAACCATTGGTTCATTGGATAGACAAAAATCATTTACCCCTTTTACAAACTGTAGCAAATATATAGTTCATATATTGTAAATATTTAATATGAACTAGATCTATTTATTTCAATGGTTGGGTTCAGTTTGGGTCAGGTTGCTCGAGGCCTCTTCCCAATTTCAGACGAGTTGAGGTTGGGCTGACATTTTTCAACCCAAGCTCGCCCAAATTCGGGTTGGGCTTTGGTTGCATTTGGTTTTGCCCACCCGAGTTGCAGCCCTATGATCCCTCCATCCTCTTCTCCTAAATATCTGCTTATACAGATTTGCAGCCCTATGATCCCTCCATTCCTTCATCCTCTTCTCCTAAATATCTGCTTATACAGATTTTACGGGGAAAAAGGGGCCACTCATCCTTTTTTCATCAATATTTACATTTTTTATGTTTCAGTGATGTCTATTGACAGTGTGCCAGTGTGGTGGGTAGGCACATGTTGTAGCGGCCCATGACTCACAAGGGTGTGATAGGATTTAGTTCTAATGTTGGATGTAGATACAACGTTGTTATATTACTCATTTATCAACCAACAATAAAGATAGAGATGGTAAATGTAATTTCAGTAACATGTACTTTGAAGTTAATAGTAATCGGCTAAGAATGATTGCATATGAAGATTCATATAAATATTTCTTGTTCTGTGCGCATGTTGGTTGGGTTGATATGCTGTGTAAGGGTATGAAATCTTTAATAACATTGATATGGAACTGTAGCTTTGGATTGAAGAGATTGTATTAATCCAGGGTTGGGAGGGCAAAATCTGAGAGTGGTTTGGAAGACGGGTGGGTGGCATACTTTTTTTCTTGAAGGAAGGTTAGTATTTTAAGGATGGATTTCAGAACTTTATCTGAAAGTTTTTGTCAAGAAACTTGCTGAATAGGAGCAATCTGGGATCAAATTTTTTTTTTTAGGCCAAAAAACTGAAACATTTTCTGCAAACTGTAAAACCATGAGATATCTTTTTGGGTGCTTATGAAATCCATCTGTAGTTCTACATCATACTTTGAGCATGGTGAACCATAATTCATATGCAACCAAAATGGTACTTGTCGACTGGTTAGGGTTCATGTTGCAAGGTTACTGAAATAGGATGGAAGGGTAAGGTCTAGGGTACAAGTCTCTAGGTATAGAGAGGACCAGATCTAAAACAAAAGGTATGAGTTTTACTCTTTTTTTGGACAAAACGAAATAAGTTTTATGGTAGATAAGGCTAGGTTATGGGAATGTTGGTTCCTTTCAACTCGTTGGCTTAATATTTCTGCCCTAGAAATAAATGCAATTTCATATATCAATTCTTATCTCGTACCCTCTTTGTCTGCACTCTTTCATGGTTGAAGGGATTGCTACATGGGTGCATGCGGTTAAACTAGGTACCCCACAAATTGGTTCTCCTTACTATCCACTTGGCTCTTCAAGTTTCCTGACATGGCCCTCTCTTGCAAAGTTGTCTTAGTCAGGTTTTCAACACTAATCTTAGAGGGTTGACGTTGGGTGATAGCTGGTTAGAAACCTGAAAGAGTTGAGTCAATCATGCTCACTCGGATGGATTCTTTTTTTAAGGTACAACGTTGAGAAGCAGATTTTGTATTTTGTGGATATGAGATCCTCTTTGCTGTTTGAAGAAATAGGTGTGTCATCTTGTCATGCATTGTCCTGGATCATTTAAGATCCGGCACTACCACCTTCGAGCATTGAATGTTGTATTTATTTATTTTAGCTTAGTATCTCTCATTCAATTGGAGAGTGTAAGCCACTATCTTTGAATAATAGTTGAGAGACCATTCAATCGTCATTCATTGTCTTTGCATGTGATAGTATCTCATTAGTCATAAATAAAGGTACCATTAGAAAGAAAGGGAAAAAGGGCAGAAATAAAAGAAAATTTGTAAATGGATTTGGATTTTGGGTATTCAGGGATAACCAGTTTGCTAGTGGAAAGGAGATTCTAAGTGTATGTTGGAAGTAGTCCTTTGTGTTTCTTCAATTTCTTTAGAAACAAGAATAATGCAAGCACTACGAAGATTCACGAGGCTTCTTCCAAATGCTGGAAAAAATAGAAACATCCATGCAATGAAAAATTCTCTTGCTCATGCCCCATCTTTAGAAAGTCTATCACTTGGTTTGCACCACGTCTTAGATGGGAGAATCGTACGCCATCATTGTTAGGCAGTCCACAACTACCCTAAACCCGTGGATACTGCAATTTTAAAGGTCGAATACTACCAATGGCCTAAATAATGACGTTCTTTGTGTTTCCCTCCAAAATAAGATTTTGCATTGTTGACCACCAAATGAAGACTATTACTTAATGCAAAAGCACAGTTTCATTTGGAATCATGTTACCCATTACGCTTGATATGACAGGACAAACACAGTTTTAACATCTCTAAGAATCCCTTCCAATTCTGGTAGGTCCTGGATTGCCTAGAGAGCTTCTGTGATAGTCAAGTTTGACCGAGGTGGCTATTGCAAGGGATGGTTCCATAATCAGTGCAAAGGAGTGGGCGGTAAGAGTTCAGTATGCCTCCAATCAAAATTAGGACTTTGGATGAGTGGAGGCAGATAACAATAGGACTATTATTTATTTATTTTCATGTCATACTATCAGTTGAAGATAACTTGACCTAAAGTCGGTGAAGATTCTTTCTTCTGTAACTCGCAAGAGCTATAGGAATATGATTCTGCATCTTGTGCCCAACTTTTAATGCTATCCAGTTATCATTTCAATGAAAGTTGTGAATTACTTCTACGGACTACAAATCATTTTCTTATTTTTTGACACTCATATATGTTGAATGGCAAAAACAGACTCCGGTTCTATCTTAATATAGGTAAAGAATAAGTAGCATGTTTCCTGGGAATGTATTCATACTATCCATCTCACTGATAACTTTAAAGGTACTAAGAATGAGATTAGGAATATCCAACATTTAAATGGTATTAAGGATAAGACAGAATATTCCATTTTCGTATCACTTTCTACCGATGTTGCAGAAAATGTTGCCTGAAATGCTTGTAGTTATCATGATGCTTCATTGAACCTTTTTTTCCTTACTTATCTATGATTTGTCTGATAAATCTTTTGAGTTTTTTCGCCTCTGACAGCTCCTTGTCTTGCTGATTTCAGGAACTTGCACTTGAAGCTACTACTACAGTTGGTGTGGACCTTGGCCAAGGTTTTCGTGAGGTGGATATTAAGAAGTATATAAAAGTAGAGAAAATTCCTGGTGGCCAGTTGGAGGACTCCAAGGTTCTTAAAGGTGTCATGATAAATAAAGATGTTGTCTCCCCTGGGAAAATGAGGAGAAAGATACTGAACCCACGAATTATTCTTCTTGACTGCCCCCTTGAATACAAAAAAGGAGAAAATCAAACAAACGCTGAATTAGTTAAGGAAGAAGATTGGTAAGAATGTTAATACTTTTGTATTAGTCTGTTTTACTGGATTGTACAGTAATGCTCTATAGCTCCTTAAAAGATAATTAAAAGTGGACACGTCTTTTCTTTAATTTAGCATCTTATATTAATTTGGTTTTTATGAAGAAATAAATGCTTGCTCATACTAGGTTTAAATGTATGATGAAAGCATCTTATTTAGCTTTAAGATTCCACCTTTTGACATACCCTGGTTGTAATATCATGAGACCATTTCTTTTGTCACTCGGGGATTAATTAGCAAGGAAAGCACCAAATCTGAGCTTCCTCTATATTTGGGTAAGTTTGTAGGTAATGAAGGTTGTGAAGGAAGCTAACTAGTGTTCAATGTTGTCAAATAAGATATGCGATCGCACAAATACACTTTGGTCATGGATATCTTTGGTAGAACTATGCTGAGGGGAAAAAGGAAGGGGCTTATTGAAGTTTTGAACAAATGGTAAACATAATATTCATAAAAGATTTTAGATAATAGTGATCAAACAACCATAATCAAACATTCTTATCCGGAAAAAGTATTCTTGTCATCATTGTCATGCTAAATTAAGGAAATGTGAATTCATAAAACTATGGATATAATGCATTATCATCAGCTATGGAATAAATTATAGCCTCTACCTCCTCCACATCGTTGTCATCCTCATCTGAATCCTCTCCGGCCTCAACATATTTTTCTTCTAATTGAGAACACGTGTGTAGATAGGTATGAAGAAAGACAAATAAAATGGCATTCGAGTACATGGATCATAGCTTCATAGGGAAATGAAACATAAAAAAGAAGAGGGAAAAAAAACTACCGGTTCGCTGGTGGGTGTTGGTGTGTGAGTAGTGGTGGTTTTGGGGGTGAAGAGTGTTGTTACTATTGCTCTCCCTGCTCCTTGAGATACCTGGCATACAAAAGAACGAAAGGAAAATAAAAAGCCGAAGCCCTCTTTAAAGGACCGCCTGGAATGGGTAACCCTCTCCTCTCCTAGTCTCCCGCTACGTAGGCGCGCCCAAGTGGCGCCTTGACGACACTGCTAATAGTTAGGAAAACTTAATTGATCTAAGCTAGACTTTTTGGGGTACTTAGGATTTATTTGGTTTTGGGTTGAACTATGACAAATTCTCTTTGCGTAGGATATTTTAATAGATCTGCTGGGAACCTAATTTATGGAGCTGGAAGTTCCCCGCTACTTGTGAAATACTTGGGTTACCTTTTGGGTCAACTTAGGGCTGAGTATAATATGTAGTTATGTACCACATCGTCAGAAAGACGGCGAGGCTTTTTGTTAGTTGGGTTGCATACATGGAGTAAGTGATAATTCTCTTATGTTCCACTTAGTTGATTTGTAGTGCCTCTAACATGGTTAAGTGAGATTTTTATGACTAGTTTTTGTTTTCCTTGTAAATTTTTGGGTGAGGTGGTGAGGTGGGGGTATTGGGATTTGGTTGTACCTTGTGTAATGGTTTTGACGGGTGAAGAAATTAAAGATCTAGACTTAATTTTTGGATTTTTACTTTCCCTTGTTTGTTTTGTTCTTGAAGGGGTTATTGTGAGTATGGAATATATTATTTTTAGTGGGAGCCTGGAGAGGTTTTCACAGTTTTGGTCCACTTGCTTATTTTACATTTAAGACAGCTTTGTCCTCTTGGATTAGTGTTAACTTCCATATGTACGGGGCCGAGTATTAATTGTTGGTCTATCTTTGCTAAAGAAGCCATGGATAGAATATAGTTGTTTGTACTTTGTAGGACCTCTCTTACCTTGATCCCATGGGCGGATCTAATGGTTGGCTCGGCCGGGCTATAGCCCGGCTGAGTTTTGAGAAAAACTATCCCATATTATTATTAAGTACATGTCTCAGCCCGCCTCAATCAAGACCTTAGCCCGCATCAACCCAGTGAGGCCCTTGGCCCCTCGTGACACGTACCTGAATCGCTATCACCTCTGAGTCCTCACGAAACGTGAATTGTCGCCAAAAACACTTAACCCTCCTATAGTTTACTTTGTTCCAAATTGCTCCCTAAAGTTTGAAATGTTAGCACAATACTCCTTTTGTCAACTACTTAATTTCTCTCATTTTGTAATTTTTATTTGATTTCAATGGGGCAAAATGTAGCTTTTTAATTATAGGGGGGTTAAATATTTTTGAGCTAAAATTCAGGGGGACAAAATGTAATTAACCTTTTTTTATATTACCGTCGATGTTTGTTTAAAAAAAATTGCTTAGTATTTTTTTATAAAATAAAAATTTCATTGTAAAAAAAAAACTAGTTTAGTTTCAGTCCAGTTCAAAAAAAATTTCTGGCTATGACCCTGCTTAATCCTTTATTCTATTCCAGGGGAAAGGTAATTTGTTTTACACATCTAAAATCCTTCACATGAAAGTTTTTAATATAACCTTAAAGAAAATCCCATATACTGCATACATCACCCGGGAACATATTTATTGACATTTGTTTGAAGAACTAATCTCTAGGGCTTTTAATTATGTCAAGCACTTAAAAAAATCATGCCTTGTCAGGGAAATTTTGCTGAAGTTGGAAGAAGAATATATCGAGAACCTCTGCATGCAGATACTGAAGTTCAAACCTGACCTGGTTATAACTGAAAAGGGGCTTAGTGATCTTGCATGCCATTACTTCAGCAAGGCTGGGGTTAGTGCCATCCGGAAATTGAGAAAGACCGACAACAACCGGATCGCCAAGGCTTGCGGGGCGGTTGTTGTCAATAGACCGGAGGAACTGCAAGAGTCCGATGTGGGAACAGGGGCAGGACTGTTTTAGGTCAAGAAATTCGGAGACGAGTTTTTTTCGTTTATAGTGGACTGCAAAGATCCAAAAGCATGTACCGTTCTTCTAAGGGGCGCTAGTAAGGATCTTTTGAACGAGGTCGAAAGAAACTTGCAGGTAAGATTCTGTATCGTTGGCTGCCTGCTTTGAACTCAGCTATGAAACGGACTGACCTAGTTTCGTTTTGACAGGATGCTATGTCGGTAGCACGAAACATATTAAAAAACCCAAAGCTACTTCCCGGAGGCGGTGCTACGGAGTTGACTGTATCTGCGGCATTGAAACAGAAGAGTTCGTCTATTGAAGGCATTGAAAAGGTAGTCTTTGCTTTTTTCATATCAGTTCACTAGGCATTTGTCACAAATTTCAGTGGTAGCTGATAATCTGAGTGTGACAGTGGCCCTATGAAGCTGCTGCTGTGGCTTTTGAGGCTATCCCCAGAACCTTGGCCCAAAATTGTGGGGTGAACGTGATCCGGACCATGACTGCCCTCCAAGGAAAGGTTTGAATCCAGAACCGACCTTTCACTTTGTTTGTGCCTGTACAGTAGAAGCTTGGTTACTGGATCTGGTTGACCTAATTGGTCATAGTGCTTGCCAAACCATTCATAGTTGTCCTTGTTCTAATTGGTTTGATCCCATGATGTAGCATGCCAACGGTGAGAACGCATGGGTCGGGATTGATGGGAACACTGGTGCCGTCGTCGACATGAACGAGCAGAAGGTGCTTCCTTCCATCCCTCCCTCCCTTTCTCTCGATCGAAATTGTGTGTGGTGGTGTTGGTGTCGTCGTCGTCGTCGTCGTCGTCGTCTAACCTCTTCTTGGATCTTCCAGATATGGGACTCTTACAATGTGAAGGCGCAGACTTTCAAGACGGCAATTGAGGCTGCTTGCATGCTTTTGAGGATCGACGACATTGTGAGCGGGATAAAGAAGAAGCAGCCTCCCGGGTCTGGTCCGACTCCATCGAAGACGAAGGTGGAGGAAGAGGGTGACGCGGACAACGAGCAGATACTTCCGGAGTAGATGATTTTCCGGGGAAGGGTTAGGGTTATGCTTGAATGGAAGGTTAGAACTCAACATGGTGCTTATGCTTGTGCTGCTTGTCTCATATAAACCCAGCTCTGTAAGCAAGAAACAAATGCAAATTTTGGTTCTCTAGTGTTTCTTTGCCCTCCTTCCAAGTTTTTCCTCTCCGGGTCGCCGGGAGATTAGTTGTAATCTGATGTTTTTAACTTAAGTGTCTCATGGGAATTGTTGATGGTTGGTTACTATGGTGACGTTGGTTTCATTGGCCCAACTGTTTTAACCTTGCAGCCATTTGATTTTTTGTCTGGAGTGTTTCTTCTGCTGATCTAGCATATTGAGCTGAGCTGCATACTTCATTAATATAAGTATACAAATGTAGAGCAATGCTATTCGACCATACAGTTTTCCATTTGCGGCATTTTAAAACCCGACACAACACAGATATCCGCTATCACCGTCGCCATTGTCGTTGTCGCTATTGAGGGCTGTATGATCCATTGCCTTTCTTGTTGCACACCTTGGTCATACGACACTAGCTGCCCGATCATTTAGTCCAATGATCAATGGAGTCCGATGCACTTTTTAACTGTGAATTGGAATCCACTTTTTTTCCGCCTTCTATATGTACAGGTTTGCTCCACCTGCAGACTTGCTTTTCGGCGAACCCACTGCTCTTAGAACTATCGTTGACATAATGTTGTACCAATCTCAACTTCAGACTTCCTCTAAGACTGAAGAAGTGCCATCTGAAACTTTTACTGCTCCATCTAATCGGTGGTCCCTCACTCGAGATGATCTAATCCGAAAAGAGGGATTTAGGTTGGTGTGAACACCATAAGAATATGTACCATCTACAATCTCAAACGATCCATAAGAATATGTACCATCTTTGTTTGCTATCTGCCACTCTCAAACCCAACATGAAGGGACGGATCCAGGAATCGAACATTGGGGGGGTGAATGTTAGAAAAATCTTTGGGGGGGGGGGGGGGGGGGGGGGGCTCTTAAATTTTGTCTAACCTATTGAGTTGTCAATTGGAAACGACAACTTAAAAAAAAAAAAAAAAAATTGATGGACAAGCAATGCGTCAAAGGACAAGGTACTAGAGCAAGGGCTAAAAGAGGTTCGAAGATCAAAATAGGAGAAGGTAGCATAGTTGCTATTTATTAAATTCTATAATCCTGTGGATATGACATCAACGACCATGATTTATACGTACAAACAAGGTAACACATCAGCCTTGAGGAAACGTTCACCATACCAGGAGTCAACATGGACAGTGGCGGAGCCAGGATTTCACTCCTGGCTCCGCCACTGTCGGTTTAGGGTTTAGGGTTTAGGGTTTAGGTTTAGGGTTTAGGGTTTAGGGTTAGGGGTTTAGGGTTTAGGGTTTAGGGTTTAGGGTTTAGGGGTTAGGGTTTAGGGTTTAGGGTTTAGGGTTTTAGGGTTTAGGTTTTAGGGTTTTAGGGTTTAGGGTTTAGGGTTTAGGGTTTAGGGTTTTTGGGTTTAAGGGTTAGCGTTTAGGGGTTAGGGTTTAGGGGTTAGGGGTTAGGGTTTAGGGGTTAGGGTTTAGGGTTTAGGGTTTAGGGTTTTAGGGTTTAGGGTTTAGGGTTTAGGGTTTAGCGTTTAGGGTTTAGGGTTTAGGGTTTTAGGGTTTAGGGTTTAGGGTTTAGGGTTTAGGGTTTTAGGGTTTAGGGTTTAGAATTAGAATGGATCGTACGAAGGAATTAGAATGGATCGTGCGAATGAATTAGAATGGATCGTACGAATGAATTAGAATGGATCGTATGAATGAATTAGAATGGATCGTGCGAATGAATTAGAATGGATCGTGCGAATGAATTAGAATGGATCGTACGAATGAATTAGAATGGATCGTGTATCCATTCTAATTCATTCGTACGATCCATTCTAATTCATTCGTACGATCCATTCTATTTCATTCGCACGAATGTATCCATTCTAATTCATTTGTACGATCCATTCTAATTCATAAGTACGATCCATTCCATTCTAATTCATTCGCATCCATTCTAATTCCTTTGTACGATCCATTCTAATTCATTCCCATGAATGTATCCATTCTAATTCATACGTACGATCCATTCTAATTCATTCATACGATCCAATCTAATTCATTTGCGCGAATATATCCATCTAATTCATTCATACGATCCATTCTAATTCATTCGCACGATCCATTCTAATTCATTCGCATGATCCTTTCTAATTCATTCGTACAACCCATTCTTACTAATTCGTAATGAATTAGAATGGATACATTCGTGCAAATGAATTATAATGGATCGTATGAATGAATTAGGATGGATCGTACGAATGAATTAGAATGGATCGTACGAATGAATTAGAATAGATTGTGCGACGAATGTATCCATTCTAATTCATTCGTACGATCCATTCTAATTCATTCGCATGATCAATTCTAATTCATTCGCACGATCCATTCTAATTCATTCGTACAATCCATTCTTACTCATTCGTAATGAATTAGAATGGATACATTCGTGCAAAAGAATTAGAATGGATTGTATGAATGAATTAGAATGGATCGTATGAATGAATTAGAATGGATCGTACGAATGAATTAGAATGGATCGTACGAATGAATTAGAATAGATTGTGCAACGAATCTATCCATTCTAATTTATTCGTACGATCCATTCTAATTCATTCGCACGATCCATTCTAATTCAATCGCATGATCCATTCTAATTCATTCGTACAATCCATTCTTACTCATTCGTAATGAATTAGAATGGATACATTCGTGCAAAAGAATTAGAATGGATTGTATGAATGAATTAGAATGGATCGTATGAATGAATTAGAATGGATCGTACGAATGAATTAGAATAGATTGTGCGACGAATGTATCCATTCTAATTCATTCGTACGATCCATTCTAAATCATTCGCACGATCCATTCTAATTCATTCGCACGATCCATTCTAATTCATTCGTATAATCCATTCTTACTCATTCGTAATGAATTAGAATGGATACATTCGTGCAAAAGAATTAGAATGGATTGTATGAATGAATTAGAATGGATCGTATGAATGAATTAGAATGGATCGTACGAATGAATTAGAATGGATCGTGCGAATGAATTAGAATGGATCGTACGAATGAATTAGAATGGATTGTATGAATGAATTAGATTGGATCGTATAAATGAATTAGAATGGATCGTACATATGAATTAGAATGGATACATTCATGGGAATGAATAAGAATGGATCGTACGAATGAATTAGAATGGATCGTATGAATGAATTAGAATGGATCGTGTATCCATTCTAATTCATTCGTACGATCCATTCTAATTCATAAGTACGATCCATTCTAATTCATTAGCACGATCCATTCTAATTCATTCGCACGATCCATTCTAATTCATTCGTACGATCCATTCTAATTCATTCATACGATCCATTCTAATTCATTCGTATGATCCATTCTAATTCATTCGTACGATCCATTCTAATTCATTCACACGATCCATTCTAATTCATTCGTACAATCCATTCTATTTCATTCGTACGATCCATTCTTACTCATTCGTACGATCCATTACGATCCATTCTAATTCATTCATTCGATCCATTCTAATTCATTCTAATTTATTCGCACGATCCATTCTAATTCATTAATATGATCCATTCTAATTCAATCGTACGATGCACGATCCATTCTAATTCATTCATACGATTCAATCTAATTCATTCATACGATTCGCACGATCCATTCTAATTCATTCATACGATCCATTCTATTTCATTCGTATGATCCATTCTAATTCATTCGCACGATCCACTCTAATTCATTCGCACGATCCATTCTAATTCATTCATACGATCCAATCTAATTCATTCATACGATCCATTCTAATTCTTTCGCATGAATTTATCCATTCTAATTCATTCTTACGATCCATTCTAATTCATTAGCACGAAAAAACACGATCCACTCTAATTCTTTCATACGATCCATTCTAATTCATTCATACAATCCATTCTAATTCGTGCATTGTACGAATGAATTAGAATGGATCGTATTAATGAATTAGAATGGATCGTGCGAATGAATTAGAATGGATCGTACGAATGAATTAGAATGGATCGTATGAATGAATTAGAATGGATCGTATGAATGAATTAGAATAGATCCATACGGATGAATTAGAATGGATCATATGATTGAATTAGATTGGATCGTATGAATGAATTAGAATGGATCGTGCATCGCACGAATGAATTAGAATGGATCGTGCGAATGAATTGGAATGGATCGTACGAATGAATTAGAATGGATACATTCATGCGAATGAATTAGAATGGATTGTATGAATGAATTAGAATGGATCGTGCTAATGAATTAGAATGGATCGTACGAATGAATTAGAATAGATTGTGCGAATGAATTTGAATGGATCGTACGAATGAATTAGAATGGATCATAATAATGGATCGTACGAATGAAATAGAATGGATCGTTGTGGGGGAAAATATTCGTGCCGACCCGAAGACCTCGCCTCACCAGTCAATCGAAGTTGAAGTCGAAGATCGTTATTTGATCTATCGATTGGAGTTGCAACTTTTGATATGTAAGCAGAGAGATGCAATCAGAGAGAGTATTGACACGAGAAGTGATCTCGGAGTTTAGCCGAAGCCTACGTCTCCTTGCTATAGGGAGCAACCCGAATTCACTAACACTTTTCTCGAAGTAACCTCGACAGGCCGAGTATTACTGAAACCTCTTTGATCTCTTGAAAGACAAGAAGAAGATCAAGGAGAGGTAGAGGGTAAGAGGAGATAGAGGTTTCTGAGACAGATATCAGATGATGGCACTGATCTGTTTTCAGAGCTCTGGTTTGAGTTCTGGAGTTTCAGGTTTTGAAAATCCGATCTCAGGGTGGAAATCAGAAGTTTTGGGGATCTTTTTACATTCGAAGTCTCTGCTATTTATAGGATTCTCTGGTAGTAAATGGCGGTTTTCTGCTGTCGTATCTAGGGATCCTCCAGGTAAGGCTGGTGGGTCCCGCTGTTGTCTTCGGGGGCCCAACAGGCAGGGCTGGTGGGTCCCTCGGAAGCCTTCATGGGCCCACCGGGCAGGGCCAGTGGGTCCCGCGGTAGTCTTCGGGGGGCCCACCAGGCAGGGCCGGTGGGTCCCGCTGTGGTACTCGGGGGCCTTCATGGGCCCACCGGGCAGGGCCAGTGGGTCCCGCGGTAGTCTTCGGGGGCCCACCAGGCAGGGCCGGTGGGTCCCGCTGTGGTCTTCGGGGGGCCCACCAGGCAGGGCTGGTGGGTCCCGCTGTGGTACTCGGGGGCCCACCAGGCAGGGCCGGTGGGTCCCGCTGTGGTACTCGGGGGGCCCACCAGGCAGGGCCGGTGGGTCCCGCTGTATGCAGACTTCTTGCCAAAATTTGCACCCACAGTTACCCCCTCCAAGTTAGCTAAGAGGCCACCTTGGCTGGCTTGGATTCGTGGTGCAAAGCTAACGACCCCCTGTAATATATGTAGAGGAGCTTTGTCGAGTATTAGCGAAAACATAGACTGATCGGTCAATTTTGACTGATCGGTCAAACTTGACTGATCGGTCAATTTTGACTGATCGGTCAAATTTGACCGATCGGTTAAATTTGACTGATCGGTCAAATTTGACCGATCGGTCGAATTCAACCGGTCAAGGTTGGAGTGATCGATCAAAAAACAGAGTTTTTTGACCGATCTAGTAGAAAATTGACCGATCGGTTGATTTTGACTGATCGGTCAATTTTGACTGATCAGTCAATTTTGACCGATCGGTCAAATTTGACTGATCGGTCAAATTTGACCGATCGGTCGAATTCAACCGGTCAAGGTTGGAGTGATCGGTCAAAAAACAGAGTTTTTTGACCGATCTAGTAGAAAATTGACCGATCGGTTGATTTTGACTGATCGGTCAAACTTGACTGATCGGTCAATTTTGACTGATCGGTCAAAATTTAACTGATCGGTCAAATTTGACCGATCGGTCAAATTTGACCGATCGGTCGAATTCAACCAGTCAAGGTTTGGGTGATCGGCAAAAAACACAAGTTTTTTGCCTGATCCAGTAGAAAATCGACCGATCGGTTGATTTTGACCGATCGGTCAAGTTTGACCGATCGGTTAAAATCAGCCGGTCAAGGTTTGGGTGATCGGTAAAAAACCTTAGTTTTTTGCCAGATCCAGTAGAAAATCGACCGATCGGTTGATTTTGACCGATCGGTTAAAATCAGCCGGTCAAGGTTTGGGTGATCGGCAAAAAACCTTAGTTTTTTGCCAGATCCAGTAGAAAATCGACCGATCGGTTGATTTTGACCGATCGGTTAACATCAGCCGGTCAAGGTTTGGGTGATCGACAAAAAACCTTAGTTTTTTGCCAGATCCAGTAGAAAATCGACCGATCGGTTGATTTTGACCGATCGGTCAAGTTTGACCGATCGGTTAAAATCAGCCGGTCAAGGTTTGGGTGATCGGCAAAAAACCTTAGTTTTTTGCCTGATCCAGTAGAAAATCGACCGATCGGTTGATTTTGACCGATCGATCAAGTTTGACCGATCGGTTAAAATCAGCCGATCAAGGTTTGGGTGATCGGCAAAAAACCTTAGTTTTTTGCCAGATCCAGTAGAAAATCGACCGATCGGTTGATTTTGACCGATCGGTCAAGTTTGATCGATCGGTTAAAATCAGCCGGTCAAGGTTTGGGTGATCGGCAAAAAACCTTAGTTTTTTGCCTGATCCAGTAGAAAATCGACCGATCGGTTGATTTTGACCGATCGGTCAAGTTTGACCGATCGGTTAAAATCAGCCGGTCAAGGTTTGGGTGATCGGCAAAAAACCTTAGTTTTTTGCCAGATCCAGTAGAAAATCGACCGATCGGTTGATTTTGACCGATCGGTCAAGTTTGACCGATCAGTTAAAATCAGCCGGTCAAGGTTTGGGTGATCGGCAAAAAACCTTAGTTTTTTTGCCTGATCCAGTAGAAAATCGACCGATCGGTTGATTTTGACCGATCGGTCAAGTTTGATCGATCGGTTAAAATCAGCCGGTCAAGGTTTGGGTGATCGGCAAAAAACCTTAGTTTTTTGCCTGATCCAGTAGAAAATCGACCGATCGGTTGATTTTGACCGATCGGTCAAGTTTGACCGATCGGTTAAAATCAGCCGGTCAAGGTTTGGGTGATCGGCAAAAAACCTTAGTTTTTTGCCTGATCCAGTAGAAAATCGACCGATCGGTTGATTTTAACCGATCGGTCAAGTTTGACCGATCGGTTAAAATCAGCCGGTCAAGGTTTGGGCGATCGGCAAAAAACCTTAGTTTTTTGCCAGATCCAGTAGAAAATCGACCGATCGGTTGATTTTGACCGATCGGTCAAGTTTGACCGATCGGTTAAAATCAGCCGGTCAAGGTTTGGGTGATCGGCAAAAAACCTTAGTTTTTTTGCCTGATCCAGTAGAAAATCGACCGATCGGTTGATTTTGACCGATCGGTCAAGTTTGACCGATCGGTTAAAATCAGCCGGTCAAGTCTAAGTTTTGAACCTGTATTTTCGAAGAAGTGGTATAGCTTGTTCTCCTCCTTTGATCTTCGACAGTCTTGAACATTGATGGAGTTCGATTTTTTGTGCTTCGAATCTTCGGTTTTGCCTGAATATAGTTTTGAACCGGCGGTCCGGTTCACTCGGACCGGTGGTTTGCTTGGACCGGTGGCTTGTCTGGACCGGTGGTCTGACGCTTCGTCTGGTCCTGACTGTTCGCCTGGTTTTGCGCTTGCTACGGATGGATGCCACGTGTATCTGTAAAAACACACGATTTGGTATGGTGATTACACGTGTCATCTCGATTTGTGTGCCGGTTTACCCTGGGTATATAAGTTTTTCTCGCTGTCATTTTCGCCTCACGCTTTCAAAATTTTTCGAAGTCCAGAGCCTTTGCTTCCAATCTCTCGTTCTTTATTTCCTCTTGATCGGTCAAATGGCTTCTTCTGGTAGTTCAAAGAAGGGTGCAGTTCCTTCCAAGAGGAAGGGCAAGGAAGTTGTCGAAGTCTCTTCTGCTCCGAAGGGCCGAGGCAAAGGCAAGGCTGAGTTGATCGAGCTTGGCCAACTGGGCAAGAGGCACCAAGGCGTGGGGTTCGCTTCTGCACCCTCCCGTCCGGAGCATATCCCCAAAGCACGATTTGTTCTCTGCCCGCAGCTGCCTCTGTCAGCGGAACCAGAGTTTGGATACAACATTGGGGGCAAGCTTACAGATGTGAAGAGGGGGAAGCTGCAGAGTTTGCTGGCATGCTTCACTGAGGGGAAGGTCCGGCCAGCGCTTCCAGGAGTTCTATCAGCTTTCGGTATCGACAGGCGGACAATCTTTGTCTCGTATGCGAGCAAGGAGCAAGTGATGGGAACCATCGTCACGATCGGCCAGCTCAACTGCGGACTGCGCCTTCCATTACCTCCTTTTGCCGCGAGGTTACTGAACTCCTCTTGTCTCTGTCCCGGGCAGGTTACTGGAAACGCCTGGAGGATTATCTACGCCTTCTCCCGCGTAGAGTCAGACTTCCAGAAGGAACTCAGGGAATGCTACTCCAGCCTCCCTGAAGGCGAAGAAGCTAGGATCGAGCTGGGATATTTCTTTTACCACTATCGATGGGCCTGGAGGAAAGATAGCCCGTTCTACAATCTGACGGGTGTCTCTGCCCTGCGCCCGATCATAGACACCATCGGCTCCGACAAACTCTACACGGATTGGCCGTTATCGGTGTCTGGCGCATGGACTCCTCTGTCTGTTCCTGAGGTTCCTCGGTACAAGGTGCATGAAGAGGTGACATGTACAGCACAGGAGGAGCTCTCTCGTGGCCTTCTGAGCGAGTAGGGGCCCTTGACAACCTTTTTTTGGAGTTGACATGCGGGACGCGATCATGGAAGCAGTTCTCGAATTGCCCGGTCAGACATGGCAATGCCAACCTCCTCCACCGATCGAAGCTTCGTTATGAAGATAACGAGGTCATCTACTCGGATTATGAGGAGGACCCTCAATCAGGCAAAATTGTTAGAAAACTTCGATTTGAGAAGAAGGCTTACGGAGCCAGGCGCAGCTTGCCCTTGGAGGAGAAATTGGTGATACCTCGACAAGGCCACGCCAAGAGGAAGAGGAAAGTTCATGTTGAGGAGGAGAAGAAAAAAGAAGAAGAGGAAAAGGGGGAAGAGGAAGAAGAAGAAAAAGAGAGAGAGGAGGAAGGTGGAGGCGAAGAGGAAGAGGATGAGGGTGCCGATGATGATGACAGCACTGGCAGCGACAGGCGAGAAGATGGAGACGACGAGGATGATGAAGATAAAGATGATGAAGATGGGGGTGGTGAGGAAGAAATTCCTCCCACCACCACTGATGGTGGTCAAAGACATGGGGGTGGCGAGGAAGAAATTCCTCCCACCCCCACTGGTGGTGCTGATGAGGACTCGCAGCCGATCCTCATAGACGAGGCTAAGGCTCGCAAGATGGAGGGGGTTATGGATGCAACGGGCGATGGCCCTAAAGTGATTCCTGCTTATCACTTTGGGGATTTGAAGAAGAACCCACTGCGCTTCAAGATCAAGATATCGGGGAGTGGTGGGGTTGGAAGCAACCCGGCCTACACCCCTCGATCAGATACCTCCCGAGGTTCCTCGTCTGGAAGGGGCGACTACAAGTGGGGGTATGGAGGTTGAACAACCCCCACCCCCTTCGCGATCTCTGGCTGAGGAGGTAGCTGCTATGGTGGCAGGGCTCGATAATTCGAGCGGGCATGAAGATGAAATGGGAGCCTCACCTCCTCGAGATGTTCCCTCTCCCGTTCACTTGGAGAGAGGAAGTCGGGTGGGTGATGCTACCCCTCAACCCCTGCCAGAGCCAACCCCCATCAAGGAGAAATCGACCCCCAAGGGTAAGAGCTCCGACCATGGGAAGGGAAAGGCTCCTCAAGTTGATGCCTCAGGTAATTGTAGAACTTGCCTTGATTGTCTTGTCTTCGAAGCTTGAAAATATTCTAACACTTTGAACTCTTTTGTCGATCGCAGGTACGCCTGTTGGCTCGACTGTGAAGATAAAGAATTTGGGTGATATTGATATCAACCACCCTACTAGCGTGATCCGGAAGCTTTGCAATCTTCCGGAGGCTACTTTTGAAGAAGCCTTCGATCGGCTAGATGTAGTGGTTTGTGCATCTGATTGATCCACTATTCGAGTTATATCTTTGAAATAATTCTAACTCTCTATCCATCTGCAGAGCTCAGCAGTTTTGAGAATCACAAGCACTCTCTCAAGGAGGGCAGGAGAACGGGAGGCTGCATCTGAGGTATCCCGTTTGAAAGCTGAACTGGAGGCTGCCCACGAGGAGAGGGATAAGCTGAGGGAACTTCTAACCTCAAAGAAGGAGGCATTGAAGGCCAAGATTGAGGCCCTTCGCAAGGAAAAATTAGAGAGCCAAGGGTGGAAAAAGAGTTATGAAGCTCGAGGTCACGAGCTTGAAGAGTTGAAGAATCGATTCTTCAGGATAGAGAACTTGGGCTTCGATCGTGTGGCTCGGATAAAGGAGCTGGAGGCTCAACTTGCTGCGAAGGATGCCACTTCAGCAGCTAAGGAGGAAACTCTCAAGAAAGAGTTGGAGCATGCGCAGAGTGAGTGCAAGAGCTACAGGGAAACAGCTGAGAAGGCAGCAGAAGCACTCAGGGCCCATGCTGCCAGTGTCCGATCTTCCAAGGCATCGGTTGCGAGCAAAGCTCGCGGTGGGTCCGAGGGAGAGAAGTCACGCGCACAAAGTGTGGCCAAGCCTTGAGATTTTCCTTCTTTTTTGTTATTATGCTTGTAAACTCTTGATATATAGTAGCTCACTCCTGTACTTGGCAAATTTTGATAATAATAGAAATCTTTTTGGTGTTTGAAAGTTGGATGTCTCTTGAGTTGAATGCCTTTGAATATCATGTTCTGGATAATAGATACAATCTTTTGAATGTAAGGGGTCGAGTCGCAACTCGATTACCCAAACTTGTTGTAACTTGAAATTTGAATTTGAATTCGTGTAACACTTGTATATGAGGGGTTGAGTCGCAACTCAAGCACCCAAACCTGTTAGACGATATAAAATTTGATTGAAATTGAATATTGAAATTGAGGGTCAGTTTAACATTTGCTAGTAAGGGGTTGAGTCGCAACTCTAACACCCAAACTTGTTAAAAGACCTGGTAACTTGAATATGGATAATTTTGAAACTGCTTCAGAACTTGAATTAAAAAGCTGAACACTTGCACATCTGAACATTTGAAAGAGAACTTTATTCATCACAGAATTTACATCATGGATAGAACAACTTGAGGTGTCTAGAATTCCAAGCTCGAGGCAATCTATTTCCTTCTGGTGAGATCAGTCTGTAAGAACCTTTGCCTCCTACTGATTCAATGATATATGGACCTTCCCAGTTGGGAGCAAGCTTCCCACTGCTGTGCTCTTTGGTGTTGTAGAAAACTGCTCTGAGAACTAGACTGCCCACTGGGAACTGTCTTTTGTAGATTTTCTCGTCGTAGGCTCGTTTGATCTTCTGTTGGTACTTGGCCACACGAAGGGAAGCTTAGTCTCGTAGTTCTTCAGAGAAGTCTAGATCATTGATCCGAAGCTCTTCGTTGATTCCTTCTTCAACTGCCCTGGTCTTCAGAGTACTTGATATATTTTCTGTTGGGAGTACTGCTTCCGATCCATATGTTAGACGAAAGGGTGAGAACCCTGTTGATCTTCTCGGAGTTGTGCGATACCCCCAAAGAACTTCAGGTAGGACCTGTTCCCACAATCCTTTCTTGTCGTTGAGTTTCTTCTTGAGTATACCAAGAATAGCTCTATTTGAGGCTTCAACTTGACCATTGCATTGAGGATATCTCGGAGTTGAATAGAATAGCTTGATACAGTTGTTCAGACAGAACTCTCGGAACTTGTCGGAGTCAAATTGAGCTCCATTGTCAGCAACAAGAGCTTGAGGTATACCAAACCTTGAGAAGATGTTGTGCCGAATGAATGTGATCACTTCGTCATCAGTCTCTCGGAAGAGGGGCACAGCTTCAACCCATTTGGTGAAGTAATCCGTGGCCAGCAGTAGATACTTTTTCTTGCTCGGAGTTGGTGGGAATGGACCCAAGAAATCCAACCCCCACTGATGGAAAGGCCAGGGACTTGATAGTTGATGGAGTTCATCCGCAGGCAGATGGATAGCTCGAGCGTGTCGTTGGCATGGCTCGCATTTTTGAACAACTTATCGAGCATCTTTTGCCATTGTTGGCCAATAATATCCTTGTAGCTTCGTCTTGGCTTCAAGAGATCTTCCTCCAGAATGATTCCCACAAGCTCCAGAGTGGATATCAATTAGGATTGTTTGTGCTTGCTCGGGACTAAGGCACTTGAGTAACATCCCGTTGTGAGATTTGAAATATAGATCTTCTCCTTGAATAGTATAGCATGGAAGTTTTCTTTGAAGTCTTCGGGCTTGATTGGGATCTTCTGGTACTTTACCATATTTGAAGAAATCAAAAATTGACTGTCTCCAATCTTCAATTTCATTTGCAGTAGTAAGGCTAACCATCAATTGATCTCCACCCCTAGATCTCTTTGTAGTAGCAAGGATCTGTTGATTAGGGATGGTCTTGGGTACTTCTTGATAATCGATCTGTATTTGCCTTCCTCCGAGCAAATCTTCGAGAACTGAGGCAGCATTGGCTAAGGCATCAGCTTCTGGATTCTCTGCTCTTGGGATTTGAATGAATTCAGTATTAGTAAAACGTTGTTGAAGTCGTCGTACTAAGGCCAAATAGAGTTGCATTCTTTCTTCTCGAGCTGTATATTCTCTATTGATTTGCCTTATGATCAGCTGAGAATCGCTGTAGACGATGATTCAATCTACCCCCAGGGATTCAACCATTTCGAGTCCGGAAATGAGTGCTTCGTATTCGGCTTCGTTGTTGGTGGCATTGAATCCGAGGAGAGTGGCCTTCTGTAGATGATCAAGTTCGGGGGATACTAAGACTATTGTTAAGTGTCAATATGGTGCGAATTATCCCTTCCTTTTTCATGCATATCTTATCATTCTCTTACATAAAACATTAATATTACCCGTAAAGTGCATAAATTTTATTTTCATCATTGCATAGAATAATTTCGTACGAACACATAGGTATATTGATTTGCATTTATGCATTACCTGCATGGAAATTATAAAGCTTGAGAATCATTTTACTGTTTTTTTACTATAAGGAACTGATGGATATCATTTTATGTCTTTTTCGCAGTGACTAGGACTCGTCCTCAACGCGCGTAGCTACAATGGAGTGTGACTAAATAGTAGATGTTATCACAATACCTTGGGAGCAGATCTATAGTGCACGCAAATGACAAACAAATGAAATCGCAATATCAGAGCTCGCGAAGGATATTTTGGCAAAAATCGGCACGCACGTAGCTCTGAACTCAAGCACTAGAAGAACAAGACTCAGGCATAATGAGCTGGCTTCAAACCATGATAAGTGGTGCACCCCAATTAGCCACCTTTTCTTCCTTCTCCAGCTCCTTCTTTCTCTCTCTTCCCTTCTCTTTTATTTTCCTTCTCTTCTTCCCATCTTGGCCATCTAGCAGCGCATACGGCTCACTTTCCGACGCAACATGAACATACTAACATACCCGATCTTAGCCATCGACCCATCATTACCAACTCAATTGGACTCCCGGTAGTACACAGAAAACCCATGCATGCATTACCCATGCACATTCATTCCATCTGAAGCCACAAATCCACCGTCCGATCGTAGCCGTCCAAACCCATACAAGCTACCACCTTGTATCTCTCTTCAATTTCTTTCTTTAAATTTTTTATTCTTAATTCAAAACCAACTAATGCTGTACGGTTTGGAGCCTAACAAAAACTCCAGTGCTTTCCTTATCCACCCAACAAAACCCGGCTCGTATCTTTTGGACTAATAGAACCCGTTTTCTCTCTCTAATCTTCTCTCTGCTCTCTCTCCGGGATTCTCTCAACCGACCACCATAACCGTCTGATTGCATCGCAGCCATCCGAAGACGATCAGCCGCTCCTCATTCATGAGATCACAGCCGTCCACAGTCCCATAATCACAGCCGTCCTTTGCAAGCCATCAATAGATACATTGAATCAACCAAGCTGTGCACAACAACCCCATGCATGCAGCGTTCCAGACTTCTCTATCTCACGGACCACTTGATCACAGCCGTCCCTAGGATCAGCTCGACCCGATCAGCATTCCCGTCTCTCACCTGCGATCTTCTTTCTCTCTCATTCCTTATCTATCCCAACCGCCCAAGCTTTTCTCTCTCTAGCTTTCCTTGTTTTTTTCTCTTTCCTTATCCTCTCCTCTCTCTTACCCGACCGAGACCCAGCCGAAACCCTCTCTTTCTTTCGGATTCTCTCTCTAAAAACCGTTTTTTTCTCTCTCCTTAATTCTCTCTATCTCTTTCCTTTCTTAACAGCCCAAATCTCCTTTCTCTCTCTTCTTTATCTCTCTAGATCCCAACTGAGATCCTCCTCTCTCAAACCCAGCTGTACCCGGCCCTCTCTTCCCATCTTTATGATTTATTCCCCATTTAAGATCCTCTCTCTCTCTCGTGTCGAACCTGTGCGTGAGATCCATCCGATTCTATATCTACTCTCTTTCCAATCTCATCATAACCGAACCCAGTAATCTCATTCCTTTATTTTCTCCTCAATCATCTCTCTCCTTAATTCTCTCTCTTTTTATATCTTTCTCTCTCTAAATCTCTTTTTATTTCTCTCTTTTAAGTAAACCCAATCACAACCGTTCCCCTTCCTTCCTAATCCGGATGAGGCCGGATCGTAGCCATCCACAAACCTCAGCCATGCATACCCGATCACATCCAACCGATCCTCCTACTCTTTTTTTCCGAATTCTCTTTCCATTCTTTCGGTCCAAATTAATCACAAACCGTTCACTGCATTCCCTCTCTTCCGTGATCCATCAAAGCCATGCACAATCCTCTCTCTTCTCTCTCTCTAAACCGACCCTCTCTCCTTCTCCCTCAATTCTGCCCTTTTAATTTTTTTCTTTACTTCATACCAATGAAAGACAATCTTACCAAATCCTACGCCTTTGGGAGCAAGCTACAAGCCGCTATATATAGAGGGTCATGGGCATAAAGAAAGGAGAGAGGATCATCATCCGAGTTTTTAAAGAGAGCTATCATCAGTTATTTCTTAGAGTGGGTGCGAAGTAAGAGGATAGAAGTGCTGTAATTTCTGAAGAAGATTTTCAAAGTAGCGGGTGTAACTTTTCTTCGATTCAATAAAATCGTCTTTTATTTATATTTTCTTGCACGTACTCTTCTCTTTCTGCAATGTTTAGCTTTATCAATTTTTCTGTTAGCATTCAAACCATGGCCGGCTAAACTCCCTCCCGCCAGGGAGAGGGGTTCAATGCCATGGTAAATAGTTAGTTCTTATCTTGCACTTTGCTCTTGATCGTGCTTAACGTCTATGCATCTTTCTTAATTGAATTCTTAAGTGAGAACGAAGCTCACCCGTGTTTCCATTCAATTGGGATTCGGGTGATACTTCAACACTCAAATATTAAATCATTAACTAAGATAGCTAAGATTTTTATCATTATTTTTATCTAATTTTTATTATATGAATTTTCACAATTGAATTAGTTTTACTTCTTCACTATAAGAAGAATTCTATTCGTAATATTGTGAGAATATTATATAATAAAATTATATAAAGGGGGCTTTCACTCGATATCTTCCACTTGAGTCGGTAAAACTTCCGCTCTCAAGTGTGGACAGAAAAGAGTAACATTGCAAGAGAACTTTACTCAATACCATGGCTAACAAACCCCTCTCCTGGGCGGATTTTTTCTTCTGACAATCCTTTTATTTAAGTCTCTAGTTTGCGTTTTGCTTCTTAAAACAAAGAATCTTCCAAAAATAAAAAAATAATAAAATCCAAACTCCCTTCAATTCAAAGTAGTTTTATTTGTGATCTCTTTTATCTAGGCATCTAATTACGTGTGGTTCGATCCTTACTTGCCATATACTTTTTAAAATCTCTAATTTATGTCTGCAGGTATTGAAAATTTTTGATAAATTACTTCACTTCAACGATAACAAAGAAGTAGTTATCAAATGGCGCCGTTGCCTACGTAAAGGCCGTGGAGAAGATTCACAAGTAAGACTATATAAAACAACGAAGGTTAGGTACGTTTGCTACAAAAGTTCTTTTATTTCGTAATCATAGTAATTAGTTTAAATCGATTAATGTGCAAACTTTAATCTTAGTCCAAAAAAAAAAAAAAAAAAAAAAAAATTGCATTCAACCTTGCAAAGTTGTCGCCGACTCGGCACATACAACTCTTAAAGTTGTATGTGTGCTTAAGTGTGGGGTGTACACTCAACTTTTGCATTGATAGTAACCATTTTCTAGGGTGTTACAGGGCATGCATTGAATAGCTTGAAAAGAACGGGAGCTGACCACCCGTCCTTTATCAGCTGCTAAGCTAAATTTATTTACTTTCTGCAATTTTTATTTCTTATGTGATGCATTGTGCATTAATTTAGGATCATTTGCATAAAATAATCTTAAGGGCAATCACCCTCATAAGATACGGTTGGGATTTCATCACCTATCCGTAGCCCAAAAATCACCACCTTGCATTCAACCTAAGCCTAATTAATATTAAAAGTCATTAGACGTTGGCCTTAGGGTTTCTCGAGCTCAATAGGCTCTTGGAAAGGAAGCGGCGAAAGGCCACTCCACTGAATAGTCTGGTGGTTAGTAATGTCTAGGTAAGTTTTATGACAGCCTAAAAACCTGTTATGGGTATTGTGGAAATCCACACACCCCGGGACCTACCTGGTTACTAATTACTTGACCCTTTTAAGTGGTAAGCCCAAGCTCAATCTAGAAAAGGCTAAGGTCTTTCAAAGTTTATTCCACATTATTGACGACGCCAACGATCGGTTTGACAAACGGGCCACAAAGCTGCCTAAGGAAGCTTGGTATTTAAGTGAGCCTGGTGCTCCACCTCCTTCCTGGAGCTGATCCGGTTGTCGTTATTTTTGAGGAATATTCCTTTGACCTTCTAAAGCCCGATCTCGAAGAGAGAATAGGAGCTGGTCTAGTTAATTAAGTTAGGCAATATAAAATTATTCATCCCTTCTCACATAAAATAGTTAATTCAAATAGACTTGCTGTGTTATTTTTCAATTTGCGATTTTTATATAGTGCATGCTTAACTGGAGTCGTGTCAACAACCGTTTAATACGTACTGAACCGTTAGCAATCCCCAGTACCATTGTCGGTAATATCTCAATTTTAGACACAATGGGAGAGGAAAATCTACCACGTGCAATGACACTTAAGGATTACATGTACCCCACTCGAACCACCCAACCCTCATGTATCTCGATTCCCGCCATCACAGGTAATTTTGAAATCAAATCAGGAATGATACAAATGCTACCAGTTTTTCGGGGTATACCGAGTGAAAACCCATATCAACATATCCGAGAATTTGAGGATATTTGTGGGACGATGAAATACAACCAAATGACCGAAGAATCCCTTAAACTTAGGTTGTTTCCATTCTCACTGAAAGAAAAAGCCAAGGCATGGCTACAGTCTATCCAACCAGGCACATTCAATAAATGGGTTGACCTAGCTGAGGCATTCTATCAAAAATTTTATTCAAAATAAAAAACTATGATTGTACGTCAGAACCTTAATGCATTTCATCAATTAGCAGGGGAGACGTTGTATACGTATTTTGAGAGATTTAAGGACCTTATCCTAGAATGCCCTCACCACGGTTTTGAAAAAATCCGTCTTATCCAAATAATCTATGAAGGTCTAGACTACCAAACCAAGACCATGATCGAGTCTCTCTGTAATGGAGGGTTCACTGAAAAAACAGCGGAAGATGCTTGGGAGTACCTCGAGGAAATTGCCGAAAACACTCTCGAATGGGAACCGGTTAGCACCGAGACTAGAAAACTCCCCACCAACAAGGCTGGCATACATAAAGTCGATTCAAATTTTGAGCATGATGCTAAGTTTAACGCCCTAACGCGTCGACTGGAAGCCCTAGAAATATCAAAAGGAAGCAAATCATCAGCTC
Organism: Chamaelirium japonicum; assembly: GCA_947650365.1. Taxonomy (NCBI): domain Eukaryota; kingdom Viridiplantae; phylum Streptophyta; class Magnoliopsida; order Liliales; family Melanthiaceae; genus Chamaelirium; species Chamaelirium japonicum. The sequence goes on from CANTAL010000156.1 coordinate 96,363, forward strand.
ATGTGCCTTCCAAATTTATTGAATCCCCTATTTGTATTCTCTGCGATAGCACCGATCATCTGGTGGAAAACTGCCCCGGTCTCCCCATCGCTAAGGCACAACAAGCAAATGCTCTAAATTCATTTCATACACCCAACCCGAACAACAATCCATATAGTGGCACGTACAATCCAGGTTGGCGAAATCATCCAAATTTTGCTTGGAAGCAACCACAAGGAAATGGTGGCGTATCTTTTCAAGGTCCTAGTACCTACTCTTCCAATAATCAGTCATTCCCTCCGAATCAGTCATTCAATCAAGGATCCCAGCCTACTACTTCTCCCTATGTACCTCCCAATCAACAAAAACCTTCTTTGGAGGATATGTTTCACCAATTTATGCAATCTCAAAACCAGACCAACCAGAACCATGCCCAGCTAATTCAAGCCAACACTCAGGCTATAGCAAAAATGGAGGTGCAATTAGGTCAGATAGCAGCTGCAGTAGGAGGGCGAGAGAAAGGCCAATTTCCGAGCCAGCCAATTCCTAACCCTAAAGGGCAATCTACTTCTCAACATGGACCCAAAGATCAATTTGAAATTACCACTAATTCTAGAACAAACCATAGTGAAGTCCAGGCAATCCACACCTTACGGTCTGGAAAGCAAGTGGATAACCAAGTCCAACTTCCTAGTGAAATCCAAAATGGTAAAGAAGTCCCAAACCAAGACAAGGAGCCCGAAATAATGGTTACTTCAAAAGAGAAACCGTACGTTCCTAAGGCCCCCTTTCCCCAACGCTTACAACCAACAAGGAAGAACGATCATTTTGAGAGCATCCTAGACGTTTTCAAAAACGTTCAAATTAATATTCATTTCTTGGATGCTATCAAACAGATCCCTTCATATTCCAAATTCTTAAAGGACTTAACCACTGTCAAGAGGAAAACCTCTGTTTCTCATCAAGCTGCCATGGCCGCCCAAGCCACTGGTCTCATTCAACAGAAAATTGCTCCCAAGTATAATGATCCTGGCTCTCCAACAATTCCCATTCGTATAGGAGACACAGTCATTGACAAGTGTCTTTTAGACTTGGGTGCAAGTGTGAACCTTTTACCGTATTCAGTGTACAAACAACTAGGATTGGGGGAATTAAAACCCACAAATATCACTTTGAGTCTCGCCGATCGATCTATTAAGGTCCCAAAAGGAATTGTCGAGGATGTCATCATCAAGGTCAATGAATTTTACTTCCCTGCTGACTTTGTCATTCTCGATACTGAACCTGTCATAAATCCAAGTACTCAAATCCCGGTGATTTTAGGTCGACCATTTCTTGCAACAGCTGATGCAGTTATTCATTGTCGAAATGGAGTTATGACTCTTTCGTTCGGTAATATGCAAGTTCAATTGAATGTCTTCAATACTAGCAACCAACAACATCACATGGATGATTCCAAGGAAGTCAATATGATCGATAGTTTGGTTGGAAGTACCTTTAAGGAATCATGTTATCATGATCCCCTAGAGACGTATTTGGTTCAGTACGCAAAGTTCAATGTTGACAGGTCCATCAAAGACATCAAAACATGTATGCATATTCCATCGAGTGCTCAGCCCCCTGATTTTGAACTGAAGCCCTTACCTGATTAATCTTTATACCTGCTAGAGCTTTTGTTCATATGTATATATCTCTGTTTTCTTTATATTTTAGCAAGTCTTGTCATTCAGATGTATGCACTTATCATTTATCATTTATATCCATCCCTTATTTCTCGTACTCATGCATCATTGACGACAATGCTTATTTTAAGTTTGGGGGTGTGATGTATTTTCACAAAATCCTGTTTACATCTAATTTTTACAAAATTTACCAGTTTTAGTTTTATAAAAAAAAAAAAATTAAAAAAAAAATAATAATAATACAAAAAAATTTATTGCATCAACTTACGCTATAGTGGGACAGCTCGGCACATACGTCTCAGCGTATGTGTGTCCAGTCTGTAGTCCCCTACCAAAACTACAGCGTTCGTATAGAAATCTATAGGAATTTGCATTTGCATGTTTTCATTTTCTTTTTCATAAATTAGCGTTTTTCATATCCTTTCGATCATCTTGTTTTATCTATTTCCAAAAAAAACAAAATTTTAGAAGTTTCGCACTATAATTTTTATGTACTTAAGTAGGATTATGAGGCACATGGTATTAAATCATTCTAAAGCCTGATAAATAACATCAAAGGTAATGTCTAACCGAGTTCTCTTTATTAATACCCCGTTAGAGAGTGTGAAAACATTTATCTTGAACTTTCACTACACTTGGACTCACACAGTTAGGGTGTAGAATCAAATTAGTGGTTGTCGACCTAATGATAACCTAGATGCCTGATGAACTATGACTTCCTTGTTCACTTGGTTCGCTGAGAAGAAAAAAATATATATCGGGTATCATTACAAGGAACCAGTGGATTAGACTAGGTGCATCGGAAAAGGGCTACCTATTGTGAAGGTTATTTGCGGGCTTGTGATGAAAAACTCGAGCATAGGTCCGTAGGGGAATCTTGATGCCTGACACCTTACGCCAACTGGTGTGGGAGCTGTCGACTAGTGCTCATGGGAAAATCATCACAAGAGTAAAAAGGCAACAGAGTTTTATTCCAAAAAAAAAAAAAAAAAAAAAAAAAAAAAATCAGTGGAGATATGTGGCTCACGAAGTTTGAGTATGTATTAGATTGTGTGAACCTTCGAAAACAATCAGGGTGAAAGCCGCCGATGTAAAAATATGAGTAAGCTGGAGCATCACAGATAAAACCCACGAGGCATTAAAGTGAAAGTCCACACCTCTCGTTACCCTAGACAGGCTGCTTAGTTTTGAATCAGTGCCTAAGGTCGTTGACCTATTCTAGGAAGTTATTTGTGTTAGCACCACTTTGCGAATTGAACCCCTTCTGTGTAAGTCCATACATCACTGTGCACACAAGCATGAAAGTTTTTATATTTTCTAACGGGGGATTAATCACGAGAACTCAACCTGCATACCTGAAAAGTCAGAAGTCGGGCTGATAAAAATTACAATCTCTGTGCCTTAGACATCTTTACTCTGAGTACTTTAAATTATTTTGTGAAATAGTTTTCATCTTTTATTTTCTAAAAAAAAATAAAAAAAAATAAATAAAAAAATAATAAAGAATTTTGTGGGTATATTCACTGCAAACCCTCACGAGACAAAACTCGTCCACTGGGGTAACCCAGGGGTTTAACGGCTTGTTGCACGTGCTAAGTGCAATCGCGATTCCTGCGAAAGTGAGTTAAGTTATTTTTGCTCTTCTATTATTTTCTTAGTTTATTTTGTTTGCTAGCTTTCTCGAGGACGAGAAAGATTCAAGTTTGGGGGTGTGTTAAGTGTCAATATGGTGCGAATTATCCCTTCCTTTTTCATGCATATCTTATCATTCTCTTACATAAAACATTAATATTACACGTAAAGTGCATAAATTTTATTTTCATCATTGCATAGAATAATTTCGTACGAACACATAGGTATATTGATTTGCATTTATGCATTACCTGCATGGAAATTATAAAGCTTGAGAATCATTTTACTGTTTTTTTACTATAAGGAACTGATGGATATCATTTTATGTCTTTTTCGCAGTGACTAGGACTCGTCCTCAACGCGCGTAGCTACAATGGAGTGTGACTAAATAGTAGATGTTATCACAATACCTTGGGAGCAGATCTATAGTGCACGCAAATGACAAACAAATGAAATCGCAATATCAGAGCTCGCGAAGGATATTTTGGCAAAAATCGGCACGCACGTAGCTCTGAACTCAAGCACTAGAAGAACAAGACTCAGGCATAATGAGCTGGCTTCAAACCATGATAAGTGGTGCACCCCAATTAGCCACCTTTTCTTCCTTCTCCAGCTCCTTCTTTCTCTCTCTTCCCTTCTCTTTTATTTTCCTTCTCTTCTTCCCATCTTGGCCATCTAGCAGCGCATACGGCTCACTTTCCGACCCAACATGAACATACTAACATACCCGATCTTAGCCATCGACCCATCATTACCAACTCAATTGGACTCCCGGTAGTACACAGAAAACCCATGCATGCATTACCCATGCACATTCATTCCATCTGAAGCCACAAATCCACCGTCCGATCGTAGCCGTCCAAACCCATACAAGCTACCACCTTGTATCTCTCTTCAATTTCTTTCTTTAAATTTTTTATTCTTAATTCAAAACCAACTAATGCTGTACGGTTTGGAGCCTAACAAAAACTCCAGTGCTTTCCTTATCCACCCAACAAAACCCGGCTCGTATCTTTTGGACTAATAGAACCCGTTTTCTCTCTCTAATCTTCTCTCTGCTCTCTCTCCGGGATTCTCTCAACCGACCACCATAACCGTCTGATTGCATCGCAGCCATCCGAAGACGATCAGCCGCTCCTCATTCATGAGATCACAGCCGTCCACAGTCCCATAATCACAGCCGTCCTTTGCAAGCCATCAATAGATACATTGAATCAACCAAGCTGTGCACAACAACCCCATGCATGCAGCGTTCCAGACTTCTCTATCTCACGGACCACTTGATCACAGCCGTCCCTAGGATCAGCTCGACCCGATCAGCATTCTCGTCTCTCACCTGCGATCTTCTTTCTCTCTTATTCCTTATCTATCCCAACCGCCCAAGCTTTTCTCTCTCTAGCTTTCCTTGTTTTTTTCTCTTTCCTTATCCTCTCCTCTCTCTTACCCGACCGAGACCCAGCCGAAACCCTCTCTTTCTTTCGGATTCTCTCTCTAAAAACCGTTTCTTTCTCTCTCCTTAATTCTCTCTATCTCTTTCCTTTCTTAACAGCCCAAATCTCCTTTCTCTCTCTTCTTTATCTCTCTAGATCCCAACTGAGATCCTCCTCTCTCAAACCCAGCTGTACCCGGCCCTCTCTTCCCATCTTTATGATTTATTCCCCATTTAAGATCCTCTCTCTCTCTCGTGTCGAACCTGTGCGTGAGATCCATCCGATTCTATATCTACTCTCTTTCCAATCTCATCATAACCGAACCCAGTAATCTCATTCCTTTATTTTCTCCTCAATCATCTCTCTCCTTAATTCTCTCTCTTTTTATATCTTTCTCTCTCTAAATCTCTTTTTATTTCTCTCTTTTAAGTAAACCCAATCACAACCGTTCCCCTTCCTTCCTAATCCGGATGAGGCCGGATCGTAGCCATCCACAAACCTCAGCCATGCATACCCGATCACATCCAACCGATCCTCCTACTCTTTTTTTCCGAATTCTCTTTCCATTCTTTCGGTCCAAATTAATCACAAACCGTTCACTGCATTCCCTCTCTTCCGTGATCCATCAAAGCCATGCACAATCCTCTCTCTTCTCTCTCTCTAAACCGACCCTCTCTCCTTCTCCCTCAATTCTGCCCTTTTAATTTTTTTCTTTACTTCATACCAATGAAAGACAATCTTACCAAATCCTACGCCTTTGGGAGCAAGCTACAAGCCGCTATATATAGAGGGTCATGGGCATGAAGAAAGGAGAGAGGATCATCATCCGAGTTTTTAAAGAGAGCTATCATCAGTTATTTCTTAGAGTGGGTGCGAAGTAAGAGGATAGAAGTGCTGTAATTTCTGAAGAAGATTTTCAAAGTAGCGGGTGTAACTTTTCTTCGATTCAATAAAATCGTCTTTTATTTATATTTTCTTGCACGTACTCTTCTCTTTCTGCAATGTTTAGCTTTATCAATTTTTCTGTTAGCATTCAAACCATGGTCGGCTAAACTCCCTCCCGCCAGGGAGAGGGGTTCAATGCCATGGTAAATAGTTAGTTCTTATCTTGCACTTTGCTCTTGATCGTGCTTAACGTCTATGCATCTTTCTTAATTGAATTCTTAAGTGAGAACGAAGCTCACCCGTGTTTCCATTCAATTGGGATTCGGGTGATACTTCAACACTCAAATATTAAATCATTAACTAAGATAGCTAAGATTTTTATCATTATTTTTATCTAATTTTTGTTATATGAATTTTCACAATTGAATTAGTTTTACTTCTTCACTATAAGAAGAATTCTATTCGTAATATTGTGAGAATATTATATAATAAAATTATATAAAGGGGGCTTTCACTCGATATCTTCCACTTGAGTTGGTAAAACTTCCGCTCTCAAGTGTGGACAGAAAAGAGTAACATTGCAAGAGAACTTTACTCAATACCATGGCTAACAAACCCCTCTCCTGGGCGGATTTTTTCTTCTGACAATCCTTTTATTTAAGTCTCTAGTTTGCGTTTTGCTTCTTAAAACAAAGAATCTTCCAAAAATAAAAAAATAATAAAATCCAAACTCCCTTCAATTCAAAGTAGTTTTATTTGTGATCTCTTTTATCTAGGCATCTAATTACGTGTGGTTCGATCCTTACTTGCCATATACTTTTAAAAATCTCTAATTTATGTCTGCAGGTATTGAAAATTTTTGATAAATTACTTTTCTACAACGATAAGCTAAGAAGTAGTTATCAACTATCCCAGTTCCCGAACCGATCGAACTTGAAGCTCCATCAGTATAAAGCTTCCATGGAGGAGTTGCAGCAATAGCTTCGAGACTTGGATCAATTTTTGTTGCAAGGTTGGTCGGAGTATTGCCCTCATCTTCTAAGCGCATGTCGACATCTTCTTCCCAAGTGATGGGGTCTTCAACTGGAAAGTCAGCTAGAAAATCAGCAACAGCTTGACCTTTGATAGAAGTGCGAGATTCGAACTGAATCCCCAGAGCACTCATTTCGATCACCCATTTGGTCATTCGACCAGCTCGTCCAGCTTTGTCGACAATATCTTTGAGTGGGTGTTCTGAAATAACAGTGATCTGGTGGGAGACGAAGTAAGGTTGGAGACGACGCGATGTAGTGAGCAAGGCCAGAATGACCTTCTCAGTTTTTGAGTAGCGAGTCTCAGCCGGAAGAAGAGTATGGCTGATGTAGTAGACTGGATGCTCAATGCCTTCTCTTCTACTGACTAGGACCGCACTGATTGCTTGATCTGTCACGGCGAGATAGAGCCACAAGTCTTCTTTTGGAAGTGGAGCAGTCAGGACAGGAGCTTGCACGAAATATTTCTTGATGCCTTGGAAAGCTTCTTCACAAACAGTACTCCACCCCAACGTATCTGCCTTTCGCAGCTTGTCAAAAAGAGGCTTACACTTGTCGGAGGACTTTGAGATGAATCGATTAAGAGCGGCAAGTCTTCCAGTGAGACGTTGCACTTCTTTTCGATTGGTAGGTGATGGCATGTCGAGGATGGCTCGAATCTGGTCGGGGTTGGCCTCAATACCTCTTCTGGTCACAAGGTGACCTAGAAATTTGCCCGATTGAACTCCAAAAGCACACTTGGCCGGATTGAGCTTCATATGATACTTTCGAAGGACTTGAAAGGTTTCTGCCAGATCAGATAGATGCTTCTCTCTAGTGGAGCTCTTGGTGAGGAGATCATCGACGTAGACTTCAACGTTGCGACCGATTTGATCTTCGAACATTTTTGTGACTAACCTTTGATAGGTAGAACCAACATTTTTGAGGCCGAATGGCATTACATTGTAGCAGTAGAGACCTCGGCTAGTCACAAAACATGTCTTCTCTTGATCATCCGGATGAAGCGGAATTTGATTATATCCAGAGTATCCATCCATGAAAGACAGTAACTCGTGGCCAGCAGTGGCATCGACGAGTCTATCAATCCTTGGCATGGGGAATGGGTCTTTGGGGCAAGCTTTGTTGAGATTGGTAAAGTCGATGCAGACTCTGACCTTCCCGTTCTTCTTTGGAACAGCAACTATGTTAGAGATCCAGGTAGGATACTCTACTTCACGGATGAAGCCTGCTGCGAGTAGCTTGGTGATTTCTTCTTGAACGGCGATTTGCAGCTCTGGTCGGATGGTGCGTGACTTTTGCTTGATAGGTTTCACTTCTTCTTTGATTGCAAGTCGGTGACAAGCGTCATCTATGTTGATACCAGGCATGTCTTCAAAACACCAAGCGAAGACGTCGATATTGGACTAGAGGAAGGATACCATGTCTTGCACTTCTGCGTCGCTAAGACCGGTACCAATAAAAGTTTGTCGAGGGAGATCTCCGCTGCCGATGTTGATTGGGATGATTTCTTCAATTGAAGGTGATGCTTCCCATTCGATTGGTGGAGGTTTGGTCAGCAGAATCTCCTTTAATTGCTATTTGGAAGAGGGACCAGCTTCATCTCGTGGTCGCTTCGGAGGAGCAATGTTGATCTTTCGATCTGTCTTAGCCGCAGCAGCCTCACAAGACCTTCCAGCTTGTTGATCGCCTCAAATGCAGACGATGCCTTCTCCAGTTGCAAACTTGAGTAGTTGATGATAAGAAGAGGAGATGGCATTGATCTGGTGGAGGAATGGTCGTCCGAGAATGGCGTTGTAGCTGGATGTTTCCTCGACGATCGCAAACCTCACCGAGACTCAAGTCTCTTGGCTGAGGTCGATGGTGAATCTCGACTTACCCACCGTGATGCTTTGTTCACCGTTGAAACCAGTGATCACCGTTGGAGTGACGTCAAGGCTTTGATATTTATGTCCCAGACGTTTGAAGCAGTCTGAGAACATAATGTCGATAGAACTCCCGGTGTGGATGAGGATTCGATTGACGGTGCTTCCGTCGATGATGAGTTTCAAAACCAGGGGGTCTCGATGTGGAGTATGAACTCCTTGAAGGTTAGTATCGTTGAAGACGATGGACGGCCAAGCAAGGCCTTCGATGGGCTTCTCGATCCAGGTATCTTCTTTGTTTGCAGTAGATCGAACATGGAAGATGCGCCTAATCTGCCGATCGACTTCCTTCCCGGTCACTGATTGATTGTGCAATGATCCATAAATGCCAAAGATATTGGCATTTACGGTGAGAGGTGATGGGTTGGAAGAGATCTGATGAATCCAACAAACCTCTTTCCCCTTTGCAGAGGATCGATGTTGATCTTGTCCTTCTCTGGTGAATTTATGGAGATGACCTTCTCTCAGCAAGTCTTCGAGATGAAACTTTAGCCGATAGCACCGATCGGTGGAATGGCCATGGCTTCGATGGAAATCGCAATAAACAGTTTTGTCGGCCGTGAACTTGGAGTTTGGCTGGAGAGGATTGGGCCTTCGAAGGAACTCCTCGTGTTGAATGCGATCGAGGATCTGTTCGACCGGCATATTCCACTCGGTGAAAGTGGTCTTCGTTGGAGATCGACGCCCATCATTCTTTGATCGTTTGTTGGCTGGAGGGGCTGCTGCCTCAGCGTTGTGAGCTTTGGCAGCATACTTTGGAGCTTCTCTCTCTGTAGGCCTTCGCTTTGTTTCTCGCCCTTTTCGAGCGACTTGATCATCTTCAACCTCGATCTCTCTCTGGATTCGATCGAACATAGCTCCCAGAGAGGGAGGGGGATTGCGGATGAAGTCGTTGTAGATGTGTAGATCGAAGCGGAGGGCATTCTGGAAAGCCAACATGATGGCTTCATCATGTAGATGTCTTCCAGAGAGGGCAGCATGCTCGTTGCGAAATCTCCTAGTGAAACTTCGGAGAGTCTCGTCAGCACCCATCCTTAGTCGATAGAGAGAGTCGAGCTTCTTCTCTGGCTTTAGATTGAGTTGATAATGCTGCACGAAGAGTTTAGCCAAAACATCGAACTGGGTGATGGACCCAGCTCGGAGATTGTGATACCAGTCGAGTGACGGCTCATCGAGACTTCCTGCGAAGGTGCGGCAGAGCACGTTGTTTTCTTCTTCGTACGGCGTTAGAGCTTGTTTGAATGCGAGGATGTGGAGAGTAGGATCTCCTCGGACGCAGTTGAATTTGGGGAGGATAGGAGTTCTCCATCCCCTTGGGAATGTTGACTCGAAGAGACTTCGATGGAGAGGTTCGGCAGAGGAATATCCATCTCTACGACCGAGTCCTCGACCTGGATGTAGATCGAGAGGTAGAATCGAGAGGTCTTGTTCAGGCCTCTGAATATTAGTAGATTGAAGTCGATGGCGAAGGTCCGATCCGAGTCCCCGTTGGAGTGGAATGGAAGGGGAGACTCTACTCTTTGAAGGAGCGCCTTTCATTGGGTACTTCCTTGGTATGTTGAGCTTTGAAGGTGCCCTCTTGTCGCAGTTGTGGCCAGAAGACGATTGGGAAGACTCGTCGTCGAGGCGATCCCAAACACTCTGCTTCCAGGGGGCAGCAGAGGGAGTTGGGTCGCGTCGGATCCTCTCGAGGGCAGCAGTGCCCATTGACCTCCGTTGCTCGGAGTGAATTGAATGTTGAGGAAGATCAACCCTCTCACTTGTAGAGGGGATAGGTAGAGCGATCCCAGCCTCGGAAGCTGCTTTCTTAAGAGCATCCCTCTCAGCGGTGAGGGTGGTGTTCTGCTTTGCCAATTGGAGGAGTTGGAAATCGACCGCCGAAATTTGATAGGTCGATGGAGGATCTTCAGTAGGAGCGGGGGTTGTTTGCCCAATTGACTGTCGTGCAGGGTGAGCGATTGGTCGATCGATAGATCTCCCACTCCCTGAACGAACCCCCATCTCGGGAACAGCAAGGGGCTGTCCGAAGTTGAGCCTTTGACTCATTGATCGAGTCTCAGGATGAGCTTGTTGTTGAGTGTTACTTCCTTCTGGTTGACCCTGGTGTTTCGTCCTCGCCATTCAGAGAGCGAAGGGTGCAACGAGAATGCCGACGTCCGAGCGGTTGATTGCTTAACCGAGGGGGCAAGGAAGTTTGACTATTTGATCAGTTGTCTGCTCAACTGATCTAGTAGTAGTTGAAGGAGCTGGACTTTTCGCTCGGATCCCACAGACAGTGCCAAACTGTGGGGGAAAATCTTCGTGCCGACCCGAAAACCTCGCCTCACCAGTCAATCGAAGTTGAAGTCGAAGATCGTTATTTGATCTATCGATTGGAGTTGCAACTTTTGATATGTAAGCAGAGAGATGCAATCAGAGAGAGTGTTGACACGAGAAGTGATCTCGGAGTTCAGCCGAAGCCTACGTCTCCGTGCTATAGGGAGCAACCCGAATTCACTAACACTTTTCTCGAAGTAACCTCGATAGGCCGAGTATTACTGAAGCCTCTTTGATCTCTTCAAAGATAAGAAGAAGATCAAGGAGAGGTAGAGGGTAAGAGGAGATAGAGGTTTCTGAGACAGATATCAGATGATGGCACTGATCTGTTTTCAGAGCTCTGGTTTGAGTTCTGGAGTTTCAGGTTTTGAAAATCCGATCTCAGGGTGGAAATCAGAAGTTTTGGGGATCTTTTTACATTCGAAGTCTCTGCTATTTATAGGATTCTCTGGTGGTAAATGGCGGTTTTCTGCTGTCGTATCTAGGGATCCTCCAGGTAAGGCTGGTGGGTCCCGCTGTTGTCTTCGGGGGCCCAACAGGCAGGACTGGTGGGTCCCTCGGAAGCCTTCATGGGCCCACCGGGCAGGGCCAGTGGGTCCCGCGGTAGTCTTCGGGGGGCCCACCAGGCAGGGCCGGTGGGTCCCGCTGTGGTACTCGGGGGCCTTCATGGGCCCACCGGGCAGGGCCAGTGGGTCCCGCGGTAGTCTTCGGGGGCCCACTAGGCAGGGCCGGTGGGTCCCGCTGTGGTCTTCGGGGGGCCCACCAGGCAGGGCCGGTGGGTCCCGCTGTGGTACTCGGGGGCCCACCAGGCAGGGCCGGTGGGTCCCGCTGTGGTACTCGGGGGGCCCACCAGGCAGGGCCGGTGGGTCCCGCTGTTTGCAGACTTCTTGCCAAAATTTGCACCCACAATCGTACGAATGAATTAGCATGGATCGTGCTAATGAATTAGAATGGAACGTAAGAATGAATTAGAATAGATTGTGCGAATGAATTAGAATGGATCGTACAAATGAATTAGAATGGATAAATTCGTGCGAATGAATTAGAATGGATTGTATGAATGAATTAGATTGGATCGTATAAATGAATAAAAATGTATCATACGTATGAATTAGAATGGAGACATTCATGGGAATGAATAAGAATGGATCGTACGAAGGAATTGGAATGGATCATACGAATGAAATAGAATGGATCCGTACAATCCATTCTAATACATTCGCATGATCCATTCTAATTCATTAATACGATCCAATCTAATTCATTCATACGATCTATTCTAATTCATTCATACAATCCATTCTAATTCTTTCACACGATCCATTCTAATTCATTCGTACGATCCATTCTAATTCATTCGCACGATCCATTCTAATTCATTAATACGATCCATTCTAATTCATTCGTACGACGCACGATCCATTCTAATTCATTCATACGATCCAATCTAATTCATTCATACGATCTATTCTAATTCATTCGTACGATCCATTCTAATTCCTTCGTATGATCCATTCTAATTCATTCGTATGATCCATTCTAATTCATTCGCACGATCCATTCTAATTCATTCGTACGATCCATTCTAATTCATTCGTACAATCCATTCTATTTCATTCGTATGATCCATTCTTACTCATTCGTACGATCCATTACGATCCATTCTAATTCATTAATACGATCCATTCTAATTCATTCTAATTCATTCGCACGATCCATTCTAATTCATTAATACGATCCATTCTAATTCATTCGTACGACGCACGATCCATTCTAATTCATTCATACGATCCAATCTAATTCATTCATACGATCCGCACGATCCATTCTAATTCATTCATACGATCCATTCTATTTCATTCGTATGATCCATTCTAATTCATGCGCACGATCCACTCTAATTTATTCGCACAATCCATTCTAATTCATTCAAACGATCCAATCTAATTCATTCATACGATCCATTCTAATTCTTCCGCACGAATGTATCCATTCTAATGCATTCGCACGATCCATTCTAATTCATTAGCCCAAAAAAACACGATCCACTCTAATTCATTCATACGATCCATTCTAATTCATTCATACAATCCATTCTAATTCGTGCATCGTACGAATGAATTAGAATGGATCATATTAATGAATTAGAATGGATCGTGCGAATGAATTAGAATGGATCGTACGAATGATTTAGAATGGATCGTATCAATAAATTAGAATAGATCCATACGAATGAATTAGAATGGATCGTATGATAAAATTAGATTGGATCGTATGAATGAATTAGAATGGATCGTGCGTCGTACGAATGAATTAGAATGGATTGTGCGAATGAATTAGAATGGATCGTACGAATGAATTAGAATGGATACATTCGTGCAAATGAATTAGAATGGATTGTATGAATGAATTAGAATGGATCGTGCTAATGAATTAGAATGGATCGTACGAATGAATTAGAATAGATTGTACGAATGAATTAGAATGGATCGTACGAATGAAATAGAATGGATCGTACGAATGAATTAGCATGGATCGTGCTAATGAATTAGAATGGAACATACGAATGAATAAGAATAGATTGTGCGAATGAATTAGAATGGATCGTACGAATGAATTAGAATGGATAATTCGTGCAAATGAATTTGAATGGATTGTATGAAATGAATTAGATAGGATCATACGTATGAATTAGAATGGATACATTCATGGGATTGAATAAGAATGGATCGTACGAAGGAATTAGAATGGATCATACGAATGAAATAGAATGGATCCGTACGATCCATTCTAATTCATTCGCACGATCCATTCTAATTCATTAATACGATCCAATCTAATTCATTCATACGATCCATTCTAATTCATTCATACAATCTATTCTAATTCTTTCACACGATCCATTCTAATTCATTCGTACGATCCATTCTAATTCATTCGCACGATCCATTCTAATTCATTAATACGATCTATTCTAATTCATTCGTACGACGCACGATCCATTCTAATTCATTCATGCGATCCATTCTAATTCATTCGTATGTATCCATTCTAATTCATTCGCACGATCCATTCTAATTCATTACTACGATCCATTCTAATTCATTCATACAATCCAATCTAATTCATTCATACGATCCATTCTAATTCATTCATACAATCCAATCTAATTCATTCATACGATCCATTCTAACTCATTCGTACGTATCCATTCTAATTCATTCATACGATTCATTCTAACTCATTCGTACGATCCATTCTAATTCATTCGCACGATCCATTCTAATTCATTAATACGATCCAATCTAATTCATTCATACGATCCATTCTAATTCATTCATACAATCCATTCTAATTCTTTCACACGATCCATTCTAATTCATTTATACGATCCATTCTAATTCATTCGCACGATCCATTCTAATTCATTAATACGATCCATTCTAATTCCTTTGTACTATCCATTCTAATTCATTTGCATGAATATATCCATTCTAATTTCTTCGTACGATCAATGAGTAAGAATGGATCGTACGAATGAATTAGAATGGATCGTACGAATGAATTAGAATGGATACATTCGTGCGAATGAATTAGAATGGATCGTGCGAATGAATTAGAATGGATCGTACGAATGAATTAGAATGGATCGTATGAATGAATTAGAATAGATTGTGCGAATGAATTAGAATGGATTGTATGAATTAGAATAGATCGTACGAAGGAATTAGAATGGATCGTATGAATGAATTAGATTGGATCGTGCGAATGAATTAGAATGGATCGTACGAATGAATTAGAATAGATTGTGCGAATGAATTAGAATGGATCGTACAAATGAATTAGAATGGATCGTAATAATGGATCGTACGAATGAAATATAATGGATCGTACGAATGAATTAGCATGGATCGTGCGAATGAATTAGAATGGATTGTACGAATGAATTATAATGGATTGTACGAATGAATTAGAATGGATCGTATGAATGAATTAGAATGGATTGTGCAAATGAATTAGAATGGATCGTACGAATGAATTAGAATGGATCGAATTAGAATGGATCGTACGGAGGAATTAGAATGGATCATACGAATGAATTAGAATAGATCGTACGAATGAATTAGAATGGATACATTCGTGCGAATGAATTAGAATGGATCGTGCGAATGAATTAGAATGGATGCATTCGTGCGAATGAATTAGAATGTATCGTATAAAGGAATTAGAATGGATGCGAATGATTTAGAATGGAATGGATTGTACTTATGAATTAGAATGGATCGTACGAATGAATTAGAATGGATACATTCGTGCGAATGAAATAGAATGGATCGTACGAATGAATTAGAATGGATCGTACAAATGTATTAGAATGGATACACGATCCATTCTAATTCATTCATACGATCCATTCTAATTCATTCGTACGGCGAATGAATTAGAATGGATCGTGCGAATGATTTAGAATGGATCGTACGAATGAATTAGAATGGATCGTATGAATGAATTAAAATGGATCGTACGAATGAATTAGAATGGATACATTCGTGCGAATGAATTAGAATGGATCATATGAATGAGTAAGAATGGATCGTACGGATCGTGCGAATGAATTAGAATGGATCGTACGAATGAATTAGAATGGATCGTATGAATGAATTAGAATGGATCATGCGACTGAATTAGAATGGATCATATGAATGAAATAGAATGAATCGTATGAATTATAATGGATCGTACGAAGGAATTAGAATGAATCGTACGAAGGAATTAGAATGAATCGTACGGCGAATGAAATAGAATGGATTGTACGAATGAATTAGAATGGATTCATTCGTGCGAATGAATTAGAATGGATCGTGCGAATGAATTAGAATGGATCGTACGAATGAATTAGAATGGATCGTACGAATGAATTAGAATGGATACATTCGTGCGAATGAATTAGAATGGATCGTATGAATGAATTAGAATGGATCGTACGAATGAATTAGAATGGATATATTCATGCAAATGAATTAGAATTGATCGTACGAATGAGTAAGAAAGGATCGTACGAATAAAATAGAATGGATCGTGCGAATGAATTAGAATGGATAAATTCGTGCGAATGAATTAGAATGGATTGTTTGAATGAATTAGAATGGATCGTATGAATGAATTAGAATGGATCGTACGTCCTTTGTACGATCCATTCTAATTCATTCGTACAATCCATTCTAATTCATTCGTACGATCCATTCTAATTCATTCGCACGATCCATTCTAATTCATTCATACGATCCAATCTAATTCATTCGCACCATCCATTCTAATTCATTCATACAATCCATTCTAATTCTTTTGCACGAATGTATCCATTCTAATTCATTTGTACGATCCATTCTAATTCATTCGTACGATCCATTCTAATTCATTCGCATGATCCATTCTAATTCATTCATACGATCCATTCTAATTCCTTTGTACGATCCATTCTAATTCATTCATACGATCCATTCAAATTCATTCGTACGATCCATTCTAATTCATTCGCACGGAATGGATCGTACGAATGAATTAGAATGGATACATTCGTGCGAATGAATTCGAATGGATCGTACGAATGAATTAGAATGGATAAATTCGTGCGAATGAATTAGAATGGATTGTATGAATGAATTAGATTGGATCGTATAAATGAATTAGAAATGATCGTACGTATGAATTAGAATGGATACATTCATAGGAATGAATAAGAACGGATCGTATAAAGGAATTAGAATGGATCGTACGAATGAGTAAGAATGGATCGTACGAATGAAATAGAATGCATTGTACGAATGAATTAGAATGGATCGTACGAAAGAATTAGAATGGATTGTATGAATGAATTATAATGGATCGTATGAATGAATTAGAATGAATCGTGCGAATGAATTAGAATGGATCGTACGATACGAATGAAATATAATGGGTCGTACAAAGGAATTAGAATGGATCGTACGAAGGAATTAGATTAGATCGTACGAAGGAATTAGAATGGATCGTATGAATGAATTAGAATGGATACTTTCGTGCGAATGAATTAGAATGGATCGTACGAATGAGTAAGAATGGATCGTACGAATGAATTAAAATGGATCGTGCGAATTAATTTGAATGGATCGTACGAATGAATTAGAATAGATTGTGCGAATGAATTAGAATGGATCGTACGAATTAATTAGAATGGATCGTACGAATGAATTAGAATGGATCGTACGAATGAATTAGAATGGATTCTATGAATGAAATAGAATGGATCGTATGAATTAGAATGGATCATACGAAGGAATTAGAATGGATCGTATGAATGAATTAGAATGGATCATGCTAATGAATTAGAATGGATCGTACGAATGAATTAGAGTGGATACATTCGTGCGAATGAATTAGAAGGGATCGTACGAATGAGTAAGAATGGATCGTACGAATGAAATAGAATGGATCGTACGTATCAATTAGAATGGATACATTCATGGGAATGAATTAGAATGGATCATACGAAGGAATTAGAACGGATCGTACGAAGGAATTAGAATGGATCGTGCTAATGAATTAGAATGGATCGTACGAAGGAATTAGAATGGATCGTATGAAGGAATTAGAATGGATCGTATGAATGAATTAGAATGGATCGTATGAATGAATTAAAATGGATACATTCGTGCGAATGAAGTACAATGGATCGTGCGAATGAAATAGAATGGATCGTACGAATGAATTAGAATGGATTGTACGAATGAATTAGAATAGATTGTGCGACGAATTAGAATGGATTGTATGAATGAATTAGAATGGATCGTACGAATGAATTAGAATGGATCATATGAATGAATTAGAATGGATATATTTGTGCGAATGAATTAGAATGGATCATACGAACGAGTAAGAATGGATCGTACGAATGAATTAGAATGGATCGTACGAATGAGTAAGAATGGAACGTACGAATGAATTTGAATGGATCGTATGAATGAATTAGAATGGATCGTACGAATGAATTAGAATGGATTGTATGAATGAATTAGAAAGGATACATTCGTGCGAATGAATTAGAGTGGATCGTACGAATGAATTAGAATGGATTGTGCGAATGAATTAGAATGGATTGTACAAATGAATTAGAATGGATCGTACGAATGAATTAGAATGGATTGTACGAATGAATAAGAATGGATCGTACGAAGGAATTAGAATGGATCATACGAATGAAATAGAATGGATCGTACAAAGGAATTAGAATGGATCGTACGTACGAAGGAATTAGAATGGATCGTACGAAGGAATTAGAATGGATCGTATGAATGAATTAGAATGGATCGTGCGAATGAAATAGAATGGATCGTGCGAATGAATTAGAATGGATCGTACGAATGAATTAGAATGGATCGTACGAATGAATTAGAATGGATCGTATGAATGAATTAGAATGGATCGTACAAAGGAATTAGAATGGATCATACGAATGAAATATAATGGGTCGTACAAAGGAATTAGAATGGATCGTATGAATGAAATAGAATGGATCGTATGAATTAGAATGGATCGTACGAATGAATTAGATGTTTTTAACTTAAGTGTCTCATGGGAATTGTTGATGGTTGGTTACTATGGTGACGTTGGTTTCATTGGCCCAACTGTTTTAACCTTGCAGCCATTTGATTTTTTGTCTGGAGTGTTTCTTCTGCTGATCTAGCATATTGAGCTGAGCTGCATACTTCATTAATATAAGTATACAAATGTAGAGCAATGCTATTCGACCATACAGTTTTCCATTTGCGGCATTTTAAAACCCGACACAACACAGATATCTGCTATCACCGTCGCCATTGTCGTTGTCGCTATTGAGGGCTGTATGATCCATTGCCTTTCTTGTTGCACACCTTGGTCATACGACACTAGCTGCCCGATCATTTAGTCCAATGATCAATGGAGTCCGATGCACTTTTTAACTGTGAATTGGAATCCACTTTTTTTCCGCCTTCTATATGTATAGGTTTGCTCCACCTGCAGACTTGCTTTTCGGCGAACCCACTGCTCTTAGAACTATCGTTGACATAATGTTGTACCAATCTCAACTTCAGACTTCCTCTAAGACTGAAGAAGTGCCATCTGAAACTTTTACTGCTCCATCTAATCGGTGGTCCCTCACTCGAGATGATCTAATCCGAAAAGAGGGATTTAGGTTGGTGTGAACACCATAAGAATATGTACCATCTACAATCTCAAACGATCCATAAGAATATGTACCATCTTTGTTTGCTATCTGCCACTCTCAAACCCAACATGAAGGGACGGATCCAGGAATCGAACATTGGGGGGGTGAATGTTAGAAAAATCTTTGGGGGGGGGGGGGGGGGCTCTTAAATTTTGTCTAACCTATTGAGTTGTCAATTGGAAACGACAACTTTAAAAAAAAAAAAAAAATTGATGGACAAGCAATGCGTCAAAGGACAAGGTACTAGAGCAAGGGCTAAAAGAGGTTCGAAGATCAAAATAGGAGAAGGTAGCATAGTTGCTATTTATTAAATTCTATAATCCTGTGGATATGACATCAACGACCATGATTTATACGTACAAACAAGGTAACACATCAGCCTTGAGGAAAAGTTCACCATACCAGGAGTCAACATGGACAGTGGCGGAGCCAGGATTTCACTCCTGGCTCCGCCACTGTCGGTTTAGGGTTTAGGGTTTAGGGTTTAGGTTTAGGGTTTAGGGTTTAGGGTTAGGGGTTTAGGGTTTAGGGTTTAGGGTTTAGGGTTTAGGGGTTAGGGTTTAGGGTTTAGGGTTTAGGGTTTTAGGGTTTAGGTTTTAGGGTTTTAGGGTTTAGGGTTTAGGGTTTAGGGTTTAGGGTTTTTGGGTTTAGGGGTTAGGGTTTAGGGGTTAGGGTCTAGGGGTTAGGGTTTAGGGTTTAGGGGTTAGGGTTTAGGGGTTAGGGTTTAGGGTTTAGGGTTTAGGGTTTTAGGGTTTAGGGTTTAGGGTTTAGGGTTTAGCGTTTAGGGTTTAGGGTTTAGGGTTTTAGGGTTTAGGGTTTTAGGGTTTAGGGTTTAGGGTTTAGGGTTTAGGGTTTTAGGGTTTAGGGTTTAGAATTAGAATGGATCGTACGAAGGAATTAGAATGGATCGTGTGAATGAATTAGAATGGATCGTACGAATGAATTAGAATGGATCGTATGAATGAATTAGAATGGATCGTGCGAATGAATTAGAATGGATCGTGCGAATGAATTAGAATGGATCGTACGAATGAATTAGAATGGATCGTGTATCCATTCTAATTCATTCGTACGATCCATTCTAATTCATTCGTACGATCCATTCTATTTCATTCGCACGAATGTATCCATTCTAATTCATTTGTACGATCCATTCTAATTCATAAGTACGATCCATTCCATTCTAATTCATTCGCATCCATTCTAATTCCTTTGTACGATCCATTATAATTCATTCCCATGAATGTATCCATTCTAATTCATACGTACGATCCATTCTAATTCATTCATACGATCCAATCTAATTCATTTGCGCGAATATATCCATCTAATTCATTCGTACGATCCATTCTAATTCATTCGCACGATCCATTCTAATTCATTCGCATGATCCTTTCTAATTCATTCGTACAACCCATTCTTACTAATTCGTAATGAATTTGAATGGATACATTCGTGCAAATGAATTATAATGGATCGTATGAATGAATTAGGATGGATCGTACGAATGAATTAGAATGGATCGTACGAATGAATTAGAATAGATTGTGCGACGAATGTATCCATTCTAATTCATTCGTACGATCCATTCTAATTCATTCGCATGATCAATTCTAATTCATTCGCACGATCCATTCTAATTCATTCGTACAATCCATTCTTACTCATTCGTAATGAATTAGAATGGATACATTCGTGCAAAAGAATTAGAATGGATTGTATGAATGAATTAGAATGGATCGTATGAATGAATTAGAATGGATCGTACGAATGAATTAGAATGGATCGTACGAATGAATTAGAATAGATTGTGCAACGAATATATCCATTCTAATTTATTCGTACGATCCATTCTAATTCATTCGCACGATCCATTCTAATTCAATCGCACGATCCATTCTAATTCATTCGTACAATCCATTCTTACTCATTCGTAATGAATTAGAATGGATGTGGGGGAAAATCTTCGTGCCGACCCGAAGACTCTCGCAGCACCAGTCAATTGAATGTTCGTGTTGACGTCGAAGATCGTTGGTCGATCTGTTGATCGACTGTTGATCGAAGTTGAAGCTTTTGATTTGTAAACAGAGAGATGCAATCAGAGAGAGTTTGACACGAGAAGTGATCTCGGAGTTCAGCCGAAGCCTACGTCTCCGTGCTATAGGGTGCAACCCGAATTCACTAACACTTATATTGAAGTGATCTCGACAGGCCGAGTATCACTGTAAACACTGATCTTTCTAAAAGAAGATCAAAGGGAGATGGTAGATCGGAAGTGTGAAATCCCAGAGCTCTGGTTCTGAAAGTCAGATCTCAGAGTGGAAATCAGATTTGTGGATCTGGATTTCGATCCTCTTACATTCGAAGGCACTGCTATTTATAGGCATTCCGGGTGGCTAATGGCGGTTTCTACTGCAGTATCTGGGGATCCTCCAGGTAAAGTTGCGAGCCCTGCAGTTGTCTTCGGGGGCCCACCAGGCAAGGCCGATGGGTCCCGTTGTAGTCCTCGTGGGTCCACCAGGCAGGGCCGGTGGGTCCCGCTGTAGTCCTCGTGGGCCCACCAGGCAGGGCCGGTGGGTCCCGCTGTAGTCCTCATGGGCCCACCAGGCAGGGCTGGTGGGTCCCGTGGTAGTCCTCGTGGGCCCACCAGGCAGGGCTGGTGGGTCCCGTGGTAGATTTATGCCAAAATTTGCACCCACAGTTACCCCCTCCAAGTTAGCTAGAGTGCATTCTAGCTGGCTTGGACTTTGGTGCAAAAAATAGCAACTTCCTGTTTAGAAAAACGGACACGAAGAAACTTGCCGCATGTTAGAGAAAAAAGTGACTGATCGGTAAATTTGGACCGATCGGTCAAATTTGACCGATCGGTCAAATTTTGACCGATCGGTCAAATTTTGACCAATCGGTCAAAATTCAACCGGTCAAGAATCGGGTGATCGGTCAAAAAACAGGGTTTTTTGACCGATCCAGTAGTATTTTTGACCGATCAGCTGAAATTTGGCCGATCGGTTAAATTTTGACCGATCGGTCACTTTTGACCGATCGGTCAAATTTTGACCGATCGGGCAAAATTCAACCGGTCAAGAATCGAGTGATCGGTCAAAAAACAGGGTTTTTTGACCGATCCAGTAGAAATTTGACCGATCAGATAACTTTCGCCGATCGGACATGTTTGTCCGATCGGTGAAAAATATCCGGTCAAGGTTCGAGTGATCGGCAAAAAACCTTGGTTTTTTGCCAGATCCAGTATAAATTTGACCGATCAGATAACTTTCGCCGATCGGACATGTTTGTCCGATCGGTGAAAAATATCCGGTAAAGGTTCGAATGATCGGCAAAAAACCTTGGTTTTTTGCCAGATCCAGTAGAAATTTGACCGATCAGATAACTTTCGCCGATCGGACATATTTGTCCGATCGGTGAAAAATATCCGGTCAAGGTTCGAATGATCGGCAAAAAACCTTGGTTTTTTGCCAGATCCAGTAGAAATTTGACCGATCAGATAACTTTCGCCGATCGGACATGTTTGTCCGATCGGTGAAAAATATCCGGTCAAGGTTCGAGTGATCGGCAAAAAACCTTGGTTTTTTGCCAGATCCAGTAGAATTTTGACC
Source organism: Chamaelirium japonicum (assembly GCA_947650365.1). NCBI lineage: Eukaryota > Viridiplantae > Streptophyta > Magnoliopsida > Liliales > Melanthiaceae > Chamaelirium > Chamaelirium japonicum. The sequence continues at coordinate 119,099 of CANTAL010000156.1, forward strand.
GATCAGATAACTTTCGCCGATCGGACATGTTTGTCCGATCGGTGAAAAATATCCGGTCAAGGTTCGAGTGATCGGCAAAAAACCTTGGTTTTTTGCCAGATCCAGTAGAAATTTGACCGATCAGATAACTTTCGCCGATCGGACATGTTTGTCCGATCGGTGAAAAATATCCGGTCAAGGTTCGAGTGATCGGCAAAAAACCTTGGTTTTTTGCCAGATCCAGTAGAAATTTGACCGATCAGATAACTTTCGCCGATCGGACATGTTTGTCCGATCGGTGAAAAATATCCGGTCAAGGTTCGAATGATCGACAAAAAACCTTGGTTTTTTGCCAGATCCAGTAGAAATTTGACCGATCAGATAACTTTCGCCGATCGGACATGTTTGTCCGATCGGTGAAAAATATCCGGTCAAGGTTCGAATGATCGGCAAAAAACCTTGGTTTTTTGCCAGATCCAGTAGAAATTTGACCGATCAGATAACTTTCGCCGATCGGACATGTTTGTCCGATCGGTGAAAAATATCCGGTCAAGGTTCGAATGATCGGCAAAAAACCTTGGTTTTTTGCCAGATCCAGTTGAAATTTGACCGATCAGATAACTTTCGCCGATCGGACATGTTTGTCCGATCGGTGAAGAAATATCCGGTCAAGGTAAAGTTCGAACCTGCCCTTCAGAGAAAGTTTGCTGCTTTGTTCTTCGATATTTTGGCAGAGTTTTGAACATTGATGGAGCTTGATTCTTCTTGTTTTGAATCCTTGATTGGCTTGATGGTTGCTTTGAACCGGCGGTCCGGTTTACCTAGACCGGTGGCTTGATTAGACCGTTGGTTCATGCGGACCGGTAGGTCCGACGTTTCGCCTGGTCGCGACTGTTCGCCTGGTTTTGCGCTTGCTACGGATGGATGCCACGTGTACCTACAAAAACACGCGATTTGATATGGTGAAGACACGTGTCTTCTCGATTTGCGCACCTGTTTTACCCTGGGTACAAAAAGCTTTCACCGGCTGTCATTTTGCCTCACGCTTCCAAAATTTTTCGAAGTCCAGACTCTTGCTCTCTTGATTTCTGCTCTCTGTTCTCTGCGCTTGTCTGATCGGTGAAATGGCTTCCTCGGGCAGTTCAAAGAAGTCCGGTACGACTCCCTCGAAGAGAAAGGGAAAGGAAATCGTCGAGGTCCAATCTCCTCCGAGGGGCCGTGGCAAAGGCAAGGCTGCTCTCGCTGAACTTGGCCAGCTTGGCAAAAGGCACCAAGGGGTTGGGTTTGCTTCGGCGCCATCAAGGCCAGAGTTCATCCCCAAGGTGAAGTTTGTTCTGGGCCCTCTCATGCCCCTGACAGAGGAGACGGAGTACATGTATAATGTAGGTAGCGAGCTCACGGATACGAAGAGAAAGAAGTGGCAAGCATTGCTCTCTTTCTTCACAGAAGGGAAGGGGGCGCAGCCTTCGCTCCCCAGCATTCAGACTGCATTCGGCATCGACAAGAAGACAGTCTTCACCAATTTTGCTAGCAAAGAGCAGGTCATGGGAACTATAGTGACCGTTGGCCAACTCAACTGCGGTCTACGTCTGCCTCTGCCACCCTTCGCTGCCAGATTGCTGAATACTTCTGGCCTTTGCCCGGGGCAGGTCACTGGGAACGCATGGCGAATCATTTACGCCTTCTGCCGAGTGGAGTCAGATTTTCAAGAGGACTTGAGGGCCTGCTACTCCAGTATCCCGGTAGGAGAACCTGCCCGGATCGAGCTTGGATATTTCTTCTTTCACTATCGATGGAGCTACAGGAAGGACAGCCCTTTCTATAATTTGACTGGAATATCTCCACTGCGCCCACTCACCGATACAGTCCCTTCGGACAAATTGTATACTGACTGGCCAATCTCTGTCTCCGGCGCGTGGACATCCATGTCAGTGCCAGACACCCCCCGAGACAGCGTACACGACGCAGTTAAGATGTACAGCGCTGGAGGCATCTTCGCCTGGAGTTCTGAGAGGGCGGGAGCCATAGATAATTTGTTCCTCGAGCTGACCTGTGGAACCAGGTCGTGGAAACAGTTTTCTAACTGTCCTGTGAGATATGGCAAGGCCAATCTCCTCCACAGATCGAAGGACAGGTATGAGGACAACGAAGTCCTATACTCTGATTATGAAGAGGATCCCAGCTCGGGCAAGATCATCCGAAAGATTAGGGTCGAGAAGAAAATCTACAACGCGAGGCGCCGATTGCCCACTATGGATGAGAAGTTGGTTATCCAAAGAGGCCCCGCGAAGAAGAAGCGAAAAACACTCGTCAAGCCTAAGGAAGATGAAGAAGAAGAAAAGAAGAAGAACGAAGAGGAAGAAGAAAGGAAGAAAAATGAAGAAGAAGAAGAGACAGAGAATATCAGCCACGACATCAGTGGCAATGATGAAGACGAGGACGGGGACGGCGAGGATGATCCGTCTACCACCTCCTCCAATGGGGATGGTGAGAATGAAAACGGGGGTGGTGAGGAAGAAATTCCTCCCACCCCCACTGGTGGTGCAACAGGGGAGGATTCGATTCCAATTCCCATTGACGAGGTCAAAGCCCGTCAAATGGAAGAAGTGCTTGACATGGAAGGTGATGGCCCAAAAGCGGTTCCCACCTACAAGTTCGACGAATTGAAGAAGCCGATGCGCTTCAAGATAAAGCTGTCGAAGAGTGCTGGGGTTGGAAGCAACCCCACGCCTCTGGATCAAATCCCCCCCGACGCTCCTCGCATTGAGGGAGCAACAATGAGTGGGGGTGTAGAGGTTGAGCAACCCCCTCCCCCCTCTCACTCTCTGCTCAACGAGGTGGAGGCCATGCTGGCCGGGCTTATCCAGCCAGGCGGGTCGCAAGAAGAGAGAGCCTCACCTCCCAGGAATGCTTCCACCCCTGCTAATTTGGAGAGGGGAAGTCGAGTGGGGGATGGGGCTCCTCAACCTCAACCAGCGCCAACCCCGACTCAGGAGAAATCAACTCCTAAGAGTGGCTCTGATCGTCGGAAAGGCAAAGAGCCGAAGGTCGAAACATCAGGTAATTGAACTTAACTTGTTTTGAATGTCTTGTTTCTGAAGTTCGAAAATAATTTAACACTTTGATTCCCTTTTGATTGCAGGTGCGCCTGCTGGATTGACTCCGACAATAAAAAACTTGGGTGACGTTGATATCAACCGCCCCACTGCTGCGATCAGAAAACTCATCAACCTTCCGAGTGCCACTTTGGATGAAGCTTTTGATAGAATTAACCTGGTGGTAGGTGCATCTGCTTGATCGATCATTTGAATCGTATCTTTCTTCAGAATAATTCAACTCTTTTGTTCTTTTGCAGAATTCAGCACTTATGAATGTTGCAACCAAACTCTCCATGAGGGCGGGAGCAAAAGAAGCTGTAGATGAAATAAATCAGTTGACCGCGGAGAGAGATGAGCTAAGAGATCTCCTGACTTCGAAGAAAGCTTCTCTCAAAACCAAGATTAAGGAACTTCGGGAGGGAAAGCTGGAGATCAAAGGGCTGAAGGATCGATGTGAGGCACAGAGTCACGAACTCGAATCTTTGAAGACTCGACTCTCAAAGGTTGAGGATGTGTCCTGTGGCCGTACCATCGAGATCCAAGAGCTGAAGCAACAACTTGCTACCCAGCACGCTGCCTTCGCTGCCAGAGAAGAGACTTCGAAGAAGGCACTGGAGCACGCGTTGTCTGAGTGCAAGGTTTACAAGGAGACAGCAGAGAAGGCGGCAGAAGCGCTCAGGACTCATGTAGCTAGCGTCCGATCCTCCAAGGCATCAGTGGCGAGTAAAGCTCGTCCTGGATCTGAAGGGGAGAAGTCGCATGCGAAGAGTGTGGCCAAGCCCTGAGACTTTTCTTCTTCTTTGTTGTTGTACTTGTAAATTTTTGAAATGTAACAGCTCCTTGTATCTGACATATTTTGATGATAATAGAAGGCATCTTTTTTGTATTTGAAACTTGCACTTCTTTTGAGTTGAATGTCTTTGAATGTTGAGTTCTGGAATGCTATTTGACATGATTAAGTATTCATACATTTGAATGTAAATTGAATACGCGTATACTTGGATGTAAGGGGTTGAGTCGCTACTCAATCACCCAAACTTTGTAACTTTGAAAATTGAATTTGAATTCGAATAACATTTGAATGTAAGGGGTCGAGTCACAACTCAGACTACCAAACCTGTTAGACGATATCGAATTGATTGAAATTGGATATTGAATTTCGAAGGTCAGTTTAACATTCGCTAGTAAGGGGTCGAGTCGCAACTCTAACACCCAAACATGTTAAGACCTGGTAACTTGAAAATGGTCAGTTTTTAACATTTGCTAGTAAGGGGTTGGGTCGCAACCCTAACACCCAAACTTGTTAAAAGACCTGGTAATTTGAATATGGATAACTTGTAATTGCTTCAGAACTTGGATTGAAAATCAGAACACTTGTACACTTGAACATTTGAAAGAGAGCTTTATTTATCACAGAATATACATTATGGATAGAACAACTTGAGGTGTCTAGAATTCCAAGCTCGAGGCAATCTATCTCCTTCTGGTGTAATCAGTCTGTAAGAACCTTTGCCTCCAACTGACTCGATGATATATGGACCTTCCCAGTTGGGAGCAAGCTTTCCACTGCTGTGTTCTTTGGTATTGTAGAAAACTGCTCTGAGAACTAAACTACCCACTGGGAATTGTCTCTTGTGGACTTTCTTGTCATAGGCTCTTTTGATCTTCTGTTGATATTTGGCCACACGAAGTGATGCTAGATCTCGTAGTTCTTCAGAGAAGTCTAGATCATTGATCCGAAGTTCTTCATTGACTCCTTCTTCAACAGCTTTGGTCTTCAAAGTACTTGATATGTTTTCTGTTGGGAGTACTGCCTCTGATCCATATGTTAGGCGAAAAGGCGAGAACCCAGTTGATCTTCTCGGAGTTGTGCGATACCCCCAAAGAACTTCAGGTAGGACTTGCTCCCACAATCCTTTCTTATCATTGAGTTTCTTCTTGAGTATACCAAGAATAGCTCTGTTGGAGGCTTCTGCTTGGCCATTGCATTGAGGATATCTTGGAGTTGAATAGAATAGCTTGATACCATGGTTCAGACAGAACTCTCGAAACTTGTCGGAGTCAAACTGAGCTCCATTGTCTGCAACGAGAACTTGAGGTGTACCAAATCTTGAGAAGATGTTGTGCCGAATGAATTTGATCACTTCGTTATCAGTCTCTCGGAAGAGGGGCACAGCTTCAACCCATTTGGTGAAGTAATCTGTGGCCAGCAGTAGGTACTTCTTCTTGCTTGGAGTTGGAGGGAAAGGACCCAAGAAGTCTAAACCCCATTGATGGAAGGGCCAGGGACTTGATAATTGATGGAGTTCATCTGCAGGGAGATGAATAGCTCGAGCGTGCCGTTGACAAGGTTCGCACCTTTGAACGACTTGTTGAGCATCCCTTGCCATTGTTGGCCAGTAGTACCCTTGTAGCTTCGTCTTGTCTTCAAGGGATCTTCCTCCCGAATGATTTCCACAAGCTCCGGAGTGGATATCAATCAGGATTGCCTGTGCTTGTTCAGGACCAAGGCACTTGAGTAACATCCCGCTGTGAGATTTGAAATATAAATCTTCACCTTGTAAAGTGTAGCAAGGGAGCTTCCTTTGGAGCCTTCGGGCTTGATTTGGATCTTCTGGCATTTTGCCATGTTTGAAGAAGTCAAGAATTTGTCGTCTCCAATCTTCAAGCTGATCTCCACCCCCAGATCCTTCTGTAGTGGTAAGAATCTGTTGATCGGGGATGGTTTTGGGCACTTCTTGATAATCAATTTGTATTTGCCTTCCTCCGAGTGAGTCTCCAAGAACTGAGGCAGCATTAGCTAAGGCATCTGCTTCTCGGTTCTCTGTTCTGGGGATTTGAATGAATTCAGCGCTAGTAAAATGTTGTTGAAGACGTCGTACTAAGGCCAAGTAGAGTTGCATTCTTTCTTCTCGAGCTGTGTACTCTCCATTGATTTGCCTTATGATCAATTGGGAGTCGCTGAATATGATGATTTGATCTACCCCCAGAGATTCTGCCATTTCGAGTCCGGAAATGAGTGCTTCATATTCAGCTTCGTTGTTGGTGGCATTAAACCCAAGGAGAGTGGCCTTCTGGAGATGATCAAGTTCGGGGGATATTAAGACTATCCCAGTTCCCGAACCGATCGAACTTGATGCTCCATCAGTATATAGCTTCCAAGGAGGAGTTGCAGCAATAACTTCAAGACTTAGATCAATTTTCGTTGTAGGATTGATCGGAGGCTTATCCTCATCTTCCAAGCGCATATCGACATCTTCTTCCCAAGTGATGGGGTCTTCAACTGGAAAGTCAGCTAGAAAATCAGCAATTGCTTGACCTTTGATAGAAGTGCGAGATTCGAATTGAATCCCCAGAGCACTCATTTCGATCACCCATTTGGTCATTCGACCAGCTCGACCAGCTTTGTCAATGATATCTTTGAGTGAGTGTTCTGAAATGACTGTAATCTGGTGGGAGACGAAGTACGGTTGAAGACGACGCGATGCAGTGAGCAAGGCCAATATGACCTTCTCAGTTTTTGAGTAGCGAGTCTCAGCCGGAAGAAGAGTGTGGCTGATGTAGTAGACTGGATGTTCGATGCCTTCTCTTCTACTGACTAAGACCGCGCTGATTGCTTGATCGGTCACGGCAAGGTAGAGCCACAAGTCTTCTTTTGGAAGTGGAGCAGTCAGGATAGGAGCTTGCACCAGATATTTCTTGATGCTTTGAAATGCCTCTTCACAGATTGGACTCCAGCCAGATGTATCCGCCTTTCGTAGTTTGTCGAAGAGTGGCTTGCACTTGTCTGAAGATTTTGAAATGAATCGATTGAGTGCTGCTAATCTTCCAGTGAGACGTTGAACTTCTTTTCGATTTGTAGGTGAAGGCATATCGATGATGGCTCGAATTTGATCAGGATTGGCTTCAATACCTCTCCTGGTCACAAGATGACCCAGGAATTTGCCAGATTGAACTCCGAAGGCGCATTTGGCTGGATTGAGCTTCATTCGATACTTTCGAAGGACTTGGAAGGTTTCAGCCAGATCAGATAGATGTTTGCTCCGAACGGAACTCTTGGTGAGGAGATCATCGACATAGACTTCGACGTTGCGACCGATCTGATCTTCGAACATTTTGGTGACTAGCCTTTGATAGGTGGAACCAGCATTTTTGAGGCCGAATGGCATGACATTGTAGCAATAAAGGCCTCGGCTAGTCACAAAACATGTCTTCTCTTGATCATCAGCGTGGAGTGGAATTTGATTGTATCCAGAATACCCATCCATGAAAGACAACAGCTCGTGGCCAGCAGTGGCGTCGACGAGTCTATCTATCCTTGGCATGGGAAAAGGATCTTTGGGGCAAGCCTTGTTGAGATTGGTAAAGTCGATGCAGACTCTGACTTTCCCATTCTTCTTTGGAACAGCCACTATGTTAGAGATCCAAGTTGGATACTCTACTTCTCGGATGAATCCGACTGCGAGTAGCTTGGTAATTTCTTCTTGAACAGCAACTTGTAGCTCTGGTCGAATGGTGCGAGGCTTTTGCTTGACGGGCTTCACCTCTTCTTTGATCGCAAGTCGGTGACAAGCGTCATCTGGATTGATCCCAGGCATGTCTTCGAAGCACCATGCGAAGACGTCGATATTGGACTGGAGGAAGGATACCATGTCTTGCGCTTCTGCGTCGCTAAGACCGGTACCAATAAATGTTTGTTGAGGGAGATCTCCGCTGCCTATGTTGATCGGGATGATTTCTTCAATTGAAGGTGATGCTTCCCATTCGATTGGTGGAGGTTTGGTCAGCGGAATCTCCTTTGATTGCTATTTGGAAGAGGAACCAGCTTCATCTCGTGGCCGCTTTGGAGGAGCAATATTGATCTTTCGATCTGTTTTAGCAGCAGCAGCTTCACAAGATCTTCCAGCTTGCTGATCGCCTCGAATGCAGACGATGCCTTCTCCAGTTGCAAACTTGAGTAGTTGATGGTAAGAGGAGGAGATGGCATTGATCTGATGGAGGAATGGTCGCCCAAGAATGGCGTTGTAGCTAGACATTCCTTCGACGATCGCAAACCTCACCGAGACTCGAGTCTCTCGGCTGAGGTTGATGGTGAATCTGGATTCGCCCACTGTGATGCTTTGTTCACCATTGAAGCCGGTGATCACAGTGGGGACGACGTCGAGACTTTGATACTTATGCCCCAGACGTTTGAAACAGTCTGAGAACATAATGTCGATGGAGCTTCCGGTGTCGATGAGAATTCGATTGACGGTGCTTCCGTCGATGATGAGTTTCAAGACCAGGGGGTCTCGATGTGGAGTATGAACTCCTTGAAGATCGGTGTCATTGAAGACTATGGATGGCCAAGCCAGACCTTCGATGGGCTTCTCGATCCAGGTATCTTCTTTGTTTGCAGTAGATCGAACATGGAAGATGCGTCGAACCTGCCGATCGACTTCCTTTCCGGTCAAAGCTTGATTGTGCAAGGTTCCATGAATGCCAAAGACATTGGCATTCACAGAAATTGGTTGCCGGTTGGAAGAGATTTGATGTATCCAACATACTTCTTTCCCCTTGGCAGAGGTTCGACGTTGATCGTGCCCGTTGTTGACGAATTCTTGAAGGTGGCCTTCTCGTAGTAAGTCTTCAAGATGGAATTTCAGCCGAAAACACCGATCGGTGGAATGGCCGTGACTTCGATGGAATTCACAGTAGACTGTTTTGTCTGCTGTGAATTTGGAATTTGGTTGAAGAGGATTGGGCCTCCGAAGATACTCGTCGTGTTGAATACGGTCGAGTATCTGCTCGACTGGCATGTTCCACTCGGTGAAAGTGGTCTTCGTTGGAGACCGACGCCCATCATTCTTTGATCTTTTGTTGGCCGGAGGGGCTGCTGCTTCAGTGTTGTGAGCCTTTGCAGCATATTTAGGTGCTTCTTTTTCAGCAGGCCTTCTCTTAGTTTCTCGCCCTTTTCGAGCGACTTGATCGTCTTCCACCTCAATCTCCCTCTGAATTCGATCGAACATAGCTCCCAGAGAAGGAGGGGGATTGCGGATGAAGTCGTTGTAGATGTGTAGATCAAAGCGGAGAGCGTTTTGGAAAGCCAACATGATGGCTTCATCATCCAGATGCCTTCCAGAGAGAGCAGCATGCTCGTTGCGAAACCTCCTCGTGAAGCTGCGGAGAGTCTCATCTGCACCCATCCTTAGTCGATATAGAGAGTCGAGCTTCTTCTCGGGTTTCAGGTTGAGCTGGTAATGCTGCACAAAGAGGTTAGCCAAAACACCGAACTGGGTAATGGACCCAGCTCGGAGATTGTGATACCAGTCGAGTGAAGGCTCGTCGAGACTTCCCGCGAAGGTGCGGCAGAGCACGTTGTTTTCCTCTTCGTGTGGCGTTAGAGCTTGCTTGAAGGCAAGTATATGGAGGCTTGGATCTCCTCGGACGCAGTTGAATTTGGGGAGGGTAGGAGTTCTCCATCCTCTTGGAAATGCTGATTCGAAGAGGCTTCGATGAAGTGGCCCGGCAGAAGAGTAGCCATCCCTACGACCGTGTCCTCGACCTAGAGGTGGGTCAAGAGGTAAGATCGCAAGGTCTTGTTCTGGCATCGAAGTGTTTGCCGGTCGAAGTCGATGTCGAAGGTCCGATCCAAGTCCACGTTGGAGTGGAATGGAAGGGGAGACTCTACTCTTTGAAGGAGCGCCTTTCATTTGGTGCTTCCTTGGCAGGTTGAGCTTCGATGGTGCTCTTTTGTCGCAGTTACGACCAGATGAAGATTGGGAGGACTCGTCTTCAAGACGATCCCAGACACTCTGCTTCCAAGGAGCAGCAGAGGGAGTTGGGTCGCGTCGAATCCTTTCGAGAGCATCAGTGCCCATTGACCTCCGTTGTTCGGAGTAAATTGAATGTCGAGGAGGATCAACCCTCTCACTTGCGGAGGGGATCGGAATAGCAATTCCAGCTTCGGAAGCTGCCTTCTTCAGAGCATCCCTCTCAGCAGTGAGGGTGGCGTTTTGCTTCGCCAATTGGAGTAGTTGGAAATCGATTGCAGAGATCTGATAAGTCGATGGAGGATCTTCAGCAGGAGCAGGGACAGTCTGTCCAATTGATTGATGAGGATGAGGGGCGATCGGTCGATCGACTGATCTTCCGCTTCCTGAGTGAACCCCCATCTCGGGGACAACAAGGGGCTGCCCGAAGTTGAGCCTTTGACTCATTGAACGAGTCTCAGGACGAGGTTGATGTTGAGTGTTACTTCCTTCTGGTTGACCCTGATGTTTGGTTCTCGCCATTCAGAGTGCGAAAGGTACAACGAGATTGCCGATGTCCGATCAGTTGTCTGATCAACCGAGGGGGCGAGGAAGTTTGGCTATTGATCTGGTAGTCGAAGTAGAGAGGACACGGCTTCTCGCTCGGATCCCACAGACGGCGCCAAACTGTGGGGGAAAATCTTCGTGCCGACCCGAAGACTCTCGCAGCACCAGTCAATTGAATGTTCGTGTTGACGTCGAAGATCGTTGGTCGATCTGTTGATCGACTGTTGATCGAAGTTGAAGCTTTTGATTTGTAAACAGAGAGATGCAATCAGAGAGAGTTTGACACGAGAAGTGATCTCGGAGTTCAGCCGAAGCCTACGTCTCCGTGCTATAGGGTGCAACCCGAATTCACTAACACTTATATTGAAGTGATCTCGACAGGCCGAGTATCACTGTAAACACTGATCTTTCTAAAAGAAGATCAAAGGGAGATGGTAGATCGGAAGTGTGAAATCCCAGAGCTCTGGTTCTGAAAGTCAGATCTCAGAGTGGAAATCAGATTTGTGGATCTGGATTTCGATCCTCTTACATTCGAAGGCACTGCTATTTATAGGCATTCCGGGTGGCTAATGGCGGTTTCTACTGCAGTATCTGGGGATCCTCCAGGTAAAGTTGCGAGCCCTGCAGTTGTCTTCGGGGGCCCACCAGGCAAGGCCGATGGGTCCCGTTGTAGTCCTCGTGGGTCCACCAGGCAGGGCCGGTGGGTCCCGCTGTAGTCCTCGTGGGCCCACCAGGCAGGGCCGGTGGGTCCCGCTGTAGTCCTCGTGGGCCCACCAGGCAGGGCTGGTGGGTCCCGTGGTAGTCCTCGTGGGCCCACCAGGCAGGGCTGGTGGGTCCCGTGGTAGATTTATGCCAAAATTTGCACCCACAATGGATACATTCGTGCAAAAGAATTAGAATGGATTGTATGAATGAATTAGAATGGATCGTATGAATGAATTAGAATGGATCGTACGAATGAATTAGAATAGATTGTGCGACGAATGTATCCATTCTAATTCATTCGTACGATCCATTCTAAATCATTCGCATGATCCATTCTAATTCATTCGCACGATCCATTCTAATTCATTCGTATAATCCATTCTTACTCATTCGTAATGAATTAGAATGGATACATTCGTGCAAAAGAATTAGAATGGATTGTATGAATGAATTAGAATGGATCGTATGAATGAATTAGAATGGATTGTACGAATGAATTAGAATGGATCGTGCGAATGAATTAGAATGGATCGTACGAATGAATTAGAATGGATTGTATGAATGAATTAGATTGGATCGTATAAATGAATTAGAATGGATCGTACATATGAATTAGAATGGATACATTCATGGGAATGAATAAGAATGGATCGTACGAATGAATTAGAATGGATCGTATGAATGAATTAGAATGGATCGTGTATCCATTCTAATTCATTCGTACGATCCATTCTAATTCATAAGTACGATCCATTCTAATTCATTAGCACGATCCATTCTAATTCATTCGCACGATCCATTCTAATTCATTCGTACGATCCATTCTAATTCATTCATACGATCCATTCTAATTCATTCGTATGATCCATTCTAATTCATTCGTACGATCCATTCTAATTCATTCACACGATCCATTCTAATTCATTCGTACAATCTATTCTATTTCATTCGTACGATCCATTCTTACTCATTCGTACGATCCATTACGATCCATTCTAATTCATTCATTCGATCCATTCTAATTCATTCTAATTTATTCGCACGATCCATTCTAATTCATTAATATGATCCATTCTAATTCAATCGTACGATGCACGATCCATTCTAATTCATTCATACGATTCAATCTAATTCATTCATACGATTCGCACGATCCATTCTAATTCATTCATACGATCCATTCTATTTCATTCGTATGATCCATTCTAATTCATTCGCACGATCCACTCTAATTCATTCGCACGATCCATTCTAATTCATTCATACGATCCAATCTAATTCATTCATACGATCCATTCTAATTCTTTCGCATGAATTTATCCATTCTAATTCATTCGTACGATCCATTCTAATTCATTAGCACGAAAAAACACGATCCACTCTAATTCTTTCATACGATCCATTCTAATTCATTCATACAATCCATTCTAATTCGTGCATCGTACGAATGAATTAGAATGGATCGTATTAATGAATTAGAATGGATCGTGCGAATGAATTAGAATGGATCGTACGAATGAATTAGAATGGATCGTATGAATGAATTAGAATGGATCGTATGAATGAATTAGAATAGATCCATACGGATGAATTAGAATGGATCATATGATTGAATTAGATTGGATCGTATGAATGAATTAGAATGGATCGTGCGTCGCACGAATGAATTAGAATAGATCGTGCGAATGAATTGGAATGGATCGTACGAATGAATTAGAATGGATACATTCATGCGAATGAATTAGAATGGATTGTATGAAGGAATTAGAATGGATCGTGCTAATGAATTAGAATGGATCGTACGAATGAATTAGAATAGATTGTGCGAATGAATTTGAATGGATCGTACGAATGAATTAGAATGGATCATAATAATGGATCGTACGAATGAAATAGAATGGATCGTTGTGGGGGAAAATATTCGTGCCGACTCGAAGACCTCGCCTCACCAGTCAATCGAAGTTGAAGTCGAAGATCGTTATTTGATCTATCGATTGGAGTTGCAACTTTTGATATGTAAGCAGAGAGATGCAATCAGAGAGAGTGTTGACACGAGAAGTGATCTCGGAGTTTAGCCGAAGCCTACGTCTCCTTGCTATAGGGAGCAACCCGAATTCACTAACACTTTTCTCGAAGTAACCTCGACAGGCCGAGTATTACTGAAGCCTCTTTGATCTCTTGAAAGACAAGAAGAAGATCAAGGAGAGGTAGAGGGTAAGAGGAGATAGAGGTTTCTGAGACAGATATCAGATGATGGCACTGATCTGTTTTCAGAGCTCTGGTTTGAGTTCTGGAGTTTCAGGTTTTGAAAATCCGATCTCAGGGTGGAAATCAGAAGTTTTGGGGATCTTTTTACATTCGAAGTCTCTGCTATTTATAGGATTCTCTGGTGGTAAATGGCGGTTTTCTGCTGTCGTATCTAGGGATCCTCCAGGTAAGGCTGGTGGGTCCCGCTGTTGTCTTCGGGGGCCCAACAGGCAGGGCTGGTGGGTCCCTCGGAAGCCTTCATGGGCCCACCGGGCAGGGCCAGTGGGTCCCGCGGTAGTCTTCGGGGGGCCCACCAGGCAGGGCCGGTGGGTCCCGCTGTGGTACTCGGGGGCCTTCATGGGCCCACCGGGCAGGGCCAGTGGGTCCCGCGGTAGTCTTCGGGGGCCCACCAGGCAGGGCCGGTGGGTCCCGCTGTGGTCTTCGGGGGGCCCACCAGGCAGGGCCGGTGGGTCCCGCTGTGGTACTCGGGGGCCCACCAGGCAGGGCCGGTGGGTCCCGCTGTGGTACTCGGGGGGCCCACCAGGCAGGGCCGGTGGGTCCCGCTGTATGCAGACTTCTTGCCAAAATTTGCACCCACAGTTACCCCCTCCAAGTTAGCTAAGAGGCCACCTTGGCTGGCTTGGATTCGTGGTGCAAAGCTAACGACCCCCTGTAATATATGTAGAGGAGCTTTGTCGAGTATTAGCGAAAACATAGACTGATCGGTCAATTTTGACTGATCGGTCAAACTTGACTGATCGGTCAATTTTGACTGATCGGTCAAATTTGACCGATCGGTTAAATTTGACTGATCGGTCAAATTTGACCGATCGGTCGAATTCAACCGGTCAAGGTTGGAGTGATCGGTCAAAAAACAGAGTTTTTTGACCGATCTAGTAGAAAATTGACCGATCGGTTGATTTTGACTGATCGGTCAATTTTGATTGATCAGTCAATTTTGACCGATCGGTCAAATTTGACTGATCGGTCAAATTTGACCGATCGGTCGAATTCAACCGGTCAAGGTTGGAGTGATCGGTCAAAAAACAGAGTTTTTTGACCGATCTAGTAGAAAATTGACCGATCAGTTGATTTTGACTGATCGGTCAAACTTGACTGATCGGTCAATTTTGACTGATCGGTCAAAATTTAACTGATCGGTCAAATTTGACCGATCGGTCGAATTTGACCGATCGGTCGAATTCAACCAGTCAAGGTTTGGGTGATCAGCAAAAAACACAAGTTTTTTGCCTGATCCAGTAGAAAATCGACCGATCGGTTGATTTTGACCGATCGGTCAAGTTTGACCGATCGGTTAAAATCAGCCGGTCAAGGTTTGGGTGATCGGTAAAAAACCTTAGTTTTTTGCCAGATCCAGTAGAAAATCGATCGATCGGTTGATTTTGACCGATCGGTCAAGTTTGACCGATTGGTTAAAATCAGCCAGTCAAGGTTTGGGTGATCGGCAAAAAACCTTAGTTTTTTGCCAGATCCAGTAGAAAATCGACCGATCGGTTGATTTTGATCGATTGGTCAAGTTTGACCGATCGGTTAAAATCAGCCGGTCAAGGTTTGGGTGATCGGCAAAAAACCTTAGTTTTTTTGCCTGATCCAGTAGAAAATCGACCGATCGGTTGATTTTGACCGATCGGTCAAGTTTGACCGATCGGTTAAAATCAGCCGGTCAAGTCTAAGTTTTGAACCTGTATTTTCGAAGAAGTGGTATAGCTTGTTCTCCTCCTTTGATCTTCGACAGTCTTGAACATTGATGGAGTTCGATTTTTTGTGCTTCGAATCTTCGGTTTTGCCTGAATGTAGTTTTGAATCGGCGGTCCGGTTCACTCGGACCGGTGGTTTGCTTGGACCGGTGGCTTGTCTGGACCGGTGGTCTGACGCTTCGTCTGGTCCTGACTGTTCGCCTGGTTTTGCGCTTGCTACGGATGGATGCCACGTGTATCTGTAAAAACACACGATTTGGTATGGTGATTACACGTGTCATCTCGATTTGTGCGCCGGTTTACCCTGGGTATATAAGTTTTTCTCGCTGTCATTTTCGCCTCACGCTTTCAAAATTTTTCGAAGTCCAGAGCCTTTGCTTCCAATCTCTCGTTCTTTATTTCCTCTTGATCGGTCAAATGGCTTCTTCTGGTAGTTCGAAGAAGGGTGCAGTTCCTTCCAAGAGGAAGGGCAAGGAAGTTGTCGAAGTCTCTTCTGCTCCGAAGGGCCGAGGCAAAGGCAAGGCTGAGTTGATCGAGCTTGGCCAACTGGGCAAGAGGCACCAAGGCGTGGGGTTCGCTTCTGCACCCTCCCGTCCGGAGCATATCCCCAAAGCACGATTTGTTCTCTGCCCGCAGCTGCCTCTGTCAGCGGAACCAGAGTTTGGATACAACATTGGGGGCAAGCTTACAGATGTGAAGAGGGGGAAGCTGCAGAGTTTGCTGGCATGCTTCACTGAGGGGAAGGTCCGGCCAGCGCTTCCAGGAGTTCTATCAGCTTTCGGTATCGACAGGTGGACAATCTTTGTCTCGTATGCGAGCAAGGAGCAAGTGATGGGAACCATCGTCACGATCGGCCAGCTCAACTGCGGACTGCGCCTTCCATTACCTCCTTTTGCCGCGAGGTTACTGAACTCCTCTTGTCTCTATCCCGGGCAGGTTACTGGAAACGCCTGGAGGATTATCTACGCCTTCTCCCGCGTAGAGTCAGACTTCCAGAAGGAACTCAGGGAATGCTACTCCAGCCTCCCTGAAGGCGAAGAAGCTAGGATCGAGCTGGGATATTTCTTTTACCACTATCAATGGGCCTGGAGGAAAGATAGCCCGTTCTACAATCTGACGGGTGTCTCTGCCCTGCGCCCGATCATAGACACCATCGGCTCCGACAAACTCTACACAGATTAGCCGTTATCGGTGTCTGGCGCATGGACTCCTCTGTCTGTTCCTGAGGTTCCTCGGTACAAGGTGCATGAAGAGGTGGACATGTACAGCACAGGAGGAGCTCTCTCGTGGCCTTCTGAGCGAGTAGGGGCCCTTGACAACCTTTTTCTGGAGTTGACATGCGGGACGCGATCATGGAAGCAGTTCTCGAATTGCCCGGTCAGACATGGCAATGCCAACCTCCTCCACCGATCGAAGCTTCGTTATGAAGATAACGAGGTCATCTACTCGGATTATGAGGAGGACCCTCAATCAGGCAAAATTGTTAGAAAACTTCGATTTGAGAAGAAGGCTTACGGAGCCAGGCGCAGCTTGCCCTCGGAGGAGAAATTGGTGATACCTCGACAAGGCCACGCAAAGAGGAAGAGGAAAGTTCATGTTGAGGAGGAGAAGAAAAAAGAAGAAGAGGAAAAGGGGGAAGAGGAAGAAGAAGAAAAAGAGAGAGAGGAGGAAGGTGGAGGCGAAGAGGAAGAGGATGAGGGTGCCGATGATGATGACAGCACTGGCAGCGACAGGCGAGAAGATGGAGACGACGAGGATGATGAAGATGAAGATGATGAAGATGGGGGTGGTGAGGAAGAAATTCCTCCCACCACCACTGATGGTGGTCAAAGACATGGGGGTGGCGAGGAAGAAATTCCTCCCACCCCCACTGGTGGTGCTGATGAGGACTCGCAGCCGATCCTCATAGACGAGGCTAAGGCTCGCAAGATGGAGGGGGTTATGGATGCAACGGGCGATGGCCCTAAAGTGATTCCTGCTTATCACTTTGGGGATTTGAAGAAGAACCCACAGCGCTTCAAGATCAAGATATCGGGGAGTGGTGGGGTTGGAAGCAACCCTACACCCCTCGATCAGATACCTCCCGAGGTTCCTCGTCTGGAAGGGGCGACTACAAGTGGGGGTATGGAGGTTGAACAACCCCCACCCCCTTCGCGATCTCTGGCTGAGGAGGTAGCTGCTATGGTGGCAGGGCTCGATAATTCGAGCGGGCATGAAGATGAAAGGGGAGCCTCACCTCCTCGAGATGTTCCCTCTCCCGTTCACTTGGAGAGAGGAAGTCGGGTGGGTGATGCTACCCCTCAACCCCTGCCAGAGCCAACCCCCATCAAGGAGAAATCGACCCCCAAGGGTAAGAGCTCCGACCATGGGAAGGGAAAGGCTCCTCAAGTTGATGCCTCAGGTAATTGTAGAACTTGCCTTGATTGTCTTGTCTTCGAAGCTTGAAAATATTCTAACACTTTGAACTCTTTTGTCGATCGCAGGTACGCCTGTTGGCTTGACTGTGAAGATAAAGAATTTGGGTGATGTTGATATCAACCACCCTACTAGCGTGATCCGGAAGCTTTGCAATCTTCCGAAGGCTACTTTTGAAGAAGCCTTCGATCGGCTAGATGTAGTGGTATATGCATCTGATTGATCCACTATTCGAGTTATATCTTTGAAATAATTCTAACTCTCTATCCATCTGCAGAGCTCAGCAGTTTTGAGAATCACAAGCACTCTCTCCAGGAGGGCAGGAGAACGGGAGGCTGCATCTGAGGTATCCCGTTTGAAAGCTGAACTGGAGGCTGCCCACGAGGAGAGGGATAAGCTGAGGGAACTTCTAACCTCAAAGAAGGAGGCATTGAAGGCCAAGATTGAGGCCCTTCGCAAGGAAAAATTGGAGAGCCAAGGGTGGAAAAAGAGTTATGAAGCTCGAGGTCACGAGCTTGAAGAGTTGAAGAATCGATTCTTCAGGATAGAGAACTTGGGCTTCGATCGTGTGGCTCGGATAAAGGAGCTGGAGGCTCAACTTGCTGCGAAGGATGCCACTTCAGCAGCTAAGGAGGAAACTCTCAAGAAAGAGTTGGAGCATGCGCAGAGTGAGTGCAAGAGCTACAGGGAAACAGCTGAGAAGGCAGCAGAAGCACTCAGGGCCCATGCTGCCAGTGTCTGATCTTCCAAGGCATCGGTTGCGAGCAAAGCTCGCGGTGGGTCCGAGGGAGAGAAGTCACGCGCACAAAGTGTGGCCAAGCCTTGAGATTTTCCTTCTTTTTTGTTATTATGCTTGTAAACTCTTGATATATAGTAGCTCACTCCTGTACTTGGCAAATTTTGATAATAATAGAAATCTTTTTGGTGTTTGAAAGTTGGATGTCTCTTGAGTTGAATGCCTTTGAATATCATGTTCTAGATAATAGATACAATCTTTTGAATGTAAGGGGTCGAGTCGCAACTCGATTACCCAAACTTGTTGTAACTTGAAATTTGAATTTGAATTCGTGTAACACTTGTATATGAGGGGTTGAGTCGCAACTCAAGCACCCAAACCTGTTAGACGATATAAAATTTGATTGAAATTGAATATTGAAATTGAGGGTCAGTTTAACATTTGCTAGTAAGGGGTTGAGTCGCAACTCTAACACCCAAACTTGTTAAAAGACCTGGTAACTTGAATATGGATAATTTTGAAACTGCTTCAGAACTTGAATTAAAAAGCTGAACACTTGCACATCTGAATATTTGAAAGAGAACTTTATTCATCACAGAATTTACATCATGGATAGAACAACTTGAGGTGTCTAGAATTCCAAGCTCGAGGCAATCTATTTCCTTCTGGTGAGATCAGTCTGTAAGAACCTTTGCCTCCTACTGATTCAATGATATATGGACCTTCCCAGTTGGGAGCAAGCTTCCCACTGCTGTGCTCTTTGGTGTTGTAGAAAACTGCTCTGAGAACTAGACTGCCCACTGGGAACTGTCTTTTGTAGATTTTCTCGTCGTAGGCTCGTTTGATCTTCTGTTGGTACTTGGCCACACGAAGGGAAGCTTGGTCTCGTAGTTCTTCAGAGAAGTCTAGATCATTGATCCGAAGCTCTTCGTTGATTCCTTCTTCAACTGCCCTGGTCTTCAGAGTACTTGATATATTTTCTGTTGGGAGTACTGCTTCCGATCCATATGTTAGACGAAAGGGTGAGAACCCTGTTGATCTTCTCGGAGTTGTGCGATACCCCCAAAGAACTTCAGGTAGGACCTGTTCCCACAATCCTTTCTTGTCGTTGAGTTTCTTCTTGAGTATACCAAGAATAGCTCTATTTGAGGCTTCAGCTTGACCATTGCATTGAGGATATCTCGGAGTTGAATAGAATAGCTTGATACAGTTGTTCAGACAGAACTCTCGGAACTTGTCGGAGTCAAATTGAGCTCCATTGTCAGCAACAAGAGCTTGAGGTATACCAAACCTTGAGAAGATGTTGTGCCGAATGAATGTGATCACTTCGTCGTCAGTCTCTCGGAAGAGGGGCACAGCTTCAACCCATTTGGTGAAGTAATCCGTGGCCAGCAGTAGATACTTTTTCTTGCTCGGAGTTGGTGGGAATGGACCCAAGAAATCCAACCCCCACTGATGGAAAGGCCAGGGACTTGATAGTTGATGGAGTTCATCCGCAGGCAGATGGATAGCTCGAGCGTGTCGTTGGCATGGCTCGCATTTTTGAACAACTTGTCGAGCATCTTTTGCCATTGTTGGCCAATAGTATCCTTGTAGCTTCGTCTTGGCTTCAAGAGATCTTCCTCCAGAATGATTCCCACAAGCTCCAGAGTGGATATCAATTAGGATTGTTTGTGCTTGCTCGGGACTAAGGCACTTGAGTAACATCCCGTTGTGAGATTTGAAATATAGATCTTCTCCTTGAATAGTATAGCACGGAAGTTTCCTTTGAAGTCTTCGGGCTTGATTGGGATCTTCTGGTACTTTACCATATTTGAAGAAATCAAAAATTGACTGTCTCCAATCTTCAATTTCATTTGCAGTAGTAAGGCTAACCATCAATTGATCTCCACCCCTAGATCTCTTTGTAGTAGCAAGGATCTGTTGATTAGGGATGGTCTTGGGCACTTCTTGATAATCGATCTGTATTTGCCTTCCTCCGAGCAAATCTTCGAGAACTGAGGCAGCATTGGCTAAGGCATCAGCTTCTCGATTCTCTGCTCTTGGGATTTGAATGAATTCAGTATTAGTAAAACGTTGTTGAAGTCGTCGTACTAAGGCCAAATAGAGTTGCATTCTTTCTTCTCGAGCTGTATATTCTCTATTGATTTGCCTTATGATCAGCTGAGAATCGCTGTAGACGTTGATTCAATCTACCCCCAGGGATTCAACCATTTCGAGTCCGGAAATGAGTGCTTCGTATTCGGCTTCGTTGTTGGTGGCATTGAATCCGAGGAGAGTGGCCTTCTGTAGATGATCAAGTTCGGGGGATACTAAGGCTATCCCAGTTCCCGAACCGATCGAACTTGAAGCTCCATCAGTATAAAGCTTCCATGGAGGAGTTGCAGCAATAGCTTCGAGACTTGGATCAATTTTTGTTGCAAGGTTGGTCGGAGTATTGCCCTCATCTTCTAAGCGCATGTCGACATCTTCTTCCCAAGTGATGGGGTCTTCAACTGGAAAGTCAGCTAGAAAATCAGCAACAGCTTGACCTTTGATAGAAGTGCGAGATTCGAACTGAATCCCCAGAGCACTCATTTTGATCACCCATTTGGTCATTCGACCAGCTCGTCCAGCTTTGTCGACAATATCTTTGAGTGGGTGTTCTGAAATAACAGTGATCTGGTGGGAGACGAAGTAAGGTTGGAGACGACGCGATGTAGTGAGCAAGGCCAGAATGACCTTCTCAGTTTTTGAGTAGCGAGTCTCAGCCGGAAGAAGAGTATGGCTGATGTAGTAGACTGGATGCTCAATGCCTTCTCTTCTACTGACTAGGACCGCACTGATTGCTTGATCTGTCACGGCGAGATAGAGCCACAAGTCTTCTTTTGGAAGTGGAGCAGTCAGGACAGGAGCTTGCACGAAATATTTCTTGATGCCTTGGAAAGCTTCTTCACAAACAGTACTCCACCCCAACGTATCTGCCTTTCGCAGCTTGTCGAAAAGAGGCTTACACTTGTCGGAGGACTTTGAGATGAATCGATTGAGAGCGGCAAGTCTTCCAGTGAGACGTTGCACTTCTTTTCGATTGGTAGGTGATGGCATGTCGAGGATGGCTCGAATCTGGTCGGGGTTGGCCTCAATACCTCTTCTGGTCACAAGGTGACCTAGAAATTTGCCCGATTGAACTCCAAAAGCACACTTGGCCGGATTGAGCTTCATATGATACTTTCGAAGGACTTGAAAGGTTTCCGCCAGATCAGATAGATGCTTCTCTCTAGTGGAGCTCTTGGTGAGGAGATCATCGACGTAGACTTCGACGTTGCGACCGATCTGATCTTCGAACATTTTTGTGACTAACCTTTGATAGGTAGAACCAACATTTTTGAGGCCGAATGGCATTACATTGTAGCAGTAGAGACCTCGGCTAGTCACAAAACATGTCTTCTCTTGATCATCCGGATGAAGCGGAATTTGATTATATCCAGAGTATCCATCCATGAAAGACAGTAACTCGTGGCCAGCAGTGGCATCGACGAGTCTATCAATCCTTGGCATGGGGAATGGGTCTTTGGGGCAAGCTTTGTTGAGATTGGTAAAGTCGATGCAGACTCTGACCTTCCTGTTCTTCTTTGGAATAGCAACTATGTTAGAGATCCAGGTAGGATACTCTACTTCACGGATGAAGCCTGCTGCTAGTAGCTTGGTGATTTCTTCTTGAACGGCGATTTGCAGCTCTGGTCGGATGGTGCGTGGCTTTTGCTTGATAGGCTTCACTTCTTCTTTGATTGCAAGTCGGTGACAAGCGTCATCTAGGTTGATACCAGGCATGTCTTCAAAACACCAAGCGAAGACGTCGATATTGGACTGGAGGAAGGATACCATGTCTTGCACTTCTGCGTCGCTAAGACCGGTACCAATAAAAGTTTGTCGAGGGAGATCTCCGCTGCCGATGTTGATTGGGATGATTTCTTCAATTGAATGTGATGCTTCCCATTCGATTGGTGGAGGTTTGGTCAGCGGAATCTCCTTTAATTGCTATTTGGAAGAGGGACCAGCTTCATCTCGTGGTCGCTTCGGAGGAGCAATGTTGATCTTTCGATCTGTCTTAGCCGCAGCAGCCTCACAAGACCTTCCAGCTTGTTGATCGCCTCAAATGCAGACGATGCCTTCTCCAGTTGCAAACTTGAGTAGTTGATGATAAGAAGAGGAGATGGCATTGATCTGGTGGAGGAATGGTCGTCCGAGAATGGCGTTGTAGCTGGATGTTTCCTCGACGATCGCAAACCTCACCGAGACTCAAGTCTCTTGGCTGAGGTCGATGGTGAATCTCGACTTACCCACCGTGATGCTTTGTTCACCGTTGAAACCAGTGATCACCGTTGGAGTGACGTCAAGGCTTTGATATTTATATCCCAGACGTTTGAAGCAGTCTGAGAACATAATGTCGATAGAACTCCCGGTGTGGATGAGGATTCGATTGACGGTGCTTCCGTCGATGATGAGTTTCAAAACCAGGGGGTCTCGATGTGGAGTATGAACTCCTTGAAGGTCAGTATCGTTGAAGACGATGGACGGCCAAGCAAGGCCTTCGATGGGCTTCTCGATCCAGGTATCTTCTTTGTTTGCAGTAGATCGAACATGGAAGATGCGCCTAATCTGCCGATCGACTTCCTTCCCGGTCACTGATTGATTGTGCAATGATCCATGAATGCCAAAGATATTGGCATTTACGGTGAGAGGTGATGGGTTGGAAGAGATCTGATGAATCCAACAAACCTCTTTCCCCTTTGCAGAGGATCGACGTTGATCTTGTCCTTCTCTGGTGAATTCATGGAGATGACCTTCTCTCAGCAAGTCTTCGAGATAAAACTTTAGCCGATAGCACCGATCGGTGGAATGGCCATGGCTTCGATGGAAATCGCAATAAACAGTTTTGTCGGCCGTGAACTTGGAGTTTGGCTGGAGAGGATTGGGCCTTCGAAGGAACTCCTCGTGTTGAATGTGATCGAGGATCTGTTCGACCGGCATATTCCACTCGGTGAAAGTGGTCTTCGTTGGAGATCGACGCCCATCATTCTTTGATCGTTTGTTGGCTGGAGGGGCTGCTGCCTCAGCGTTGTGAGCTTTGGCAGCATACTTTGGAGCTTCTCTCTCTGTAGGCCTTCGCTTTGTTTCTCGCCCTTTTCGAGCGACTTGATCATCTTCAACCTCGATCTCTCTCTGGATTCGATCGAACATAGCTCCCAGAGAAGGAGGGGGATTGCGGATGAAGTCGTTGTAGATGTGTAGATCGAAGCGGAGGGCGTTCTGGAAAGCCAACATGATGGCTTCATCATTTAGATGTCTTCCAGAGAGGGCAGCATGCTCGTTGCGAAATCTCCTAGTGAAACTTCGGAGAGTCTCGTCAGCACCCATCCTTAGTCGATAGAGAGAGTCGAGCTTCTTCTCTGGCTTTAGATTAAGTTGATAATGCTGCACGAAGAGTTTAGCCAAAACATCGAACTGGGTGATGGACCCAGCTCGGAGATTGTGATACCAGTCGAGTGACGGCTCATCGAGACTTCCTGCGAAGGTGCGGCAGAGCACGTTGTTTTCTTCTTCGTACGGCGTTAGAGCTTGTTTGAATGCGAGGATGTGGAGAGTAGGATCTCCTCGGACGCAGTTGAATTTGGGGAGGATAGGAGTTCTCCATCCCCTTGGGAATGTTGACTCGAAGAGACTTCGATGGAGAGGTCCGGCAGAGGAATATCCATCTCTACGACCGAGTCCTCGACCTGGATGTAGATCGAGAGGTAGAATCGAGAGGTCTTGTTCAGGCCTCTGAATATTAGTAGATTGAAGTCGATGGCGAAGGTCCGATCCGAGTCCCCGTTGGAGTGGAATGGAAGGGGAGACTCTACTCTTTGAAGGAGCGCCTTTCATTGGGTACTTCCTTGGTATGTTGAGCTTTGAAGGTGCCCTCTTGTCGCAGTTGCGGCCAGAAGACGATTGGGAAGACTCGTCGTCGAGGCGATCCCAAACACTCTGCTTCCAGGGGGCAGCAGAGGGAGTTGGGTCGCGTCGGATCCTCTCGAGGGCAGCAGTGCCCATTGACCTCCGTTGCTCGGAGTGAATTGAATGTTGAGGAAGATCAACCCTCTCACTTGTAGAGGGGATAGGTAGAGCGATCCCAGCCTCGGAAGCTGCTTTCTTAAGAGCATCCCTCTCAGCGGTGAGGGTGGCGTTCTGCTTTGCCAATTGGAGGAGTTGGAAATCGACCGCCGAAATTTGATAGGTCGATGGAGGATCTTCAGCAGGAGCGGGGGTTGTTTGCCCAATTGACTGTCGTGCAGGGTGAGCGATTGGTCGATCGACAGATCTCCCACTCCCTGAACGAACCCCCATCTCGGGAACAGCAAGGGGCTGTCCGAAGTTGAGCCTTTGACTCATTGATCGAGTCTCAGGATGAGCTTGTTGTTGAGTGTTACTTCCTTCTGGTTGACCCTGGTGTTTCGTCCTCGCCATTCAGAGAGCGAAGGGTGCAACGAGAATGCCGACGTCCGAGCGGTTGATTGCTTAACCGAGGGGGCAAGGAAGTTTGACTATTTGATCAGTTGTCTGCTCAACTGATCTAGTAGTAGTTGAAGGAGCTGGACTTTTCGCTCGGATCCCACAGACAGTGCCAAACTGTGGGGGAAAATCTTCGTGCCGACCCGAAAACCTCGCCTCACCAGTCAATCGAAGTTGAAGTCGAAGATCGTTATTTGATCTATCGATTGGAGTTGCAACTTTTGATATGTAAGCAGAGAGATGCAATCAGAGAGAGTGTTGACACGAGAAGTGATCTCGGAGTTTAGCCGAAGCCTACGTCTCCGTGCTATAGGGAGCAACCCGAATTCACTAACACTTTTCTCGAAGTAACCTCGACAGGCCGAGTATTACTGAAGCCTCTTTGATCTCTTCAAAGATAAGAAGAAGATCAAGGAGAGGTAGAGGGTAAGAGGAGATAGAGGTTTCTGAGACAGATATCAGATGATGGCACTGATCTGTTTTCAGAGCTCTGGTTTGAGTTCTGGAGTTTCAGGTTTTAAAAATCCGATCTCAGGGTGGAAATCAGAAGGTTTGGGGATCTTTTTACATTCGAAGTCTCTGCTATTTATAGGATTCTCTTGTGGTAAATGGCGGTTTTCTGCTGTCGTATCTAGGGATCCTCCAGGTAAGGCTGGTGGGTCCCGCTGTTGTCTTCGGGGGCCCAATAGGCAGGACTGGTGGGTCCCTCGGAAGCCTTCATGGGCCCACCGGGCAGGGCCAGTGGGTCCCGCGGTAGTCTTCAGGGGGCCCACCAGGCAGGGCCGGTGGGTCCCGCTGTGGTACTCGGGGGCCTTCATGGGCCCACCGGGCAGGGCCAGTGGGTCCCGCGGTAGTCTTCGGGGGCCCACTAGGCAGGGCCGGTGGGTCCTGCTGTGGTCTTCGGGGGGCCCACCAGGCAGGGCCGGTGGGTCCCGCTGTGGTACTCGGGGGCCCACCAGGCAGGGCCGGTGGGTCCCGCTGTGGTACTCGGGGGGCCCACCAGGCAGGGCCGGTGGGTCCCGCTGTTTGCAGACTTCTTGCCAAAATTTGCACCCACAATCGTACGAATGAATTAGCATGGATCGTGCTAATGAATTAGAATGGAACGTAAGAATGAATTAGAATAGATTGTGCGAATGAATTAGAATGGATCGTACAAATAAATTAGAATGGATAAATTCGTGCGAATGAATTAGAATGGATTGTATGAATGAATTAGATTGGATCGTATAAATGAATAAAAATGTATCATACGTATGAATTAGAATGGAGACATTCATGGGAATGAATAAGAATGGATCGTACGAAGGAATTGGAATGGATCATACGAATGAAATAGAATGGATCCGTACGATCCATTCTAATACATTCGCACGATCCATTCTAATTCATTAATACGATCCAATCTAATTCATTCATACGATCTATTCTAATTCATTCATACAATCCATTCTAATTCTTTCACACGATCCATTCTAATTCATTCGTACGATCCATTCTAATTCATTCGCACGATCCATTCTAATTCATTAATACGATCCATTCTAATTCATTCGTATGACGCACGATCCATTCTAATTCATTCATACGATCCAATCTAATTCATTCATACGATCTATTCTAATTCATTCGTACGATCCATTCTAATTCCTTCGTATGATCCATTCTAATTCATTCGTACGATCCATTCTAATTCATTCGCACGATCCATTCTAATTCATTCGTACGATCCATTCTAATTCATTCGTACAATCCATTCTATTTCATTCGTATGATCCATTCTTACTCATTCGTATGATCCATTACGATCCATTCTAATTCATTAATACGATCCATTCTAATTCATTCTAATTCATTCGCACGATCCATTCTAATTCATTAATACGATCCATTCTAATTCATTCGTACGACGCACGATCCATTCTAATTCATTCATACGATCCAATCTAATTCATTCATATGATCCGCACGATCCATTCTAATTCATTCATACGATCCATTCTATTTCATTCGTATGATCCATTCTAATTCATGCGCACGATCCACTCTAATTCATTCGCACAATCCATTCTAATTCATTCAAACGATCCAATCTAATTCATTCATACGATCCATTCTAATTCTTCCGCACGAATGTATCCATTCTAATGCATTCGCACGATCCATTCTAATTCATTAGCCCAAAAAAACACGATCCACTCTAATTCATTCATACGATCCATTCTAATTCATTCATACAATCCATTCTAATTCGTGCATCGTACGAATGAATTAGAATGGATCATATTAATGAATTAGAATGGATCGTGCGAATGAATTAGAATGGATCGTACGAATGAATTAGAATGGATCGTATGAATAAATTAGAATAGATCCATACGAATGAATTAGAATGGATCGTATGATAAAATTAGATTGGATCGTATGAATGAATTAGAATGGATCGTGCATCGTACGAATGAATTAGAATGGATTGTGCGAATGAATTAGAATGGATCGTACGAATGAATTAGAATGGATACATTCGTGCAAATGAATTAGAATGGATTGTATGAATGAATTAGAATGGATCGTGCTAATGAATTAGAATGGATCGTACGAATGAATTAGAATAGATTGTACGAATGAATTAGAATGGATCGTACGAATGAAATAGAATGGATCGTACGAATGAATTAGCATGGATCGTGCTAATGAATTAGAATGGAACATACGAATGAATAAGAATAGATTGTGCGAATGAATTAGAATGGATCATACGAATGAATTAGAATGGATAATTCGTGCAAATGAATTTGAATGGATTGTATGAAATGAATTAGATAGGATCATACGTATGAATTAGAATGGATACATTCATGGGATTGAATAAGAATGGATCGTACGAAGGAATTAGAATGGATCATACGAATGAAATAGAATGGATCCGTACGATCCATTCTAATTCATTCGCACGATCCATTCTAATTCATTAATACAATCCAATCTAATTCATTCATACGATCCATTCTAATTCATTCATACAATCCATTCTAATTCTTTCACACGATCCATTCTAATTCATTCGTACGATCCATTCTAATTCATTCGCACGATCCATTCTAATTCATTAATACGATCTATTCTAATTCATTCGTACGACGCACGATCCATTCTAATTCATTCATGCGATCCATTCTAATTCATTCGTATGTATCCATTCTAATTCATTCGCACGATCCATTCTAATTCATTACTACGATCCATTCTAATTCATTCATACAATCCAATCTAATTCATTCATACGATCCATTCTAATTCATTCATACAATCCAATCTAATTCATTCATACGATCCATTCTAACTCATTCGTACGTATCCATTCTAATTCATTCATACGATTCATTCTAACTCATTCGTACGATCCATTCTAATTCATTCGCACGATCCATTCTAATTCATTAATATGATCCAATCTAATTCATTCATACGATCCATTCTAATTCATTCATACAATCCATTCTAATTCTTTCACACGATCCATTCTAAGTCATTCATACGATCCATTCTAATTCATTCGCACGATCCATTCTAATTCATTAATACGATCCATTCTAATTCCTTTGTACTATCCATTCTAATTCATTTGCATGAATATATCCATTCTAATTTCTTCGTACGATCAATGAGTAAGAATGGATCGTACGAATGAATTAGAATGGATCGTACGAATGAATTAGAATGGATACATTCGTGCGAATGAATTAGAATGGATCGTGCGAATGAATTAGAATGGATCGTACGAATGAATTAGAATGGATCGTATGAATGAATTAGAATAGATTGTGCGAATGAATTAGAATGGATTGTATGAATTAGAATAGATCATACGAAGGAATTAGAATGGATCGTATGAATGAATTAGATTGGATCGTGCGAATGAATTAGAATGGATCGTACGAATGAATTAGAATAGATTGTGCGAATGAATTAGAATGGATCGTACAAATGAATTAGAATGGATCATAATAATGGATCGTACGAATGAAATAGAATGGATCGTACGAATGAATTAGCATGGATCGTGCGAATGAATTAGAATGGATTGTACGAATGAATTATAATGGATTGTACGAATGAATTAGAATGGATCGTATGAATGAATTAGAATGGATTGTGCAAATGAATTAGAATGGATCGTACGAATGAATTAGAATGGATCGAATTAGAATGGATCGTACGGAGGAATTAGAATGGATCATACGAATGAATTAGAATAGATCGTACGAATGAATTAGAATGGATACATTCGTGCGAATGAATTAGAATGGATCGTGCGAATGAATTAGAATGGATGCATTCGTGCGAATGAATTAGAATGTATCGTATAAAGGAATTAGAATGGATGCGAATGATTTAGAATGGAATGGATTGTACTTATGAATTAGAATGGATCGTACGAATGAATTAGAATGGATACATTCGTGCGAATGAAATAGAATGGATCGTACGAATGAATTAGAATGGATCGTACAAATGTATTAGAATGGATACACGATCCATTCTAATTCATTCATACGATCCATTCTAATTCATTCGTACGGTGAATGAATTAGAATGGATCGTGCGAATGATTTAGAATGGATCGTACGAATGAATTAGAATGGATCGTATGAATGAATTAAAATGGATTGTACGAATGAATTAGAATGGATACATTCGTGCGAATGAATTAGAATGGATCATATGAATGAGTAAGAATGGATCGTACGGATCGTGCGAATGAATTAGAATGGATCGTACGAATGAATTAGAATGGATCGTATGAATGAATTAGAATGGATCATGCGACTGAATTAGAATGGATCGTATGAATGAAATAGAATGAATCGTATGAATTATAATGGATCGTACGAAGGAATTAGAATGAATCGTACGAAGGAATTAGAATGAATCGTACGGCGAATGAAATAGAATGGATTGTACGAATGAATTAGAATGGATTCATTCGTGCGAATGAATTAGAATGGATCGTGCGAATGAATTAGAATGGATCGTACGAATGAATTAGAATGGATACATTCGTGCGAATGAATTAGAATGGATCGTACGAATGAATTAGAATGGATCGTACGAATGAATTAGAATGGATATATTCATGCAAGTGAATTAGAATTGATCGTACGAATGAGTAAGAAAGGATCGTACGAATAAAATAGAATGGATCGTGCGATTGAATTAGAATGGATAAATTCGTGCGAATGAATTAGAATGGATTGTTTGAATGAATTAGAATGGATCGTATGAATGAATTAGAATGGATCGTACGTCCTTTGTACGATCCATTCTAATTCATTCGTACAATCCATTCTAATTCATTCGTACGATCCATTCTAATTCATTCGCACGATCCATTCTAATTCATTCATACGATCCAATCTAATTCATTCGCACCATCCATTCTAATTCATTCATACAATCCATTCTAATTCTTTTGCACGAATGTATCCATTCTAATTCATTTGTACGATCCATTCTAATTCATTCGTACGATCCATTCTAATTCATTCGCACGATCCATTCTAATTCATTCATACGATCCATTCTAATTCCTTTGTACGATCCATTCTAATTCATTCATACGATCCATTCAAATTCATTCGTACGATCCATTCTAATTCATTCGCACGGAATGGATCGTACGAATGAATTAGAATGGATACATTCGTGCGAATGAATTCGAATGGATCGTACGAATGAATTAGAATGGATAAATTCGTGCAAATGAATTAGAATGGATTGTATGAATGAATTAGATTGGATCGTATAAATGAATTAGAATGGATCGTACGTATGAATTAGAATGGATACATTCATAGGAATGAATAAGAACGGATCATATGAAGGAATTAGAATGGATCGTACGAATGAGTAAGAATGGATCGTACGAATGAAATAGAATGCATTGTACGAATGAATTAGAATGGATCGTACGAAAGAATTAGAATGGATTGTATGAATGAATTATAATGGATCGTATGAATGAATTAGAATGAATCGTGCGAATGAATTAGAATGGATCGTACGATTCGAATGAAATATAATGGGTCGTACAAAGGAATTAGAATGGATCGTACGAAGGAATTAGATTAGATCGTACGAAGGAATTAGAATGGATCGTATGAATGAATTAGAATGGATACTTTCGTGCGAATGAATTAGAATGGATCGTACGAATGAGTAAGAATGGATCGTACGAATGAATTAAAATGGATCGTGCGAATTAATTTGAATGGATCGTACGAATGAATTAGAATAGATTGTGCGAATGAATTAGAATGGATCGTACGAATTAATTAGAATGGATCGTACGAATGAATTAGAATGGATCGTACGAATGAATTAGAATGGATTGTATGAATGAAATAGAATGGATCGTATGAATTAGAATGGATCATACGAAGGAATTAGAATGGATCGTATGAATGAATTAGAATGGATCATGCTAATGAATTAGAATGGATCGTACGAATGAATTAGAGTGGATACATTCGTGCGAATGAATTAGAAGGGATCGTACGAATGAGTAAGAATGGATCGTACGAATGAAATAGAATGGATCGTACGTATCAATTAGAATGGATACATTCATGGGAATGAATTAGAATGGATCATACGAAGGAATTAGAACGGATCGTACGAAGGAATTAGAATGGATCGTGCTAATGAATTAGAATGGATCGTACGAAGGAATTAGAATGGATCGTATGAAGGAATTAGAATGGATCGTATGAATGAATTAGAATGGATCGTATGAATGAATTAAAATGGATACATTCGTGCGAATGAAGTACAATGGATCGTGCGAATGAAATAGAATGGATCGTACGAATGAATTAGAATGGATTGTACGAATGAATTAGAATAGATTGTGCGACGAATTAGAATGGATTGTATGAATGAATTAGAATGGATCGTACGAATGAATTAGAATGGATCATACGAATGAATTAGAATGGATATATTTGTGCGAATGAATTAGAATGGATAATACGAATGAGTAAGAATGGATCGTACGAATGAATTAGAATGGATCGTACGAATGAGTAAGAATGGAACGTACGAATGAATTTGAATGGATCGTATGAATGAATTAGAATGGATCGTACGAATGAATTAGAATGGATTGTATGAATGAATTAGAAAGGATACATTCGTGCGAATGAATTAGAGTGGATCGTACGAATGAATTAGAATGGATTGTGTGAATGAATTAGAATGGATTGTACAAATGAATTAGAATGGATCGTACGAATGAATTAGAATGGATTGTACGAATGAATAAGAATGGATCGTACGAAGGAATTAGAATGGATCATACGAATGAAATAGAATGGATCGTACAAAGGAATTAGAATGGATTGTACGTACGAAGGAATTAGAATGGATCGTACGAAGGAATTAGAATGGATCGTATGAATGAATTAGAATGGATCGTGCGAATGAAATAGAATGGATCGTGCGAATGAATTAGAATGGATCGTACGAATGAATTAGAATGGATCGTACGAATGAATTAGAATGGATCGTATGAATGAATTAGAATGGATCGTACAAAGGAATTAGAATGGATCATACGAATGAAATATAATGGGTCGTACAAAGGAATTAGAATGGATCGTATGAATGAAATAGAATGGATCGTATGAATTAGAATGGATCGTACGAATGAATTAGAATGGATCGTACGAATGAATTAGAATGGATCGTATGAATGAATTAGAATGGATCGTACAAAGGAATTAGAATGGATCATACGAATGAAATATAATGGGTCGTACAAAGGATATAGAATGGATCGTATGAATGAAATAGAATGGATCGTATGAATTAGAATGGATCGTACGAAGGAATTAGAATGGATCGTATGAATGAATTAGATTGGATCGTATCAATGAATTAGAATGGATCGTATGACTGAATTAGATTGGATCGTATTAATGAATTAGAATGGATCGTATGAATTAATTACAATGGATCGTACGAATGAATTAGAATGGATCGTATGAAAGAATTAGAATGGATCGTATGAATTAGAATGGATTGTACGAAGGAATTAGAATGGATAGTATGAATGAATTAGATTGGATCGTATTAATGAATTAGAATGGATCGTATGAATGAATTAGATTGGATCGTATGAATGAATTAGAATGGATCGTGCGAATGAATTAGAATGGATCTTACGAATGAAATAGAATGGATTGTACGAATGAATTAGAATGGATCGTACGAATGAATTAGAATGGATACATTCGTGCAAAAGATTTAGAATGGATTGTATGAATGAATTAGAATGGATCGTGCAAATGAATTAGAATGGATCGTGCGAATGAATTAGAATGGATCGTACGAATGAATTAGAATAGATTGTGAGAATGAATTAGAATAGATCGTATGAATGAATTAGAATGGATACATTCGTGCGAATGAATTAGAATGGATCGTATGAATGAATTTGAATGGATCGTACGAATGAATTAGAATAGATACATTCGTGCGAATGAATTAGAATGGATCGTACAAATGAATTAGAATGGATCGTATGAATGAAATAGAATGGATCGTACAAATGAATTAGAATGGATCGTGCTAATGAATTAGAATAGATTGTGCGAATCATTTAGAATGGATCGTACGAATGAATTAGATTGGATCATATGAATGAATTAGAATGGATCGTGTGAATGAATTAGAATGGATCGTACGAATGAATTAGAATGGATACATTCATGCAAATGAATTAGAATAGATCGTACGAATAAATTAGAATGCATTCTAATTCATTCATAAGATCCATTCTAATTCATTCTAATTTATTCATAATTCGTACGATCCATTCTAATTCATTAGCACGATCCATTCTAATTCATTCGTACGATCTATTCTATTTCATTCGTACGATCCATTCTTACTCAATCCTATGATCCATTCTAATTCATTCGCACGAATGTATCCATTCTAATTCATTCGTACGATCCATTCTAATTCATTCGCACGATCCATTCTAATTCATTAATACGATCCAATCTAATTCATTCATACGATCCATTCTAATTCATTCGCACGAATGTATCCATTCTAATTCATTCGTATAATCCATTCTAATTCATTCGCACAATCTATTCTAATTCATTCGTACGATCCATTCTAATTCATTAGCGCGATCCATTCTAATTCATTCGTACGATCCATTCTAATTCATTCGTACGATCCATTCTAATTCATTCATACATATACAAATGAATTAGAATGGATACATCCGTGCGAATGAATTAGAATGGATCGTATGAATGAATTAGATTGGATCGTATGAATGAATTAGAATGGATCGTGCAAATGAATTAGAATGGATCGTACGAATGAATTAGAATGGATCGTACAAATGAATTAGAATGGATACATTCATGCAAAAGAATTAGAATGAATTATATGAATGAATTAGAATGGATCGTGCGAATGAATTAGAATGGATCGTACGAATGAATTAGAATGGATATATTCATGCGAATGAATTAGAATGGATCGTGCGAATGAATTAGAATGGATCGTACGAATGAATTAGAATGGATCGTATGAATGAATTACAATGGATCGTGAGAATGAATTAGAATGGATCGTGCGAATGAATTAGAATGGATCGTACGAATGAATTAGAATGGATCGTATGAATGAATTAGAATGGATACATTCGTGCGAATGAAACATGATCCATTCTAATTCATTCGCACGATCCATTCTAATTCATTCGCACGATCCATTCTAATTCATTCGTACGATCCATTCTAATTCATTTGTACGATCCATTCTAATTCATTAGCACGAATATATCCACTCTAATTCATTCGTACGATCCATTTTAATTCATTCGCACAATCAATTCTAATTCATTCGTACGATCCATTCTAATTCATTCGTACGATCTATTCTAATTCATTCGTACAATCCATTCTAATTCATTCGCACGATCCATTCTAATTCATTCGCACAATCCATTCTAATTCATTCGTACAATCCATTCTTACTCATTCGTATGATCCATTCTAATTCATTCGAACGAATGTATCCATTCTAATTCATTCGCACGATCCATTCTAATTCCGTCATACGATCCATTCTAATTCCTTCGTACGATCCATTCTAATTCCTTTGTACGACCCATTATATTTCATTCGTATGATCCATTCTAATTCCTTTGTACGATCCATTCTAATTTATTCATACGATCTATTCTAATTCTTTCGTACGAATGTATCCATTCTAATTCATTCGCACGAATGTATCCATTCTAATTCATTCGTACGATCCATTCTAATTCATTCGTACAATCTATTCTAATTCATTCGTATGATCCATTCTAATTCATTCGTATGCGAATGAATTAGAATGGATCGTACGAATGAGTAAGAATGGATCGTACGAATGAATTAGAATGGATCTTACGAATGAATTAGAATGGATCGTACGAATGAATTAGAATGGATCGTACGAATGAATTAGAATGGATCGTACAAAGGAATTAGAATTGATCATACGAATGAAATATAATGGGTCGTACATGAATTAGAATAGATCGTACGAAAGAATTATAATGGATACATTCGTGTGAATGAATTAGAATGGATCATACGAATGAATTAGAATGGATCGTATGAATGAATTAGAATAGATCGTACATTCTAATTCCTTCGTACGATCCATTCTAATTCCTTCATATGAATTAGAATGGATCGTACGAAGGAATTAGAATGGATCGTGCGAATGAATTAGAATGGATACATTCGTGCGAATGAATTAGAATGGATCGTATGAATGAATTAGAACGCACAAATGTATCCATTCTAATTCATTCGTACGATCCATTCAAATTCATTTGCACGATCCATTCTAATTCATTCGCACAATCTATTCTAATTCATTCATAGGATCCATTCTAATTCATTCGCACAAATGTATCCATTCTAATTCATTCGTACGATCCGATCTAATTCCTTCGTACGAATGTATCCACTCTAATTCATTCATACGATCCATTCTAATTCATTCGCACGATCCATTCTAATTCATTTGTACGATCCATTCTAATTCATTCGCACGATCCATTCTAATTCATTCATACGATCCAATCAAATTCATTCATACGATCCAATCTAATTCATTCGCACGATTGTATCCATTCTAATTCATTCGTATGAACCATTCTAATTCACTCATACGATCCATTCTAATTCATTCATAGGATCCTTTCTAATTCATTCGCACGAATATATCCATTCTAATTCATTCGTACAATCCATTCTAATTCGTTCGCACGATCCATTCGAATTCACTCATACGATCCATTCTAATTCATTCGTATGATCCATTCTAATTCATTTGTATCCATTCTATTTCATTCGCACGAACCATTCGAATTCATTCGCACGATCCATTCTAATTCATTCATACAATCCATTCTAATTCATTCATACAATCCATTCTAATTCTTTCACACGATCCACTCTAATTCATACGTACGATCCATTCTAATTCATTCGTACGATCCATTCTAATTCATTCATACGATCCATTCTAATTCATTCGTATGATTCATTCTAATTCCTTCGTACGATCTATTCTTATTCATTCCCATGAAGGTATCCATTCTAATTCATATGTATGATCCATTCTAATTGATTTATACGATCCAATCTAATTCATTTATACAATCCATTCTAATTCATTCGCACGAATTTATCCATTCTAATTCATTCGTACGATCCATTCTAATTCATTCGCACAATCCATTCTAATTCATTCATACGATCCATTCTAATTCATTCGTACGATCCATTCTAATTCATTCGCACGATCCATTCTAATTCATTCATACGATCCAATCTAATTCATTCATATGATCCATTCTAATTCTTTTGCACGAATGTATCCATTCTAATTCATTCGTACGTTCCATTCTAATTCATTCGCACCAATGTATCCATTCTAATTCATTCGTACGATCTATTCTAATTCATTCGCACAATCTATTCTGATTCATTCGTACAATCCATTCTATTTTATTCGTACGATCCATTCTAATTCATTCGTACGATCCATTCTAGTTCATTCGCACGATCCATTCTAATTCATTCATACAATCCATTCTTATCGATCCATTCTATTTCATTCGTACGATCCATTCTAATTCATTCGCACAATCTATTCTAATTCATTTGTACGATCCATTCTAATTCATTCGCACGATCAATTCTAATTCATTTGCACGATCCATTCTATTTCATTCGTATAATCCATTCTACTTCTTTTGCACGAATGTATCCATTCTAATTCATTCGTACAATCCATTCTAATTCATTCGTACAATCCATTCTACTTCATTCGCACGATCCAATCGAATTCACTCATACGATCCATTTTAATTCATTCATACGATCCATTCTAATTCATTCGTATGTATCCATTCTAATTCATTCGTACGATCCATTCTTATTCATTCGTACAATCCCTTCTAATTCATTCGCACGATCCATTCTAATTCATTAATACGATCCATTCTAATTCATTCGTACGACGCATGATCCATTCTAATTCATTCATTCGATCCAATCTAATTCTTTCATACGATCCATTCTAATTCATTCGTATGTATCCATTCTAATTCATTCATACGATCCATTCTAATTCATTCGTACGATCCATTCTAATTCATTCGCACGATCCATTCTAATTCATTAACACAATCCATTCTAATTCATTCGTACGACGCACGATCCATTCTAATTCATTCATACGATCCAATCTAATTCATTCATACGATCCATTCTAATTCATTCGTATGTATCCATTCTAATTCATTCATACGATCGATTCTAATTCATTCGTATGATCCATTCTAATTCATTCGCACGATCCACTCTAATTCATTAATACGATCCATTCTAATTCATTCGTACGACGCACGATCCATTCTAATTCATTCATACGATTCAATCTAATTCATTCATACGATCCATTCTAATTCATTCGTATGTACCCATTCTAATTCATTCGCACGAATGTATCCATTCTAATTCATTCGTACGATCCATTCTAATTCATTCGTATAATCCATTCTATTTCATTCGTACGATCCATTCTTACACATTCGTATGATCCATTCTAATTCATTCATACAATCTATTCTAATTCATTCATACGATCCATTCTAATTCATTCGTACGATCCATTCTAATTCATTCGTACGATCCAATCTAATTCATTTGTACGATCCATTCTAATTCATTCATACGATCCATTCTAATTCCTTCGTACGATCCATTCTAATTCCTTTGTACGATCCATTCTAATTCCTTCGTACAATCCATTCTATTTCATTCGTACGATCCATTCTTATTTAATCGTATGATCCATTCTAATTCATTCGCACGAATGGATACATTCGTGCGAATGAATTAGAATGGATCGTACGATTGAATTAGAATGGATCTTTCGAAGGAATTAGAATAGATCGTACGAAGGAATTAGAATGGATCGTACGAATGAATTAGAGTGGATCGTACGAATGAATTAGATTGGATCGTATGAATGAATTAGAATGGATCGTGCGAATGAATTAGAATGGATCGTACGAATGAATTAGAATGGATCGTGTATCCATTCTAATTCATTCGTACGATCCATTCTAATTCATAAGCCTGATCCATTCTAATTCATTCATATGATCCATTCTAAGTCATTCGTACGATCCATTCTAATTCATTCGCACGGTCCATTCTAATTCATTCGTACGATCCATTCTAATTCATTCACACGAATATATCCATTCTAATTCCTTCGTACGATCCATTCTAATTCCTTCATATGATCCATTCTCATTCCTTCGTACGATCCATTCTAATTCCTTCGTACGCATTCTAATTCATTCGTACGAATGAAATAGAATGGATTGTACGAATAAATTAGAATGGATCGTACGAATGAATTAGAGTGGATACATTCGTGTGAATGAATTAGAATGGATCGTACGAATGAGTAAGAATGGATCGTACGAATGAAATAGAATGGCGATCCATTCGTATTCATTCGCACGATCCATTCTAATTCATTCATACGATCCATTCTAATTCATTTGTACGATCCATTCTAATTCATTTGCACAATCTATTCTAATTCATTCGTACGATCCATTCTATTTCATTCGTATGATCCATTCTTACTCATTCGTATGATCCATTCTAATTCATTCGCACGAATGTATCCATTCTAATTCATTCGTACGATCCATTATTATTCCTTCGTACGATCCATTCTAATTCCTTCGTACGATCTATTCTAATTCATTCGTACGATCCATTCTAATTCATTAATACGATCCAATCTAATTCATTCATACGATCCATTCTAATTCATTCGTATGATCCATTCTAACTCCTTCGTACGCTCCATTCTATTTCATTCGTACGATCCATTCTTACTCATTCGTATGATCCATTCTAATTCATTTGCACGAATGTATCCATTCTAATTCATTCGTACGATCCATTCTAATTCATTCGTACGATCCATTCTAATTCATTCGTACGATCCATTCTAATTCCATCGTCTGATCCAATGAATTAGAATAGATTGTGTGAATGAATTAGAATGGATCGTACGAATGAATTAGAATGGATACATTCGTGCGAATGAATTAGAATGGATACATTCGTGCGAAAGAATTAGAATAGATTGTATGAATGAATTAGAATGAATCGTATGAATGAATTAGAATGGATCGTGCGAATGAATTAGCATGGATTGTGCTAATGAATTAGAATGGAACGTACGAATGAATTAGAATAGATTGTGCGAATGAATTAGAATGGATCGTGCGAATGAATTAGAATAGATCGTACGAACGAATTAGAATGGATAGTATGAATGAATTAGAATGGATCGTACGAATGAATTAGAATGGATAAATTCGTGCGAATGAATTAGAATGGATCGTATGAATGAATTAGAATAGATCGTATGAGTGAATTCGAATGGATCGTGCGTGAGTAAGAATGGATCGTACGAATGAAATAGAATGGATTGTACGAATGAATTAGAATGGATACATAATGAATTAGAATGGATCGTGCATCGTATGAATGAATTAGAATGGATCGTATTAATGAATTAGAATGGATCGTGCGAATGAATTAGAATGGATCGTACGAATGAATTAGAATGGATCGTATGAATGAATTAGAATGGATACATACGAATGAATTAGAATGGATCGTATGAATGAATTAGATTGGATCGTATGAATGAATTAGAATGGATCGTGCGTCGTACTTATGAATTAGAATGGATCGTATGAATGAATTAGATTGGATCGTATGAATGAATTAGAATGGATCGTACGAATGAATTAGAATGGATCATGCTAATGAATTAGAATGGATGATATGAATGAATTAGAATGGATCGTATGAATGAATTAGATTGGATCGTGCGAATGAATTAGAATGGATCGTGCGAATGAATTAGAATGGATCGTACGAATGAATTAGAATGGATCGTACGAATGAATTAGAATGGATCGTACGAATGAATTAGAATGGATCGTGCGAATGAATTAGAATGGATCGTGCGAATGAATTAGAATGGATCGTATGAATGAATTAGAATAGATTGTGCGAATGAATTAGAATGGATCGTACGAATGAATTAGAATGGATCGTATGAATGAATTAGAATGGATCGTGCGAATGAATTAGAATGGTTCGTACGAATGAATTAGCATGGATCGTACGAATGAATTAGAATGGATCGTGCTAATGAATTAGAATGGATCGTACGAATGAATTAGAATGGATCGTATGAATCAATTAGAATGGATCGTGCGAATGAATTAGAATGGATCGTATGAATGAAATAGAATGGTTCGTATGAATTAGAATGTATCATTCGAAGGAATTAGAATGGATCGTATGAATGAATTAGATTGGATCGTATTAATGAATTAGAATAGATCGTACGAATGGATTAGAATGGATCGTACGAATGAATTAGAATGGATACGAATGGATCATACGAATGAGTAAGAATGGATCGTACGAATGAAATAGAATGGATTGTAGGAATAAATAAGAATGAATACATTCGTGCGAATGAATTAGAATGGATCGTACGAATGAATTAGAATAGATTGTGCGAATGAATTAGAATGGATCGTACGAATGAATTAGAATGGATACATTCGTGCGAATGAATTAGAATGGATCGTACGAATGAATTAGAATGGATCGTATGAGTGAATTAGAATGGATACAAAGGAATTAGAATGGATCGTACGAAGGAATTAGAATGGAGAATGGATCGTACGAATGAATTAGAATGGATCGTGCGATAAGAATGGATCGTACGAATGAAATAGAACAGATCGTACGAATGAATGAATTTGGATCGTGCAAATGAATTAGAATGGATCGTACGAATTACGAATAAATTAGAATGAATTAGAATGGATTGTATGAATGAATTAGAATGGATCGTATGAATGAATTAGAATGCATTCTAATTCATTTGTACGATATATTCTAATTCATTTGCACGAATGCATCCATTCTAATTCATTCGTACGATCCATTCTAATTCATTCTAATTCATTCGTACGATCTATTCTAATTCATTCGTACGATCCATTCTTATTCATTCGCACGATCTATTCTAATTCATTCGCACGAATGTATCCATTCTAATTCATTCGTACGATCCATTCTAATTCATTCATACGATCCATTATAATTCATTCGCACAATCTATTCTAATTCATTCGTACGATCCATTCTAATTCTTTCGTACGATCCATTCTAATTTATTCGCACGATCCATTCTAATTCATTCGTACGATCCATTCTAATTCATTCGTACGATCCATTCTAATTCATTCATACGATCCATTCTAATTCATTCGCACGAATGTATCCATTCTAATTCATTCGTATGATCCATTCTAATTCATTCGTATGATTCGTACGATCCATTCTAATTTCTTCGTATGATCCATTTTAATTCATTCGCACAAATGTATCCATTCTAATTCATTCGTACGATCCATTCTAATTCATTCGTATGATCCATTCTAATTCCTTCGTATGATCCATTCTAATTCATTCGCATGAATGTATCCATTCTAATTCATTCGTACGATCCATTCTAATTCATTCGTACGATCCATTCTAATTCCTACGTATGATCCATTCTAATTCATTCGCACGAATTTATCCATTCTAATTTATTCGTACGATCCATTCTAATTCATTCGTACGATCCATTCTAATTCCTTCGTAGGATCCATTCTAATTCATTCGCATGAATGTATCCATTCTAATTCATTCGTACGATCCATTCTAATTCATTAGTACGATCCATTCTAATTCATTCGTACGATCCATTCTAATTCCTTCGTATGATCCATTCTAATTCATTCGCACGAATATATCCATTCTAATTCATTCGTACGATCCATTATAATTCATTCGTACGATCCATTCTAATTCCATTGTATGATCCATTCTAATTCATTTGCACGAATGTATCCATTCTAATTCATTCGTAGGATCCATTCTAATTCATTCGTACGATCCATTCTAATTCCTTCGTATGATCCATTCTAATTCATTCGCACGAATGTATCCATTCTAATTCATTCGTACGATCCATTCTAATTCATTCGTACGATCCATTCTAATTCATTCGTACGATCCATTCTAATTCCTTCGTATGATCCATTCTAATTCATTCGCACGAATGTATCCATTCTAATTCATTCGTACGATCCATTCTAATTCATTCGTACGATCCATTCTAATTCATTCGTATCATCCATTCTAATTCCTTCGTATGATCCATTCTAATTCATTCGCACGAATGTATCCATTCTAATTCGTTTGTACGATCCATTCTAATTCATTCGTACGATCCATTCTAATTCATTCATACAATCCATTCTAATTCCTTCGTATGATCCATTCTAATTCATTCGCACGAATGTATCCATTCTAATTCATTCGTACGATCTATTCTAATTCATTCGTACGATCCATTCTAATTCATTCGTACGATCCATTCTAACTCCTTCGTATGATCCATTCTAATTCATTCACACGAATGTATCCATTCTAATTCATTCGTACGATCCATTTTAATTTATTCGTACGATCCATTCTAATTCATTCGCACGATCCATTGTAATTCATTCGTACGATCCATTCTAATTCATTCGTACAATCCATTCTATTTCATTCGTACGATCCATTCTTACTCATTCGTACGATCCATTACGATCCTTTCTAATTCATTCATACGATCCATTCTAATTCATTTGCACGATCCATTCTAATTCATTAATACGATCCATTCTAATTCATTCGTACGATGCACAATCCATTCTAATTCATTCATACGATCTAATCTAATTCATTCATACGATCCGCACGATCCATTCTAATTCATTCATAAGATCCAATCTAATTCATTCATACGATCCATTCTAATTCATTCGTATGTATCCATTCTAATTCATTCATACGATCGATTCTAATTCATTCGTATGATCCATTCTAATTCATTCGCATGATCCATTCTAATTCAATCGTATGATCCATTCTTATTCATTCGTACGATCCATTCTTATTCATTCCCATGAATGTATCCATTCTAATTCATACGTACGATCCATTCTTACTCATTCGTTCGATCCATTCTAATTCATTCGCACGATCCATTCTAATTCATTCGTACGATCCATTCTAATTCATTTGTACGAATATATCCATTCTAATTCATTCGTACGATCCATTCTAATTCATTTGTACGATCCATTCTTATTTATTCCCATGAATGTATCCATTCTAATCCATACGTACGATCCATTCTAATTCATTTGTACGATCCATTCTAATTCATTCGCACGAATGAATCTATTCAAATT
The DNA here is from genome assembly GCA_947650365.1 of Chamaelirium japonicum. Taxonomy (NCBI): domain Eukaryota; kingdom Viridiplantae; phylum Streptophyta; class Magnoliopsida; order Liliales; family Melanthiaceae; genus Chamaelirium; species Chamaelirium japonicum. Next base: position 162,832 of record CANTAL010000156.1, read on the forward strand.
CATTCGTACAATCCATTCTATTTCATTCGTACGATCCATTCTTACTCATTCGTATGATCCATTCTAATTCATTCGCACGAATGTATCCATTCTAATTCATTCGTACGATCCATTCTAATTCATTAGCACGATCCATTCTAATTCATTCATACAATCCATTCTGATTCTTTTGCATGAATGTATCCATTCTAATTCATTCATATGATCCATTCTAATTCTTTCACACGATCCATTCTAATTCATTCGTACGATCCATTCTAATTCATTCGTACAATCCATTCTATTTCATCCGTACGATCCATTCTTACTCATTCGTACTCGTATGATCCATTCTAATTCATTCGCACGAATGTATCCAGATCCATTCTAATTCATTCGCACGATCCATTCTAATTCATTCGCACGATCCATTCTAATTCATTCGTACAATCCATTCTAACTCATTCGTACGATCCATTCTAATTCATTCGCACGAATGTATCCATTCTCATTCATTCGTACGATCTATTCTAATTCATTCGTACGATCCATTCTAATTCATTCGCACAAATGTATCCATTCTAATTCATTCGTACGATCTATTCTAATTCATTCGTCCGATCCATTCTAATTTATTCGTACGATCCATTCTAATTCATTCGTACGATCCATTCTAATTCCTTCGTACAAATGAATTAGAATGGATTGTATGAATGAATTAGAATAGATCGTACGAATGAACTAGAATGGATCGTAAGGATGAATTAGAATGGATCGTACGAATGAATTAGAATGGATACATTCGTGCGAATGAATTAGAATGAATCGTACGAATGAGTAAGAATGCATCGTACGAATGAAATAGAATGGATTGTACGAAGGAATTAGAATGGATCATACGAATGAAATATAATGGATCGTGTGAAAGAATTAGAATGGATAGTATGAATAAATTAGAATGGATCGTATGAATGAATTAGAATAGATTGTGCGAATGAATTAGAATGGATCGTACGAATGAATTAGAATGGATATATTCGTGCGAATGAATTAGAATGGATCGTACGAATGAGTAAGAATGGATCGTACGAATGAAATTGAATGGATTGTACGAATGAATTAGAATAGATTCATTCGAATGAATTGTGGGTGCAAATTTTGGCATAAATCTACCACGGGACCCACCGGCCCTGCCTGGTGGGCCCACGAGGGCTACAGCGGGACCCACCGGCCCTGCCTGGTGGGCCCACGAGGGCTACAGCGGGACCCACCGGCCCTGCCTGGTGGGCCCACGAGGGCTACAGCGGGACCCACCGGCCCTGCCTGGTGGGCCCACGAGGACTACAGCGGGACCCACCAGCCCTGCCTGGTGGACCCCCGAAGACAACCGCCGGGCCCGCAACTTTACCTGGAGGATCCCCAGATACTGCAGCGGAAACCGCCATTCGCCACCCGGAATGCCTATAAATAGCAGAGCCTTCGAATGTAAAAGGATCGAAATCTAAAATCCGGAAATCTGATTTCCACTCTGAGATCTGACTTTCAGAACCAGAGCTTTGGGATTTCTAATCTCCGATCTACCATCTCTCTTTGATCTTCTTCTCCCTTTCGAAGAGATCAGGGAGCTTTCAGTAATACTCGGCCTGTCGAGGTCACTTCAACATAAGTGTTAGTGAATTCGGGTTGCTCCCTATAGCACGGAGACGTAGGCTTCGGCTGAACTCCGAGATCACTTCTCTTGTGTCAAAATCTTTCTCTCTAATTGCTTTTCTGTTTACATATCAAAAAAGCAACAACTTCAACCAACCGATCGACCAACGATCTTCGACATTAACTTCGACTCCAATTGACTGGAGCTGCGAAGGTCTTCGGGTCGGCACGAAGATTTTCCCCCACAGTTTGGCGCCGTCTGTGGGATCCGAGCGAGAAGCCGTGTCCTCTCTACTTCGACTACCAGATCAATAGCCAAACTTCCTCGCCCCCTCGGTTGATCAGACAACTGATCGGACGTCGGCAATCTCGTTGCACCCTTCGCACTCTGAATGGTGAGAACCAAACATCAGGGTCAACCAGAAGGAAGTAACACTCAACATCAACCTCGTCCTGAGACTCGTTCAATGAGTCAAAGGCTCAATTTCGGGCAGCCCCTTGCTGTCCCCGAGATGGGGGTTCATTCAGGAAGCGGGAGATCAGTCGATCGACCGATCGCCCCTCATCCTCATCAATCAATTGGGCAGACTGTCCCTGCTCCTGCTGAAGATCCTCCATCGACTTACCAGATCTCTGCAATCGATTTCCAACTACTCCAATTGGCGAAGCAAAACGCCACCCTCACTGCTGAGAGGGATGCTCTGAAGAAGGCAGCTTCCGAAGCTGGAATTGCTATTCCGATCCCCTCCGCAAGTGAGAGGGTTGATCCTCCTCGACATTCAATTTACTCTGAACAACGGAGGTCAATGGGCACTGATGCTCTCGAGAGGATTCGACGCGACCCAACTCCCTCTGCTGCTCCTTGGAAGCAGAGTGTCTGGGATCGTCTTGAAGACGAGTCCTCTCAATCTTCATCTGGTCGTAACTGCGACAAAAGAGCACCATCGAAGCTCAACCTGCCAAGGAAGCACCAAATGAAAGGCGCTCCTTCAAAGAGTAGAGTCTCCCCTTCCATTCCACTCCAACGTGGACTTGGATCGGACCTTCGACATCGACTTCGACCGGCAAACACTTCAATACCAGAGCAAGACCTTGCGATCTTGCCTCTTGACCCACCTCTAGGTCGAGGACACGGTCGTAGGGATGGCTACTCTTCTGCCGGGCCACTTCATCGAAGCCTCTTCGAATCAGCATTTCCAAGAGGATGGAGAACTCCTACCCTCCCCAAATTCAACTGCGTCCGAGGAGATCCAAGCCTCCATATACTTGCCTTCAAGCAAGCTCTAACGCCACACGAAGAGGAAAACAACGTGCTCTGCCGCACCTTCGCGGGCAGTCTCGACGAGCCTTCACTCGACTGGTATCACAATCTCCGAGCTGGGTGCATTACCCAGTTCGGTGTTTTGGCTAACCTCTTTGTGCAGCATTACCAGCTCAACCTGAAACCTGAGAAGAAGCTCGACTCTCTATATCGACTAAGGATGGGTGCAGATGAGACTCTCCGCAGCTTCACGAGGAGGTTTCGCAACGAGCATGCTGCTCTCTCTGGAAGGCATCTGGATGATGAAGCCATCATGTTGGCTTTCCAGAACGCTCTCCGCTTCGATCTACACATCTACAACGATTTCATCCGCAATCCCCCTCCTTCTCTGGGCGCTATGTTCGATCGAATTCAGAGGGAGATTGAGGTGGAAGACGATCAAGTCGCTCGAAAAGGGCGAGAAACTAAGAGAAGGCCTGCTGAAAGAGAAGCACCTAAATATGCTGCAAAGGCTCACAACACTGAAGCAGCAGCCCCTCTGGCTAACAAAAGATCAAAGAATGATAGGCGTCGATCTCCAACGAAGACCACTTTCACCGAGTGGAACATGCCAGTCGAGCAGATACTCGACCGTATTCAACACGACGAGTATCTTCGAAGGCCCAATCCTCTTCAACCAAATTCCAAATTCACAGCAGACAAAACAGTCTACTGTGAATTCCATCGAAGTCACGGCCATTCCACCGATCGGTGTTTTCGGCTGAAATTCCATCTTGAAGACTTACTACGAGAAGGTCACCTTCAAGAATTCGTCAACAATGGGCACGATCAACGTCGAACCTCTGCCAAGGGAAAAGAAGTGTGTTGGATACATCAAATCTCTTCCAACCGGCAACCAATTTCTGTGAATGCCAATGTCTTTGGCATTCATGGAACCTTGCACAATCAAGCTTTGACCGGGAAGGAAGTCGATCGGCAGGTTCGACGCATCTTCCATGTTCGATCTACTGCAAACAAAGAAGATACCTGGATCGAGAAGCCCATCGAAGGTCTGGCTTGGCCATCCATAGTCTTCAACGACACCGATCTTCAAGGAGTCCATACTCCACATCGAGACCCTCTGGTCTTGAAACTCATTATCGACGGCAGCACTGTCAACCGGATCCTCATCGACACCGGAAGCTCCATCGACATTATGTTCTCAGACTGTTTCAAACGTCTGGGACATAAGTATCAAAGCCTCGACGTCGTCCCGACTGTGATCACCGGCTTCAATGGTGAACAAAGCATCACAGTGGGCGAATCCAGATTTACTATCGACCTCAGCCGAGAGACTCGAGTCTCGGTGAGGTTTGCAATCGTCGAAGGAATGTCTAGCTACAACGCCATTCTTGGGCGACCATTCCTCCATCAGATCAATGCCATCTCCTCCTCTTACCATCAACTACTCAAGTTTGCAACTGGAGAAGGTATCGTCTGCATTCGAGGCGATCAGCAAGCTGGAAGATCTTGTGAAGCTGCTGCTGCTAAAACAGATCGAAAGATCAATATTGCTCCTCCAAAGCGGCCACGAGATGAAGCTGGTCCCTCTTCTAAATAGCAATCAAAGGAGATTCCGCTGACCGAACCTCCACCAATCGAATGGGAAGCATCACCTTCAATTGAAGAAATCATCCCAATCAATATTGGCAGCGGAGATCTCCCTCAACAAACATTTATTGGTACCGGTCTTAGCGACGCAGAAGCGCAAGACATGATATCCTTCCTCCAGTCCAATATCGACGTCTTCGCATGGTGCTTCGAAGACATGCCTGGGATCAATCCAGATGACGCTTGCCACCGACTTGCGATCAAAGAAGAGGTGAAGCCCGTCAAGCAAAAGCCTCGCACCATTCGACCAGAGCTGCAAGTTGCTGTTCAAGAAGAAATTACCAAGCTACTCGCAGCCGGATTCATCCGAGAAGTAGAGTATCCAACTTGGATCTCTAATATAGTGGCTGTTCCAAAGAAGAATGGGAAAGTCAGAGTTTGCATCGACTTTACCAATCTCAACAAGGCTTGCCCCAAAGATCCTTTTCCCATGCCAAGGATAGATAGACTCGTCGACGCCACTGCTGGCCACGAGCTATTGTCTTTCATGGATGGGTATTCCGGATACAATCAAATTCCACTCCACGCTGATGATCAAGAGAAGACATGTTTTGTGACTAGCCGAGGCCTTTATTGCTACAATGTCATGCCATTCGGCCTCAAAAATGCTGGTTCCACCTATCAAAGGCTAGTCACCAAAATGTTCGAAGATCAGATCGGTCGCAACGTCGAAGTCTATGTCGATGATCTCCTCACCAAGAGTTCCGTTCGGAGCAAACATCTATCTGATCTGGCTGAAACCTTCCAAGTCCTCCGAAAGTATCGAATGAAGCTCAATCCAGCCAAGTGCGCTTTCGGAGTTCAATCTGGTAAATTCCTGGGTCATCTTGTGACCAGGAGAGGTATTGAAGCCAATCCTGATCAAATTCGAGCCATCATCGATATGCCTTCACCTACAAATCGAAAAGAAGTTCAACGTCTCACTGGAAGGTTAGCAGCACTCAATCGATTCATCTCAAAGTCCTCAGACAAGTGCAAGCCACTCTTCGACAAACTACGAAAGGCGGATACCTCCGGCTGGAGTCCAACCTGTGAAGAAGCATTTCAAAGCATCAAGAAATATCTGGTGCAAGCTCCTATCCTGACTGCTCCACTTCCAAAAGAAGACTTGTGGCTCTACCTTGCCGTGACCGATCAAGCAATCAGCGCGGTCTTAGTCAGTAGAAGAGAAGGCATCGAACATCCAGTCTACTACATCAGCCACACTCTTCTTCCGGCTGAGACTCGCTACTCAAAAACTGAGAAGGTCATCTTGGCCTTGCTCACTGCTTCGCGTCGTCTTCAACCGTACTTCGTCTCCCACCAGATTACTGTCACTTCAGAACACTCACTCAAAGATATCATTGACAAAGCTGGTCGAGCTGGTCGAATGACCAAATGGGTGATCGAAATGAGTGCTCTGGGGATTCAATTCGAATCTCGCACTTCTATCAAAGGTCAAGCAATTGCTGATTTTCTAGCTGACTTTCCAGTTGAAGACCCCATCACTTGGGAAGATGATGTCGACATGCGCTTGGAAGATGAGGATACTCCTCCGATCAATCCTGCAACAAAAATTGATCCAAGTCTTGACGTTATTTCTGCAACTCCTCCATGGAAGCTTTATACTGATGGAGCATCAAGTTCGATCGGTTCGGGAACTGGGATAGTCTTAATATCCCCCGAACTCGATCATCTCCAGAAGGCCACTCTCCTTGGGTTTAATGCCACCAACAACGAAGCTGAATATGAAGCACTCATTTCCGGACTCGAAATGGCAGAATCTCTGGGGCTAGATCAAATCATCATATACAGCGACTCCCAATTGATCATAAGGCAAATCAATGGAGAGTACACAGCTCGAGAAGAAAGAATGCAACTCTACTTGGCCTTAGTACGACGTCTTCAACAACGTTTTACTAGCGCTGAATTCATTCAAATCCCCAGGGCAGAGAACCGAGAAGCAGATGCCTTAGCTAATGCTGCCTCAGTTCTTGGAGACTCACTCGGAGGAAGGCAAATATAGATCGATTATCAAGAAGTGCCCAAGACCATCCCCGATCAACAGATCCTTACTACTACAAAAGAATCTGGGGGTGGAGATCAACTTCAAGACTGGAGGCGACCAATTTTCGACTTCTTCAAGCATGGCAAAATGCCGGAAGATCCAAATCAAGCCCGAAGACTTCAGAGGAAACTCCCGTGCTACATTTTGCAAGGAGAAGATCTATACTTCAAATCTCACAGCGGGATGTTACTCAAGTGCCTTGGTCCTGAACAAGCACAAGCAATCCTGATTGATATCCACTCTGGAGCTTGTGGAAATCATTCAGGAGGAAGATCTCTTGAAGCCAAGACGAAGCTACAAGGGTACTACTGGCCAACAATGGCAAAGGATGCTCAACAAGTCGTTCAAAGATGCGAGCCTTGCCAACGACACGCTCGAGCTATCCATCTCCCTGCAGATGAACTTCATCAATTATCAAGTCCTTGGCCTTTCCATCAATGGGGGTTGGATTTCTTGGGTCCTTTCCCTCCAACTCCAAGCAAGAAGAAATATCTACTGCTGGCTACTGATTACTTCACCAAATGGGTTGAAGCTGTGCCCCTCTTTCGAGAGACTGACGACGAAGTGATCAAATTCATTCGGCACAATATCTTCTCAAGATTTGGCACACCTCAAGTTCTTGTTGCTGACAATGGAGCTCAATTTGACTCAGACAAATTCCGAGAGTTCTGTCTGAATAACGGTATCAAGTTATTCTATTCAACTCCAAGATATCCTCAATGCAATGGTCAAGCTGAAGCCTCAAACAGATCTATACTTGATATACTCAAGAAGAAACTCAACGACAAGAAAGGATTGTGGGAGCAAGTCCTACCTGAAGTTCTTTGGGGGTATCGCACAACTCCGAGAAGATCAACAGGGTTCTCACCCTTCCGTCTAACATATGGATCAGAAGCAATACTCCCAACAGAAAATATATCAAGTACTTTGAAGACCAAAGCTATTGAAAAAGGAGTCAATGAAGAACTTCGGATCAATGATCTAGACTTCTCTGAAGAACTACGAGATCTAGCATCACTTCGTGTGGCCAAATATCAACAGAAGATTAAAAGAGCCTATGACAAGAAAGTCCACAAGAGACAGTTCCCAGTGGGTAGTTTAGTTCTCAGAGCAGTTTTCTACAATACCAAAGAGCACAGCAGTGGAAAGCTTGCTCCCAACTGGGAAGGTTCATATATCATTGAGTCAGTTGGAGGCAAAGGTTCTTACAGACTGATCACACCAGAAGGAGATAGATTGCCTCGAGCTTGGAATTCCAGACACCTCAAGTTGTTCTATCCATAATGTAAATTCTGTGATGAATAAAGCTCAAGTTGTTCTCTTTCAAATTCCAGACACCTCAAGTTGTTCTCTTTCAAATGTTCAAGTGTACAAGTGTTCTGATTTTCAATCCAAGTTCTGAAGCAGTTTCAAGTTATCCATATTCAAATTACCAGGTCTTTTAACAAGTTTGGGTGTTAGGGTTGCGACCCAACCCCTTACTAGCAAATGTTAAAAACTGACCATTTTCAAGTTACCAGGTCTTAACATGTTTGGGTGTTAGAGTTGCGACTCGACCCCTTACTAGCAAATGTTAAACTGACCTTCGAAAGACAATATCCAATTTCAATCAATTCGATATCGTCTAACAGGTTTGGGAGTCTGAGTTGCGACTCGACCCCTTACATTCAAATGTTATTCGAATTCAAATTCAATTTTCAAAGTTGCAAGTTTGGGTGATTGAGTAGCGACTCAACCCCTTACATTCAAGTATATGCGTATTCAAATTATGTTCAAATGTATGAATACTCAATCATGTCAAATAGCATTCCAGAACTCAACATTCAAAGACATTCAACTCAAAAGAAGTGCAAGTTTCAAATACCAAAAAGATGTCTTCTATTATCATCAAAATATGTCAGATACAAGGAGCTGTTACATTTCAAAAATTTACAAGTACAACAACAAAGAAGAAGAAAAGTCTCAGGGCTTGGCCACACTCTTCGCATGCGACTTCTCCCCTTCAGATCCAGGACGAGCTTTACTCGCCACTGATGCCTTGGAGGATCGGACGCTAGCTACATGAGTCCTGAGCGCTTCTGCTGCCATCTCTGCAGTTTCCTTGTAAACCTTGCACTCTGACAGCGCATGCTCCATTGCCTTTTTGGAAGTCTCCTCTCTGGCAGTGAAGGCAGCGTGCTGAGTAGCAAGTTGTTGCTTCAGCTCTTGAATCTCGATGGTGCGGCCACAGGACACGTCCTCAACCCTGGAGAGTCGAGTCTTCAGGGATTCGAGCTCGTGACTCTGTGCCTCACACCGATCCTTCAGCCCCTTGATCTCCAGCTTTCCCTTGCGAAGTTCCTCAATCTTGGATTTGAGAGAGGCTTTCTTCGAAGTCAGGAGCTCTCTCAGCTCATCTCTCTCCGCGGTCAACTGATTTATTTCAGCTACAGCTTCTTTTGCTCCCGCCCTCAAGGAGAGTTTGGTTGCAACATTCATAAGTGCTGAGTTTTGCAAAAGAACAAAAGAGTTGAATTATTCTGAAGAAAGATACGATTCAAATGATCGATCAAGCAGATGTACCTACCAACAGGTTAATTCTATCGAAAGCTTCATCCAAGGTGGCACTCGGAAGGTTGATGAGTTTTCTGATCGCAGCAGTGGGGCGGTTGATATCAACGTCACCCAAGCTCCTTATTGTTGGAGTCAATCCAGCAGGCGCACCTGCAATCAAAGGGAATCAAAGTGTTAGATTATTTTCGAACTTCGGAGACAAGACATTCAAAGCAAGTTAAGTTCAAATACCTGATGTTTCGACCCTCGGCTCTTTGCCCTTCCGACGATCAGAGCCACTCTGAGGAGTCGATTTCTCCTGAATCAGGGTTGGCGCTGGTTGAGGTTGAGGAGCCCCATCGCCCACTCGACTTCCCCTCTCCAAATTAGCAGGGGGGGAAGCATTCCTGGGAGGTGAAGCTCTCTCTTCTTGCAACCCGCCTGGCTGAATGAGCCCGGCCAACATGGCCTCCACCTCGTTGAGCAGAGAGTGAGAGGGGGGAGGGGGTTGCTCAACCTCTACACCCCCACTCATTGTTGCTCCCTCAATGCGAAGAGCGTCGGGGGGGATTTGATCAAGAGGCGTGGGGTTGCTTCCAACCCCAGCACTCTTCGATAGTTTAATTTTGAAGCGCATCGGCCTCTTCAATTCGTCAAATTTGTAGGTGGGAACCACCTTTTTGCCGTCGCCTTCTGTGTCGAGAATTTCCTCCATCTGACGGGCTTTAACCTCGTCAATGGGAATAGGGATCGAGTCCTCCCCCGTTGCACCACCAGTGGGGGTGGGAGGAATTTCTTCCTCACCACCCCCATTCTCATCATCCCCACTGGAGGGGGTAGTAGACGGATCGTCCTCGCCGTCCCCGTCCTCATCTTCGCCATTGCCACTGTTGTCGTGGCTGGCATTCTCAGTTTCTTCTTCTTCATTCTTCTTTTCTTCTTCTTCATCTTCATTCTTCTTGTCTTGGTCTTCTTCCTTAGGCTTGACGAGAGTTTTTCGCTTCTTCTTCACTGGGCCTCTTTGGAGCACCAGTTTCTCGTCCATGGTAGGTAACCGGCGCCTCGCAGTGTAGATTTTCTTCTCGGCCCGAACCTTCCGGATGACCTTGCCCGACTGAGGGTCCTCCTCGTAGTCAGAGTATAGGACTTCGTTGTCCTCATACCTGTCTTTTGATCTGTGGAGGAGATTGGCCTTGCCATATCTCACAGGACAGTTAGAAAACTGTTTCCACGACCTGGTTCCACAGGTTAGCTCGAGGAACAAGTTATCTATGGCTCCCGCCCTCTCAGAATTCCAGGCGAAGATGCCTCCAGCGCTGTACATTTTCACCGCCTCGTGCACGCTGTCTCGGGGGGTGTCGGGCACAGACATGGATGTCCAGGCGCCAGATACAGAAATAGGCCAGTCCGTGTACAACTTGTCCGAAGGGACTGTATCGGTGAGCGGCCGCAGGGGAGATACTCCAGTCAAATTATAGAAAGGGCTGTCCTTCCTGTAATTCCATCGATAATGAAAGAAGAAGTATCCGAGCTCAATCCTGGCAGGTTCACCTTCCGGGATACTGGAGTAACAGGCCCTCAAGTCCTCTTGAAAATCTGATTCCACCCGGCAGAACGCATAGATAATTCGCCAGGCATTCCCTGTGACTTGCCCCGGGCAAAGGCCAGATGTATTCAGTAGTCTTGCAGCGAAGGGTGGCAGAGGCAGACGTAGGCCGCAGTTCATTTGGCCGATGGTCACGATGGTTCCCATGACCTTCTCGTTGCTGGCAAAATTGGTGAAGACGGTCTTCTTGTCGATGCCGAAAGCCGTCTGGATGCTAGGGAGTGAAGGCTGCGCTCCCTTCCCTTCAGTGAAATAAGAGAGAAGTGCTTGCCACTTCTTTCTCTTCGTATCTGTGAACTCACCACCAACATTGTACATGTACTCCGTCTCGTCTGTCAGGGGCATAAGCGGACCCAGAACAAACTTCACTTTGGGGATGAATTCTGGCCTTGATGGCGCTGAGGCAAAACCTACCCCTTGGTGCCTCTTGCCCAGTTGGCCAAGTTCAGCGAGAGCAGCCTTGCCTTTGCCACGGCCCCTCGGAGGAGATTGAACCTCGATAATTTCCTTCCCCTTTCTCTTCGAGGGAGCTGTACCAGACTTCTTCGAACTGCCGGATGAAGCCATTCGACCGATCGAACGAGAACAAGAACAAGAGCAGAAAATCAAGAGAACAAGGGTCTGGACTTCGAAAAATTTTGGAAGCGTGAGGCAAAATGACAGCCGGTGAAAGCTTTTGTACCCAGGGTAAAACAGGTGCGCAAATCGAGAAGACACGTGTCTTCACCATATCAAATCGCGTGTTTTTGTAGGTACACGTGGCATCCATCCGTAGCAAGCGCAAAACCAGGCGAACAGTCGCGACCAGGCGAAACGTCGGACCTACCGGTCCACATGAACCAACGGTCCAATCAAGCCACCGGTCTGGGTAAACCGGACCGCCGGTTCAAAGCAACCATCAAGCCAACCAAGGATTCAAAACAAGAAGAATCAAGCTCCATCAATGTTCAAAACTCTGCCAAAATATCGAAGAACAAAGCAGTAAATCTTCTCTGAAGGGCAGGTTCAAAACTTTACTTCGATCAGTCCAATCCCTACTGGATCTGGCAAAAAACCAAGGTTTTTTGCCGATCACTCGAACCTTGACCGGATATTTTTCACCGATCGGGCAAACATGTCCGATCGGCGAAAGTTATCTGATCGGTCAAATTTCTACTGGATCTGGCAAAAAACCAAGGTTTTTTGCCGATCAATCGAACCTTGACCGGATATTTTTCACCGATCGGACAAACATGTCCGATCGGCGAAAGTTATCTGATCGGTCAAAATTTCTACTGGATCTGGCAAAAAACCAAGGTTTTTTGTCGATCACTCGAACCTTGACCGGATATTTTTCACCGATCGGGCAAACATGTCCGATCGGCGATCACCGATCGGGCAAACATGTCCGATCGGCGAAAGTTATCTGATCGGTCAAATTTCTACTGGATCTGGCAAAAAACAAAGGTTTTTTGCCGATCAATCGAACCTTGACCGGATATTTTTCACCGATCGGGCAAACATGTCCGATCGGCGAAAGTTATCTGATCGGTCAAATTTCTACTGGATCTGGCAAAAAACCAAGGTTTTTTGCCGATCAATCGAACCTTGACCGGATATTTTTCACCGATCGGACAAACATGTCCGATCGGCGAAAGTTATCTGATCGGTCAAATTTCTACTGGATCTGGCAAAAAACCAAGGTTTTTTGCCGATCAATCGAACCTTGACCGGATATTTTTCACCGATCGGACAAACATGTCCGATCGGCGAAAGTTATCTGATCGGTCAAATTTCTACTGGATCTGGCAAAAAACCAAGGTTTTTTGCCGATCAATCGAACCTTGACCGGATATTTTTCACCGATCGGACAAACATGTCCGATCGGCGAAAGTTATCTGATCGGTCAAATTTCTACTGGATCTGGCAAAAAACCAAGGTTTTTTGCCGATCACTCGAACCTTGACCGGATATTTTTCACCGATCGGGCAAACATGTCCGATCGGCGAAAGTTATCTGATCGGTCAAATTTCTACTGGATCTGGCAAAAAACCAAGGTTTTTTGCCGATCAATCGAACCTTGACCGGATATTTTTCACCGATCGGACAAACATGTCCGATCGGCGAAAGTTATCTGATCGGTCAAATTTCTACTGGATCTGGCAAAAAACCAAGGTTTTTTGCCGATCAATCGAACCTTGACCGGATATTTTTCACCGATCGGACAAACATGTCCGATCGGCGAAAGTTATCTGATCGGTCAAATTTCTACTGGATCTGGCAAAAAACCAAGGTTTTTTGCCGATCACTCGAACCTTGACCGGATATTTTTCACCGATCGGGCAAACATGTCCGATCGGCGAAAGTTATCTGATCGGTCAAATTTCTACTGGATCTGGCAAAAAACCAAGGTTTTTTGCCGATCACTCGAACCTTGACCGGATATTTTTTCACCGATCGGACAAACATGTCCGATCGGCGAAAGTTATCTGATCGGTCAAATTTCTACTGGATCGGTCAAAAAACCCTGTTTTTTGACCGATCACCCGATTCTTGACCGGTTGAATTTTGCCCGATCGGTCAAAATTTGACCGATCGGTCAAAAGTGATCGATCGGTCAAAATTTAACCGATCGGCCAAATTTTAGCTGATCGGTCAAAATTACTACTGGATCGGTCAAAAAACCCTGTTTTTTGACCGATCACCCGATTCTTGACCGGTTGAATTTTGCCCGATCGGTCAAAATTTGACTGATCGGTCAAAAGTGACCGATCGGTCAAAATTTAACCGATCGGCCAAATTTCAGCTGATCGGTCAAAATTACTACTGGATCGGTCAAAAAAACCCTGTTTTTTGACCGATCACCCGATTCTTGACCGGTTGAATTTTGACCGATCGGTCAAAATTTGACCGATCGGTCAAATTTGACCGATCGGTCCAAATTGACCGATCAGTCCCTTTTTTCTCTAACATACAAGTTTCTTCGTGTCCGTTTTTCCAAACAGGAAGTTGCTATTTTTTGCACCAAGTCCAAGCCAGCTAGAATGCACTCTGGCTAACTTGGAGGGGGTAACTGTGGGTGCAAATTTTGGCATAAATCTACCACGGGACCCACCGGCCCTGCCTGGTGGGCCCACGAGGGCTACAGCGGGACCCACCGGCCCTGCCTGGTGGGCCCACGAGGGCTACAGCGGGACCCACCGGCCCTGCCTGGTGGGCCCACGAGGGCTACAGCGGGACCCACCGGCCCTGCCTGGTGGGCCCACGAGGACTACAGCGGGACCCACCAGCCCTGCCTGGTGGACCCCCGAAGACAACCGCAGGGCCCGCAACTTTACCTGGAGGATCCCCAGATACTGCAGCGGAAACCGCCATTCGCCACCCGGAATGCCTATAAATAGCAGAGCCTTCGAATGTAAAAGGATCGAAATCTAAAATCCGGAAATCTGATTTCCACTCTGAGATCTGACTTTCAGAACCAGAGCTTTGGGATTTCTAATCTCCGATCTACCATCTCTCTTTGATCTTCTTCTCTCTTTCGAAGAGATCAGGGAGCTTTCAGTAATACTCGGCCTGTCGAGGTCACTTCAACATAAGTGTTAGTGAATTCGGGTTGCTCCCTATAGCACGGAGACGTAGGCTTCGGCTGAACTCCGAGATCACTTCTCTTGTGTCAAAATCTTTCTCTCTGATTGCTTTTCTGTTTACATATCAAAAAAGCAACAACTTCAACCAACCGATCGACCAACGATCTTCGACATTAACTTCGACTCCAATTGACTGGAGCTGCGAAGGTCTTCGGGTCGGCACGAAGATTTTCCCACACATGAATTAGAATGGATCGTGTGAAAGAATTAGAATGGATTGTATGAATGAATTAGAATGGATCGTACGAATGAATTAGAATGGATCGCACGAATGAATTAGAATGTATTGTTTGAATGAATTAGAATGGATCGTACGAATGAATTAGAATGGATCCATTCTAATTTATTCGCATCCTTTCTAATTCCTTTGTACGATCCATTCTAATTCATTCCCATGAATGTATCCATTCTAATTCATACGTACGATCCATTCTAATTCATTCATACGATCCAATCTAATTCCTTCGTACGATCCATTCTAATTTCATTCGTACGATCCATTCTAATTCCTTCGTACGATCCATTCTGATTCCTTCGTACGATCCATTCTAATTTCATTCGTATGATCCATTCTAATTCCTTCGTACGATCCATTCTTATTCATTCCCATGAATGTATCCATTCTAATTCATACTTATGATCTATTCTAATTCATTTATACGATCCAATCTAATTCATTCATACAATCCATTCTAATTCATTCGCATGAATTTATCCATTCTAATTCATTCGTACGATCCATTCGAATTCATTCGCACGATCCATTCTAATTCATTCATACGATCCATTCTAATTCATTCGTACGATCCATTCAAATTCATTCGTACAATCCATTATAATTTATTCATACGATCCAATCTAATTCATTCGTACGATCCATTCTAATTCATTCGTACGATCCATTATAATTCATTCGCACAATCTATTCTAATTCATTCGTACGATCAATTCTAATTCATTAGCACGATCCATTCTAATTCATTCGTACGATCTATTCTATTTCATTCGCACGATTCATTCTAATTCATTCGTACGATCCATTCTAATTCATTCGCACAATCTATTCTAATTCATTCGTACGATCCATTCTAATTCATTCGCACAATCCATTCTAATTCATTAATGCAATCCATTCTATTTCATTCGTACGATCCATTCTAATTCATTCGTATGATGCATTCTAATTCATTCGTACGATCCATTCTATTTCATTCGTACGATCTATTCTAATTCATTCATACGATCCATTCTAATTCATTCGCACGAATGTATCCATTCTAATTCATTCATACGATCCATTCTAATTCATTCGTACGATCCATTCTAATTTACTCATACGATCCATTCTAATTCCTTCGTACGATCTATTCTAATTCATTCGTACGATCCATTCTAATTCATTCATACGATCTATTCTAATTCATTTGCACGAATATATCCATTCTAATTCATTCGTAGGATACATTTGTGCGAATGAATTAGAATGGATCATACGAATGAGTAAGAATGGATTGTACGAATGAAATAGAATGGATTATGCGAATGAATTAGAATGGATCGTACGAATGAATTAGAAAGGATCGTGCGAAAGAATTAGAATGGATTGTATGAATGAATTAGAATGGATCATGCGAATGAATTAGAATGGATCGTACGAATGACTTAGAATGGATCGTATGAATGAATTTGAATGGATCGTGCGAATGAATTAGAATGGATCGTATGAATGAATTAGAATCGATCGTACGAATGAATTAGACTGGATCGTATTAATGAATTAGAATTGATCGTACGAATGAATTAGAATGGATACATTCGTGCGAATGAATTAGAATGGATCGTATGAATGAATTAGAATGGATCGTATGAATGAATTAGAATGGATCGTACGAATGAATTAGAATGGATCGTATGAATGAAATAGAATGGATCATACGAATGAAATAGAATGGATTGTACGAAGGAATTAGAATGGATCGTATGAATGAATTAGTGGATCGTATGAATGAATTAGAATAGATTGTGCGAATAAATTAGAATGGATCATACGAATGAATTAGAATAGATTGTGCGAATGAATTAGAATGGATCATACTAATGAATTAGAATAGATCGTGCGAATGAAATAGAATAGATCGTACGAATGAATTAGAATGGATCGTGCTAATGAATTAGAATTGATCATACGAATGAATTAGAATAGATTGTGCGAATGAATTAGAATGGATCGTACGAATAAATTAGAATGGATCGTACGAATGAATTAGATTGGATCGTATGAATGAATTAGAATGGATCGTCTGAATGAATTAGAATGGATCGTACGAATGAATTAGAATGGATTGTATGAATGAATTAGAATGGATCGTATGAATAAATTAGAATGATCGTGCGAATGAATTAGAATGGATCGTATGAATGAATTAGAATGGATCGTACGAATGAATTAGAATGGATACATTCGTGCGAATGAATTAGAATGGATCATACTAATAGAATGGATCGTAAGAATGAATTAGATTGGATCGTATGAATGAATTAGAATGGATCGTGCGAATGAATTAGAATGGATCGTACGAATGAATTAGAATGGATCGTATGAATGAATTAGAATGGATCGTACGAATGAATTAGAATGGATCGTATGAATGAATTAGAATGGATCGTATGAGTGAATTCGAATTGATCATGCGAATGAATTAGATCGTACGTTCCATTCTAATTCATTCGCACAATCTATTCTAATTCCTTCGTACGTACGATCCATTCTAATTCCTTCGTACGATCCATTCTAATTCATTCGCACGAATGTATCCATTACGAATGTATTAGAATGGATACATTCGTGCGAATGAATTAGAATGGATCATAAGAATGAGTAAGAATGGATCGTACGATCCATTCTAATTCATTCGCACGATCCATTCTAATTCATTCGCACGATCTATTCTAATTCATTCGCACGAATGTATCCATTCTGATTCATTCGTACGATCCATTCGAATTCCTTCGTACGATCCATTCTAATTCCTTCGTACGATCCATTCTAATTTATTTGTTCTAATTCATTCATACGATCCATTCTAATTCATTCGTACGATTCATTCTAATTCTATCTATTCTAATTCATTTGTACGATCCATTCTTACGTATTCATACAATCCATTCTAATTCATTCGCACGAATTTATCCATTCTAATTCATTCGTACGATCCAATCTAATTCATTCGCACAATCTATTCTAATTCATTCGCACGAATGAATCCATTCTAATTCATTCGTACAATCCATTCTATTTCATTCGTACAATCTATTCTTACTTATTCGTATGATCCATTCTAAGTCATTCACACGAATAAATCCATTCTAATTCATTCGTATGGATACATTCGTGCGAATGAATTAGAATGGATCGTATGAATGAATTAGAATAAATTGTGCGAATGAATTAGAATGGATCGTACGAATGAATTAGAATGGATACATTCGTGCGAATGAATTAGAATGGGTCGTACGAATGAATTAGAATGGATCGTACGAATGAATTAGAATGGATCGTACGAATGAAATAGAATGGATTGTACGAATGAATTAGAATGGATCATACGAATGAATTAGAATGGATCATGTGAAAAAATTAGAATGGATTGTATGAATGAATTAGAATGGATCATATGAATGAATTAGAATGGATACATTCGTGCGAATGAATTAGAATGGATCGTGCGAATGAAATAGAATGGATCGTACGAATGAATTAAAATGAATGGATCGTACGAATGAATTAGAATGGATCGTACGAATGAATTAGAATGGATCCATTCGTGCGAATGAATTTGAATGGATCATACGAATGAGTAAGAATAGATCGTACGAATGAAATAGAATGGATTGTACGAAGGAATTAGAATGGATCATACGAATGAAATAGAATGGATCGTACGAAAGAATTAGAATGGATCGTACGAATGAATTAGAATGGATCGTACGAATGAAATAGAATGGATTGTACGAATGAATTAGAATGGATCGTACGAATGAATTAGCATGGATCGTGCTAATGAATTAGAATGGAACGTACGAATGAATTAGAATGGATCGTAGAATGGATCGTATGAATGAATTAGATTGGATCGTATGAATGAATTAGAATGGATCGTACGAATGAATTAGAATAGATTGTACAAAGGAATTAGAATGGATCGTACGAAGGAATTAGAATGGATACATTCGTGCGAATGAATTAGAATGGATCGTACGAATGAATAAGAATGGATCGTACAAATGAAATAGAATGGATTGTACGAATGAATTAGAATGGATCGTATGAATGAATTAGAATGGATCGTAGGAATGAATTCATACATGTACGAATGAATTAGAATGGATACATTCGTGCGAATGAATTAGAATTAGAATGGATCGTGCGAATGAATTAGAATGGATCGTATGAATGAATTAGAATGGATCGTGCGAATGAATTAGAATGGATACATTCGTGCGAATGAATTAGAATGGATCATACGAATGAATTAGAATGGATCGTATGAATGAATTAGATTGGATCATATGAATGAATTAGAATGGATCATGCGAATGAATTAGAATGGATCGTATGAATGAATTAGAATGGATCGTATGAATGAATTAGAATGGATCGTACGAATGAATTAGAATGGATCATATGAATGAATTAGAATGGATCGTATGAGTGAATTCGAATGGATCGTGCGAATGAATTAGATCGTACGATCCATTCTAATTCATTCGCACAATCTATTCTAATTCCTTCGTACGTACGATCCATTCTAATTCTTTCGTACGATCCATTCTAATTCATTCGCACGAATGTATCCATTACGAATGAATTAGAATGGATACATTCGTGCGAATGAATTAGAATGGATCATACGAATGAGTAAGAATGGATCGTACGCATTCTAATTCATTCGTACGATCCATTCTAATTCATTCGCACGATCCATTCTAATTCATTCATACGATCTATTCTAATTCTTTCGCACAAATATATCCATTCTAATTCATTCGCACAAATGTATCAATTCTAATTCATTCGTACGATCCATTCTAATTCCTTCGTACGATCCATTCTAATTCCTTTGTTCTAATTCATTTATACGATCCATTCTAATTCATTCGTACGATTCATTCTAATTCATTCGTACGATCCATTCTTACTCATTCATACAATCCATTCTAATTCATTCGCATGAATTTATCCATTCTAATTCATTCGTACGATCCATTCTAATTCATTCGCACAATCTATTCTAATTCATTCGCACGAATGAATCCATTCTAATTCATTCGTATAATCCATTCTATTTCATTCGTATGATCCATTCTAACTCATTCGTATGATCCATTCTAATTCATTCGCACGAATGTATCCATTCTAATTCATTCGTATGGATACATTCGTGCGAATGAATTAGAATGGATCGTATGAATGAATTAGAGTAGATTGTGCGAATGAATTAGAATGGATCGTATGAATGAATTAGAATGAATACATTCGTGCGAATGAATTAGAATGGGTCGTACGAATGAATTAGAATGGATCGTACGAATGAAATAGAATGGATTGTACGAATGAATTAGAATGGATCGTACGAATGTATTAGAATGGATCGTGTGAAAGAATTAGAATGGATTGTATGAATGAATTAGAATGGATACATTCGTGTGAATGAATTAGAATGGATTGTGCTAATAAAATAGAATGGATCGTACGAATGAATTAGAATGGATCGTACTAATGAATTAGAATAGATTGTGCAACGAATGTATCCATTCTAATTTATTCGTGCGATCCATTCTAATTCATTCATACGATCATAGATCGTATGAAGGAATTAGAATGGATCATACGAATGAATTAGAATGAATGGATCGTACGAATAAATTAGAATTGATCGTACGAATGAATTAGAATGGATACATTCGTGCGAATGAATTAGAATGGATCGTACGAATGAGTAAGAATGGGTCGTACTAATGAGTAAGAATGGATCGTACGATCCATTCTAATTCCTTCGTACGATCCATTCTAATTCATTCATACGTACAAATTCATACGTACGATCCATTATTACGATCCATTCTAATTTATTCATACGATCCATTCTAATTCCTTCGTATGATCCATTCTAATTCATTCATACAATCCATTCTAATTCATTCGTACGATCCATTCTAATTCTTTCATACGATCCATTCTAATTCCTTCGTACGATCCATTCTAATTCCTTCGTACGATCTATTCTAATTCATTCGTACAATCCATTCTAATTCATTTGCACGATCCATTCTAATTCATTAATACGATCCAATCTAATTCATTCATACGATCCATTCTAATTCATTCATACAATCCGTTCTAATTCTTTCACACGATCCATTCTAATTCATTCGTACGATCCATTCTAATTCATTCGTACGATCTATTCTAATTCATTCGTACGATCCATTCTAATTCATTCGTACGATCCATTCTATTTCATTCGTACGATCCATTCTAATTCATTCCTACGATCCATTCTAATTCATTCGCACGATCCATTCTAATTCATACGTACGATCCATTCTATTTCATTTGTACGATCCATTCTAATTCATTCATACTATCCATTCTAATTCAATCATACGGTCCAATCTAATTCATTCATATGATCCATTCTAATTCATTTGCACGAATATATCCATTCTAATTCATTCGTACGATCCATTCTAATTCCTTCGTATGATCCATTCTAATTCCTTAGCACGATCCATGCTAATTCATTCGTACGATCCATTCTATTTCATTCGTACGATCCATTCTATTTCATTCGTGCGATCCATTCTATCTCATTCGCACAATCTATTCTAATTCATTCGTACGATCCATTCTAATTCATTAGCACGAATGTATCCATTCTAATTAATGAATTAGAATGGATACATTCGTGCATAAGAATTAGAATGGATTGTATGAATGAATTAGAATGGATCGTGCGAATGAATTAGAATGGATCGTACGAATGAATTAGAATGGATACATTCGTGCGAATGAATTAGAGTACGATCCATTCTTACTCATTCATATGATCCATTCTAATTCATTCGTACGAATGTATCCACTCTAATTCATTCGTACGATCCATTCTAATTCATTCGCACGATCCATTCTAATTCATTCGTATGATCCATTCTATTTGATTCGTACGATCCATTCTTACTCATTCGTACGATCCATTCTAATTCATTCGCACGAATGTATCCATTCTAATTCATTTGTACAATGGATACATTTGTGCGAATGAATTAGAATGGATCGTGTGAAAGAATTAGAATAGATTGTGTGAAAGAATTAGAATGGATTGTATGAATGTATTAGAATGGATCGTATGAATGAATTAGAATGGATCGTGCGAATGAATTAGAATGGATCATGCGAATGAATTAGAATGGATCATACGAATGAATTAGAATTGATTGTACGAATGAATTAGAATGGATAGTGTGAAAGAATTAGAATGGATTGTATGAATGAATTAGTATGAATGAATTAGAATGGATCGTGCTAATGAATTAGAATGGATCGTACGAATGAATTAGAATGGATATATTTGTGCAAATGAATTAGAATGGATCGTAGGAATGAATTAGAATGGATCGTACGAATGAATTAGAATGGATCGTACGAAAGAATTAGAATGGATTATACGAATGAGTAAGAATGGATCGTATGAATGAATTAGGTTGGATCGTATGAATGAATTAGAATGGATCGTAAGAATGAATTAGAATGGATCGTACGAATAAAATAGAATGGATCGTACGAAGGAATTAGAATGGATCGTACTAATGAATTAGAATGGATACATTCGTGCGAATGAATTAGAATGGATCGTACGAATGAATTAGAATGGATCGTGCGAATGAATTAGAATGGATCGTACGAATGAATTAGAATGGATCGTATGAATGAAATTAGAATGGATCGTACGAATGAAATAGAATGGATTGTACGAATGAATTATAATGCATCGTGTGAATGAATTAGAATGGATCGTGCGAATGAATTAGAATGGATCGTTCTAATGAATTAGAATGGATCGTACGAATGAATTAGAATAGATTGTGCGAATGAATTAGAATGGAACATACGATCTAATTCTTTCGCACGATCCATTCGAATTCACTCATACGATCCATTCTAATTCATTCATACGTTCCATTCTATTTCATTCGTATGATTAATTATAATTCCTTTGTACGATCCATTCTAATTAATTCGTAGGATCCATTCTAATTCCTTCATACAATCCATTCAATTCATTCGCACAATCTATTCTAATTCATTCATACGATCCATTCTAATTCATTCGTACGATCCATTCTATTTCATTCGTACGATCCATTCTAATTCATTCATATGATCCATTCTAATTCATTTGCACGAATATATCCATTCTAATCCATTCGTAGGATACATTCGTGCGAATGAATTAGAATGGATTGTACGAATGAATTAGAATGGATACATTCGTGCGAATGAATTAGAATGGATCGTGCGAATGAATTAGAATGGATCGTATGAATGAATTAGAATGGATCGTGCGAATGAATTAGAATGGATCGTACGAATGAATTAGAATGGATTGTGCGAATGAATTAGAATGGATCGTACGAATGAATTAGATTAGAATGGATCGTACGAAGGAATTAGAATGGATCGTATGAATGAATTAGAATGGATCGTATGAATGAATTAGAATGGATCGTATAAGTGAATTCGAATGGATCATACTAATGAGTAAGAATGGATCGTGCGAATGAATTAGAATGGATCGTACGAATGAATTAGAATGGATCGTATGAATGAATTAGAATGGATCGTACAAAGGATGGATACAGTCGTGCGAATGAATTAGAATTGATCGTACGAATGAATTAGAATGGATCGTATGAATGAATTAGATTGGATCGTATGAATGAATTAGGATGGATCGTGCGAACGAATTAGAATGGATCGTACGAATGAATTAGAATGGATCGTACGAATAAAATAGAATGGATCGTACGAATGAATTAGAATGGATCATGTGAAGGAATTAGAATGGATTGTATGAATGAATTAGAATGGATCGTATGAATGAATTAGATTTGATCGTATTAGTGAATTAGAATGGATCGTGCGAAGGAATTAGAATGGATCGTACGAATGAATTAGAAAGGATACATTCGTGCGAATGAATTAGAATGGATCGTGCGAATGAATTAGAATAGATTGTTCGAATGAATTAGAATGGATCGTACGAATGAATTAGAATGGATACATTCATGCGACTGAATTAGAATGGATCGTATGAATGAGTTAGATTGGATCGTATTAATGAATTAAAATGGATCGTGCGAATGAATTAGAATGGATCATAAGAATGAATTAGAATTGATCATATGTATGAATTAGAATGGATCGTGCGATTGAATTAGAATGGATCATATGAATGAAATAGAATGGATCGTATGAATTAGAATGGATCGTACGAATGAAATAGAATAGATCGTACGAATGAATTAGAATGGATACATTCGTGCGAATGAATTAGAATGGATCGTGCAAATGAATTGGAATGGATCGTACGAATGAATTAGAATGGATCGTACGAATGAATTAGAATGGATCGTATGAATGAATTAGAGTGGCTACAT
This sequence comes from Chamaelirium japonicum, assembly GCA_947650365.1. Classification (NCBI taxonomy): domain Eukaryota; kingdom Viridiplantae; phylum Streptophyta; class Magnoliopsida; order Liliales; family Melanthiaceae; genus Chamaelirium; species Chamaelirium japonicum. The sequence goes on from CANTAL010000156.1 coordinate 186,903, forward strand.
TCGTACGAATGAATTAGAATGGATCATATGAATGAATCGTACGAATGAATTAGAATGGATCGTGCGAATGAATTAGAATGGATCGTACGAATGAATTAGAATGGATACATTCGTGCGAATGAATTAGAATGGATCGTATGAATGAATTAGATTGGATCGTATTAATGATTTAGAATGGATCGTGCGAATGAATTGGAATGGATCGTACGAATGAATTAGAATGGATACATTCGTGCGAATGAATTAGAATGGATCATACGATTGATTAAGAATGGATCGTACGAATGAAATAGAATGGATTGTACGAATAAATTAGAATGGATCGTACGAATGAATTAGAATGGATACATTCGTGCGAATGAATTAGAATCGATCGTGCTAATGAATTAGAATTGATCGTACGAATGAATTAGAATGGATACATTCGTGCGAATGAATTAGAATGGATCGTACGAATGAATTAGAATGGATAAATTCGTGCGAATGAATTAGAATGGATTGTATGAATGAATTAGATTGGATCGTATAAATGAATTAGAATGGATCGTACGTATGAATTAGAATGGATACATTCATGGGAATGAATTAGAATGGATCGTGCGAATGAATTAGAATGGATCGTACGAATGAATTAGAATGGATACATTCGTGCAAAAGAATTAGAATGGATTGTATGAATGAATTAGAATGGATCGTGCGAATGAATTAGAATGGATCATACGAATGAATTAGAATGGATCATACGAATGTGTAAGAATGGATCGTATGAATGAATTAGATTGGATCGTATGAATGAATTAGAATGGATCGTGCGAATGAATTAGAATGGACCGTACGAATGAATTAGAATGGATCGTACGAATGAATTAGAATGGATATATTCATGCAAAAGAATTAGAATGGATTGTATGAATGAATTAGAATGGATCGTGCGAAGGAATTAGAATGGATCGTACGAAGGAATTAGAATGGATCGTACGAATGAATTAGAATGGATCGTACGAATGAATTAGAATGGATCGTATGAATGAATTAGAATGGATCGTACGAATGAATTTGAATGGATGTAATAATGGATCGTACGTATGAATTTTTACGTATGAATGAATTAGAATATAACGAATTAGAATGGATCGTACGAATGAATTAGAATGGATGTTATGAATGAATTAGAGTGGATACATTCGTGCGAATGAATTAGAATGGATCGTACGAATGAGTAAGAATGGATCATACGAATGATATAGAATGGATCGTACATATCAATTAGAATGGATACATTCATGGGAATGAATTAGAATGGATCGTACGAAGGAATTAGAATGGATCGTACGAATGAATTAGAATGGATACATTCGTGCAAAAGAATTAGAATTGATTGTATGAATGAATAAGAATGGATCGTACGAATGAGTAAGAATGGATTGTACGAATGAATTAGAATGGATCGTGCGAATGAATTAGAATGGATAGTGCGAATGAATTAGAATGGATATGGATACATTCGTGCGAATGAATTAGAATGGATCGTACGAATGAATTAGAATGGATCGTGTGAAAGAATTAGAATTGATTGTATGAATGAATTAGAATGGATCGCATGAATGAATTAGATTGGATCGTATTAATGAATTAGAATGGATCGTGCGAATGAATTAGAATGGATCGTACGGATCCATTCTAGTTCATTCGTATGATCCATTCTATTTCCTTCGTACGATCCATTCTTATTCATTCCCATGAATGTATCCATTCTAATTCATACGTACGATCCATTCTAATTCATTTATACGATCCAATCTAATTCATTGATTCAATCCATTCTAATTCATTCCCACGAATTTATCCATTCTAATTTATTCGTACGATCCATTCTAATTCATTCGCACAATCTATTCTAATTCATTCGTACGTTCCATTCTAATTCATTAGCACGATCCATGCTAATTCATTCGTACGATCCATTCTATTTCATTCGTACGATCCATTATTACGATCCATTCTAATTCATTCGTACGATCCATTCTAATTCATTCGCACAAACTATTCTAATTCATTCTTACGATCCATTCTAATTCATTAGCACGATCCATTCTAATTCATTCATACAATCCATTCTAATTCTTTTGCATGAATGTATCCATTCTAATTCATTCGTACGATCCATTCTAATTCATTCGCACGATCCATTCTAATTCATTCGCACGATCCATTCTAATTCATTTATACGATCCAATCTAATTCATTCATACGATCCATTCTAATTCATTCGCACAATCTATTCTAATTCATTCATACGATCCATTCTAATTCATTCGTACGATCCATTCTAATACATTCACATGATCCATTCTAATGAATTAGATTAGATCGTATGAATGAATTAGATTGGATTGTATTAATGAATTAGAATGGATCGTACGAATGAATTAGAATGGATCGTACGAATGAATTAGAATGGATACATTCATGCGAATGAATTAGAATGGATCGTACGGAGGAATTAGAATGGATCGTACGAATGAATTAGAATGGATATATTCGTGCAAATGAATTAGAATGGATCGTACGAATGAGTAAGAATGGATCGTACGAATGAAATAGAATGGATCGTACGAATGAATTAGAATGGATAAATTCGTGCGAATGAATTAGAATGGATCGTATGAATGAATTACAATGGATCGTGCGAATGAATTAGAATAGATTGTGCGAATGAATTAGAATGGTGCGAATGAATTAGAAAGGATCGTGCGAATGAATTAGAAGGGATCGTACGAATGAATTAGAATGGATCACGTACAATCCATTCTATTTCATTCGTACGATCCGTTCTTACTCATTAGCACGATCCATTCTAATTCATTCGTACAATCCATTCTAATTCATTCGCATGATCCATTCGAATTCACTCATACGATCCATTCTAATTCATTCGTATGATCTATTCTAATTCATTTGTATCCATTCTATTTCATTCGCACGATCCATTCTAATTCATTCGCACGATCGATTCTAATTCATTCGCACGATCCATTCTATTTCATTCGTACGATCCATTCTAATTCATTCATACGATCCATTCTAATTCATTCGCACGATCCATTCTAATTCATACGTACGATCCATTCTAATTCATTCGTACGATCCATTCTAATTCATTCGTACGATCCATTCTAATTCATTCGTACGATCCATTCTTATTCATTCCCATGAATGTATCCATTCTAATTCATACGTACGATCCATTCTAATTCATTTATACGAGAATGGATCGTATGAATGAATTAGAATGGATCATACAAAGGAATTAGAATGGATCGTACGAATGAATTAGAACGGATCGTATGAATGAATTAGAATGGATCGTGTATCCATTCTAATTCATTCGTACGATCCATTTTAATTCATTCGCACGATCCATTCTAATTCATTCATACTATCCATTCTAATTCATTCGAACGAATGTATCCATTCTAATTCATTCGTACGATATATTCTAATTCATAAGTACGATCCATTCTAATTCATTCATACGATCCATTCAAATTCATTTACACGATCCATTCTAATTCATTCGTACGATCCATTCTAATTCATTCATACGATCCATTCTAATTCATTCGTACGATCCATTCTTACTCATTCGTACGATCCATTCTAATTCATTCGCACGAATGTATCAACTCTAATTCATTCGTACGATCCATTCTAATTCATTCGCACGATCCATTATAATTCATTCATACGATCTAATCTAATTCCTTCGTACGATCCATTCTTACTCATTCGCACAATCTATTCTAATTCATTCGTACGATCCATTCGAATTCACTCATACGATCCATTCTAATTCATTCATACGATCCATTCTAATTCATTCGCACCAATGTATCCATTCTAATTCATTCGTACGATCCATTCTAATTCATTCGCATGATCCATTCTAATTCATTAATACGATTCAATCTAGTTCATTCATACGATCCATTCTAATTCATTCGCACGAATGTATCCATTCTAATTCATTCGTACGATTCTAATTCATTCATACAATCCATTCTAATTCTTTCACACGTCATACTATCCATTCTAATTTATTCGTACGATCCATTCTAATTCCTTCGTACGATCCATTCTAATTCATTTGCATGATCCATTCTAATTCATTTATATGATACAATCTAATTCATTTATACAATCCAATCTAATTCATTGGTACTATAAATGAATTAGAGTGGATCGTATGAATGAATTAAATTTAATCGTATTAATGAATTAGAATGGATCGTGCGAATGAATTAGAATGGATCGTACGAATGAATTAGAATGGATCGTACGAAGGAATTAGAATGGATCGTGCGAATGAATTAGAATGGGTCGTACGATGGAATTAGAATGGATCGTACGAAGGAATTAGAATGGATCGTACGAATGAATTAGAATGGATCGTATGAATGAATTAGAATGGATCGTACGAATGAATTAGAATGGATCGTATGAATGAATTTGAATGGATCGTACGAAGGAATTAGAATGGATCGTACGAATAAATTAGAATGGATCATAATAATGGATCGTACGTATGAATTTGTACGTATGAATGAATTACAATGGATCGAATTAGAATGAATCGTACGAAGGAATTAGAATGGATCGTACGAATGAATTAGAGTGGATACATTCGTACGAAGGAATTAGAATGGATCGTACAAATGAATTAGAATGGATACATTCGTGCGAATGAATTCGAATAGGTCGTACGAATGAATTAGAATGGATAAATTCGTGCGAATGAATTAGAATGGATTGTATGAATGAATTAGATTGGATCGTATAAATGAATTAGAATGGATCGTACGTATGAATTAGAATGGATACATTCATGGGAATGAATAAGAATGGATCGTACGAAGGAATTAGAATGGATCATACGAATGAAATAGAATGGATCGTACGAAGGAATTAGAATGGATCGTACGAAGGAATTAGAATGGATCATACGAATGAAATAGAATGGATCGTACGAATGAATTAAAATGAATTGTGCGAATGAATTAGAATGGATCGTACGAATGAATTAGAATAGATTGTGCGAATAAATTAGAATGGATCGTACGAATGAATTAGAATGGATCGTGCGAATGAATTAGAATGGATCGTACGAATGAATTAGCATCGTATGAATGAATTAGAGTGGATACATTCGTACGAATGAATTAGAATGGATCATACGAATGAATCGTACGAATGAATTAGAATGGATCGTACGAATGAATTAGAATGGATCGTGCGAAAGAATTAGAATGGATCGTACGAAGGAATTAGAATGGATCGTACGAATGTATCCATTCAAATTCACTAGCACGATCGTATGAATTAATTAGAATGGATCGTGCGAATGAATTAGAATGGATTGTATGAATGAATTAGAATGGATCGTGCGAATGAATTAGAATGGATCGTACGAATGAATTAGAAAGGATCGTGCGAAAGAATTAGAATGGATTGTATGAATGAATTAGAATGGATCGTGCGAATGAATAAGCATGGATCGTACGAATGAATTAGAATGGATCGTACGAATGAATTAGAATAGATAAATTCGTGCGAATGAATTAGAATGGATTGTATGGATGAATTAGATTGGATCGTATAAATGAATTAGAATGGATCGTACGTATGAATTAGAATGGATACATTCATGGGAATGAATAAGAATGGATCGTACGAAGGAATTAGAATGGATCATACGAATGAAATAGAATGGATCGTACGAAGAAATTAGAATGGATCGTACAAAGGAATTAGAATGGATCGTACGAAGGAATTAGAATGGAACATACGAATGAAATAGAATGGATCATACGAATGAATTAAAATGGATCGTGCGAATGAATTAGAATGGATCGTACGAATGAATTAGAATAGATTGTGCGAATGAATTAGAATGGATCGTACGAATGAATTAGAACGGATCGTATGAATGAATTAGAATGGATCGTACGAATGAATTAGAATGGATCACGCGAATTAATTAGAATGGATCGTACGAATGAATTAGCATCGTATGAATGAATTAGAGTGGATACATTCGTACGAATGAATTAGAATGGATCATACGAATGAATCGTACAAATGAATTAGAATGGATCGTACGAATGAATTAGAATGGATCGTGCGAAAGAATTAGAATGGATCGTACGAAGGAATTAGAATGGATCGTACGAATGTATCCATTCAAATTCCCTAGCACGATCGTACGAATTAATTAGAATGGATCGTGCGAATGAATTAGAATGGATTGTATGAATGAATTAGAATGGATCGTGCGAATGAATTAGAATGGATCGTACGAATGAATTAGAATGGATCGTACGAATTAATTAAAAAGGATCGTGCGAAAGAATTAGAATGGATTGTATGAATGAATTAGAATGGATCGTGCGAATGAATTAGAATGGATCGTACGAATGAATTAGAATGGATCATACGATTGAATTAGAATGGATCGTACGAAGGAATTAGAATGGATCGTACGATTGAATTAGAATGGATTGTATGAATGAATTAGAATGGATCGTATGAATCAATTAGAATGGATCGTGCTAATGAATTAGAATGGATTCGTACGATCCATTCTAATTCATTCATATGATCCATTCTAATTCATTCGTATGATCCATTCTAATTCATTCATAGGATCCATTCTAATTCCTTCGTACGATCCATTCTAATTCCTTCGTACGATCCATTCTAATTCCTTCGTACGATCCATTCTAATTCATTCGCATGATCCATTCTAATTCCTTCGTACGAACCATTCTAATTCATTCGTACGATCCATTCTAATTCATTCCCACGATCCATTCTAAATCATTAATACGATCCAATCTAATTCTTTCATACGATCCATTCTAATTCATTCATAAAATCCATTCTAATTCTTTCATACGATCCAATCTAATTCATTCATACATGTACGAATGAATTAGACTGGATACATTCGTGCGAATGAATTAGAATGGATCGTACGAATGAATTAGAATGGATCGTGTGAAAGAATTAGAATGGATTGTATGAATGAATTAGAATGGATCGTATGAATGAATTAGAATGGATCGTATGAATGAATTAGAATGGATCGTACGAATTAATTAGAATGGATACATTTGTGCGAATAAATTAGAATGGATCATACAAATGAGTAAGAATGGATCGTACGAATGAAATAGAATGGATTAGAATGGATCGTATGAATGAATTAGAATGGATACATACGAATGAATTAGAATGGATCGTATGAATGAATTAGAATGGATCATACGAATGAATTAGAATGGATCCTACGAATAAATTAGAATGGATACATTCGTGCGAATGAATTAGAATGGATCGTACAAATGAATTAGAATAGATTGTGCGAATGAATTAGAATGGATCATGCGAATAAACTAGAATGGATTGTACGAATGAATTAGAATGGATCGTACGAATAAATTAGAATGGATCGTGCGAATGAAATAGAATGGATTGTACGAATGAATTAGAATGGATCGTGCTAATAAATTAGAATGGATCGTACGAAGGAATTAGAATGGATTGTACGAATGAAATAGAATGGATACATTCGTACGAATCAATTAGAATAGATGCATTCGTGCGAAAGAATTAGAATAGATCGTTTGAATGAATTAGAATGGATCGTATGAATGAATTAGAATGGATCGTGCGAATGAATTAGAATGGATCGTACGAATGAATTAGAATGGATCGTATGAATGAATTAGAATGGATCGTACGAAGGAATTAGAATGGATCGTACGAATGAATTAGAATGGATCATACGAATGAATCGTACGAATGAATTAGAATGGATCGTTCGAATGAATTAGAATGGATCATACGAATGAGTAAGAATGGATCATACGAATGAGTAAGAATGGATCGTACGAATGAATTAGAATGGACCGTACGAATGAATTAGAATGGATCGTACGAATGAATTAGAATGGATTATACGAATGAATTAGAATGGATCGTATAAATGAATTAGAATAGATCATACGAATGAGTAAGAAAGGATCGTACGAACGAAATAGAATGGATTGTACGAATGAATTAGAATGGATCATACGAATGAATTAGAATGGATACATTCGTGCGAATGAATTAGAATGGATCATACGAATGAATTAGAATGGATCGTACGAATGAATTAGAATGGATCGTATGAATGAATTAGAATGGATACATATGAATGAATTAGAATGGATCGTAGATCGTACGGAATGAATTAGAATAGATCGTATGAATGAATTAGAATGGATCGTGCGAATGAATTAGAATGGATCGTACGTATGAAGGAATTAGAATGGATCGTACGAAGGAATTAGAATGGATCGTGCGAATGAATTAGAATGGATCGTATGAATGAATTAGAATAGCTCGTATGAATGAATTAGAATGGATCGTACGAATGAATTAGAATGGATACATTCGTGCGTTCTAATTCACTCATACGATCCATTCTAATTCATTCGCACGAATGTATCCATTCTATTTCATTCGTACGATCCATTCTAATTCCTTTATACGATCCATTCTAATTCGTACGAAGGAATTAGAATGGATCGTACCGAAGGAATTAGAATGTACGATCTATTCTAATTCATTCGTACGATCCATTCTAATTCATTCGTATGATCCATTCTTATTCTTTCGCACGAATGTATCCATTCTAATTCATTCGTACAATCCATTCTAATTCATTAATACAATCCAATCTAATTCATTCATACGATCCATTCTAATTCCCTCATACGATCCATTCTAATTCATACAATCCATTCTATTTCATTCATATGATCCATTCTAATTCATTCGCACGATCCATTCTAATTCATTCATACGATCCATTCTAATTCATTCGTACGATCTATTCTAATTCATTCGCATGATCCTTTCTAATTCATTCGTACGATCCATTCTAATTTATTCATACGATCCATTCTAATTCATTCGTACGATCCATTCTAATTCATTCGCACAATCTATTCTAATTCATTCGTACGATCAATTCTAACTCATTCGTACGATCCATTCTAATTCATTCGCACAATCTATTCTGATTCATTCGTACGATCCATTCTAATTCATTCGCATGAATGTATCCATTCTAATTCATTCGTATGATCCATTCTAATTCATTTGTACGATCCAATCTAATTCATTCATACAATCCATTCTAATTCATTCGTAAGATCTATTCTAATTCATTCGTACGATCCATTCTAATTCATTTGCACGAATATATCCATTCTAATTCATTCGTATGATCCATTCTAATTGCTTCGTTCGATCCATTCTAATTCCTTCGTACGATCCATTCTAATTCATTCGTACGATCCATTCTAATTCATTCGCACAGAATGGATCGTACGAATGAATTAGAATGGATACATTCGTGCGAATGAATTCGAATGGATCGTACGAATGAATTAGAATGGATAAATTCGTGCGAATGAATTAGAATGGATTGTATGAATGAATTAGATTGGATCGTACAAATGAATTAGAATGGATCATACGTATGAATTAGAATGGATACATTCATGGGAATGAATAGGAATGGATCGTACGAAGGAATTGGAATGGATCATACGAATGAAATAGAATGGATCGTACGAAGGAATTAGAATGGATCGTATGAAGGAATTAGAATGGATCGTACGAAGGAATTAGAATGGATCATACGAATGAAATAGAATGGATCGTATGAACGAATTAGAATGGATCGTGCGAATGAATTAGAATGGATCGTACGAATGAATTAGAATAGATTGTGCGAATGAATTAGAATGGATCGTACGAATGAATTAGAAAGGATCGTACGAATGAATTAGAATGGATCATGCGAATGAATTAGAATGGATCGTACGAATGAATTAGCATCGTATGAATGAACTAGAGTGGATACATTCGTACGAATGAATTAGAATGCGTATGAATTAGAATGGATCGTATGAATGAATTAGAATGGATCATACGAATGAATTAGAATGGATCGTATGAATGAATTAGAATGGATCGTACAAAGGAATTAGAATGGATCATACGAATGAATTATAATGGGTCGTACAAAGGAATTAGAATGGATCGTATGAATGAAATAGAATAGATCGTATGAATTAGAATGGATCGTACGAATGAATTAGTATGGATACATTCGTGCGAATGAATTAGAATGGATCATACGAATGTGTAAGAATTTATTGTACGAATGAATTAGAATAGATCGTATGAATGAATTAGAATGGATACATTCGTGCGAATAAATTAGATTGGATTGTACGAATGAATTAGACTAGATTGTGCGAATGAATTAGAAGGGATCGTACGAATGAATTAGAATGGATACATTCGTGTGAATGAATTAGAATGGATCATACGAATGAATTAGAATGGATCGTGCGAATGAATTAGAATGGATCGTACGATCCATTCTATTTCCTTTGTATGATCCATTCTAATTCATTCGTACGATCAATTCTAATTGATTAGCACGATCCAGTCTAATTCATACGTACAATCCATTCTATTTCATTCGTACGATCCATTCTTACTCATTCGTACGATCCATTCTATTTCATTCGCACAAATATATCCATTCTAATTCATTCGTACGATCTATTCTAATTCATTTGTACGATCCATTCTAATTCACTAGCACGATCGTACGAATTAATTTGAATGGATCGTGCGAATGAATTAGAATGGATCGTGCGAATGAATTAGAATGGACCGTACGAATGAATTAGAATGGATACAATCGTGCGAATGAATTAGAATGGATGATACGAATGAGTAATAATGGATCGTACGAATGAAATAGAATGGATTGTACGAATGAATTAGAATGGATTGTATGAATGAAATAGAATGGATCGTAATCTAATTCATTCATACGATCCATTCTAATTCATTCGCACAATCTATTCTAATTCATTCGTACGATCAATTCTAATTCATTCGTACGATCCATTCTAATTCATTCGCACGAATGTATGAATTCTAATTCATTCGTACGATCCATTCTAATTCATTCGCACAATCTATTCTAATTCATTCGTACGATCAATTCTAATTCATTAGCAAGATCCATTCTAATTCATTCGTACGATCTATTCTAATTCATTCGTACGATGCATTCTAATTCACTAGCACGATCGTACGAATGAATTAGAATGGATCGTGCGAATGAATTAGAATGGATCGTACGAATGAATTAGAATGGATCGTATGAATGAATTAGAATAGATCGTGTGAATGAGTAAGAATGGATCGTACGAATAAAATAGAATGGATTGTACGAATGAATTAGAATGGATCGTGTGAAAGAATTAGAATGGATTGTATGAATGAATTAGAATGAATCGTATGAATTAATTAGAATGGATCGTGCGAATGAATTAGAATGAATCGTACGAATGAATTAGAATGGATTAGAATGGATCGTTCGAATGAATTAGAATGGATTGTATGAATGAATTAGATTGGATTGTATGAATGAATTAGAATGGATCGTGCGTCGTGCGAATGAATTAGAATGGATCGTATTAATGAATTAGAATGGATCGTGCGAATGAACTAGAATGGATCGTACGAATGAATTAGAATGGATCGTATGAATTAATTAGAATGGATACATACGAATGAATTAGAATGGATCGTATGAATGAATTAAATTGGATCGTATGAATGAATTAGAATGGATCGTGCGTCGTACGAATGAATTAGAATGGATCGTATTAATGAATTAGAATGGATCGTGCGAATGAATTAGAGTGGATCGTACGAATGAATTAGAATGGATCGTATGAATGAATTAGAATGGATACATACGAATGAATTAGAATGGATCGTATGAATGAATTAGATTGGATCGTATGAATGAATTAGATTGGATCGTGCGTCGTACGAATGAATTAGAATGGATCGTATTAATGAATTAGAATGGACCGTGTGAATGAATTAGAATGGATCGTACGAATAAATTAGAATGGATCGTATGAATGAATTAAAATGGATCATACGAAGGAATTAGAATGGATCGGATACATTCGTGCGAATGAATTAGAATGGATCGTGCGAATGAATTAGAATGGATCGTACGAATGAATTAGAATGGATCGGATACATACGATCCATTCTAATTCATTCATACGATCTATTCTAATTCTTTCGCACGAATGTATCCATTCTAATTCATTCGTACGATCCATTCTAATTCATTCGTACGATCCATTCTAATTCATTCTTACGATTCATTCTATTTCATTAATACTCATACGATCCAATCTAATTCATTCGTACCATCCATTCTAATTCATTCGTACGATCCATTCTAATTCCTTTGTACGATCCATTCTAATTCCTTCGTACGATCCATTCTAATTCCTTCGTACGATTCATTCTAATTCCTTCGCACGATCCATTCTAATTCATTCATACGATCAATTCTAATTCATTCGCACGAATGTATCCATTCTAATTCATTAGTACGATCTAATCTAATTCATTCGCACAATCTATTCTAATTCATTCATACGATCCATTCTAATTCATTCGCACGATCCATTCTAATTCATTCATACGATCTATTCTAATTCATTCGTATGATCCATTCTAATTCATTCGCACGATCCATTCTTACTCATTCGTACGATCCATTCTAATTCATTCGCACGAACCATTCTAATTTTTTCGTACAATCCATTCTAATTCATTCGCACGAATGTATCCATTCTAATTCCTTCGTACAATCCATTCTATTTCATTCGTACAATCCATTCTTACTCATTCGTACGATCCATTCTAATTCATTCGCACGAATGTATCCATTCTAATTCATTCTTACGATCCATTCTAATTCCTTCGTAAGATCCATTCTAATTCATTTATACGATCCATTCTAATTCATTCGTACGATCCTTTCTAATTCCTTTGTACGATCCATTCTAATTCATTCATACGATCCAGTCTAATTCATTCGTACGATCCTTTATAATTCATTCGCACGATCTATTCTAATTCATTCATACGATCCAATCTAATTCCTTCGTACGATCCATTTTTACTTATTCGCACAATCTATTCTAATTCATTCGTACGATCCATTCGAATTCACTCATACGATCCATTCTAATTCATTCATACGATCCATTCTAATTCATTCGCACGAATGTATCCATTCTAATTCATTCGTACGATCCATTCTAATTCATTCGCACGATCCATTCTAATTCATTAATACTATCCAATCTAATTCATTCATACGATGCATTCTAATTCATTCGCATGAATGTATCCATTCTAATTCATTCGTACGATTCTAATTCATTCATACAATCCATTCTAATTCTTTCACACGTCATACGATCCATTCTAATTCATTTGTACGATCCATTCTAATTCCTTCGTACGATCCATTCTAATTCATTTGCACGATCCATTCTAATTCATTTATACGATCCAATCTAATTCATTCATACAATCCAATCTAATTCATTCATTCAATCCATTCTAATTCAATCGTACGATCCATTCTAATTCATTCATACAATCCATTCTAATTCTTTCACACGATCCATTCTAATTCATTCGTACGATCCATTCTAATTCATTCATACAATCCATTCTATTTCATTCATACGATCCATTCTTACTCATTCGTACGATCCATTCTAATTCATTCGCACGAATGTATCCATTCGGAATTAGAATGGATCGTAAGAAGGATTTAGAATGGATCGTACGAAGGAATTTGAATGGATCGTACGAAGGAATTAGAATGGATGGTACGAAGGAATTAGAATGGATCGTACGAATGAATTAGAATAGATCGTACGACTGAATTAGAATGGATTGTATGAATGAATTAGAATGGATCGTGCGAATGAATTAGAATGGATCGTACGAATGAATTAGAGTGGATACATTCGTGCGAATGAATTAGAATGGATCGTACGAATGAGTACGAATGGATCGTACGAATGAAATAGAATGGATCGTACGTATTAATTAGAATGGATACATTCATGGGAATGAATTAGAATGGATCGTACGAAGGAATTAGAATGGATACATTCGTGCAAAAGAATTAGAATGGATTGTATAAATGAATTAGAATGGATCGTGCGAATGAATTAGAATGGATCGTACGAATGAATCAGAATGGATATATTCGTGCAAATGAATTAGAATGGATCGTATGAATGAATCAGAATGGATTGTACGAATGAATTAGAATTGATAGTGCGAATGAATTAGAATGGATCGTACGAATGAATTAGAATAGATCGAATTAGAATGGATCATACGATTGAGTAAGAATGGATCGTACGAATGAAATAGAATAGGTCGTACGAAGGAATTAGAATGGATCGTACGAATGAATTAGAATGGATCGTACAAATGAATTATAATGGATCGTACGAATGAATTAGAATGGATCGTGCGAATGAATTAGAATGGATCGTACGAATGAATTAGAGTGGATACATTCGTGCGAATGAATTAGAATGGATCGTAAGAATGAGTAAGAATGGATCGTACGAATGAAATAGAATGGATCGTACGTATCAATTAGAATGGATACATTCATGGGAATAAATTAGAATGGATCATACCAAGGAATTAGAATGGATCGTACGAAGGAATTAGAATGGATCGTACGAATGAATTAGAATGGATACATTCGTGCAAAAGAATTAGAATGGATTGTATGAATGAATTAGAATGGATCGTGTGAATGAATTAGAATGGATCGTACGAATGAATTAGAATGGATATATTCGTGCAAACGAATTAGAATGGCTCGTACGCATGAAATAGAATGGATACATTCGTGTGATCCATTCTAATTCATGGATCGTACGAATGAATTAGAATGGATCGTATCAATGAATTAGATTGGATCGTATTAATGAATTAGAATAGATCGTGCGAATGAATTAGAATAGATCGTGCGAATGAATTAGAATGGATCTTATGAATGAATTAGAATGGATCGTATGAATGAATTAGAATGGATCATGCGAATGAATTAGAATGGATTGTACAAATGAATTAGAGTGGATACATTCGTGCGAATGAATTAGAATGGATCGTACAAATGAGTAAGAATGGATCGTACGAATGAAATAGAATGGATCGTACATATCAATTAGAATGGATAAATTCATGGGATTGAATTAGAATGGATCATACGAAAGAATTAGAATGGATCGTACGAAGGAATTAGAATGGATCGAGTGAATGAATTAGAATGGATCGTGCTATCCATTAATAGATTGTGCGAATGAATTAGAATGGAACGTACGAATGAATTAGAATGGATACATTCGTGCAAAAGAATTAGAATAGATCGTATGAATGAATTAGATTGGATCATATGAATGAATTAGAATAGATCGCGCGAATGAATTTGAATGGATCTTACGAATGAAGTAGAATGGATCGTATGAATGAATTAGAATTGATTGTGCGAATGAATTAGAATGGATCGTACGAATGAATTAGAATGGATACATTCGTGCGAATGAATTAGAATGGATCGTATGAATAAATTAGAATGGATCGTATGAATGAATTAGAATTGATCGTGCGAATAAATTAGAATGGATCGTACAAATGAATTAGAGTGGATACATTCGTACGAATGAATTAGAATGGATCGTATTAATGAATTAGAATGTATCGTGCGAATGAATTAGAATGGATCGTACGAATGAATTAGAATGGATACATTCGTGCGAATGAATTAGAATGGATCATACGATTGAGTAAGAATGGATCATAAGAATGAAATAGAATAGATCGTATGAATGAATTAGAATGGATCGTGCTAATGAATTAGAATTGATCATACGAATGAATTAGAATAGATTGTGCGAATGAATTAGAATGGATCATACGAATGAATTAGAATGGATACATTCGTGCGAATGAATTAGAATGGATCGTGCGAATGAATTAGAATGGATTGTACGAATGAAATAGAATGGATCGTATGATCCATTCGCACGATCCATTATTACGATCCATTCTAATTCATTCACACGAATGTATCTATTCTAATTTATTCGTACGATCCATTCTAATTCATTCGCACGATCCTGTCGCACAATCTATTCTAATTCATTCGCACGAATGTATCCATTCTAATTCATTCGTACGATCCATTCTTATTAATTCGTACGATCCATTCTAATTCATTCGCACGATCCATTCTAATTCATTCACATGAAAGAATCCATTCTAATTCATTCGTACAATCCATTCTATTTCATTCATACGATTCATTCTTACTCATTCGTACGCGGTCCATTCTAATTCCTTCGTACGATCCATTCTATTTCATTCGTACGATCCATTCTAATTCCTTCGTACGATCCATTCTAATTCATACGATCAATTCTATTTCATTCATACGATCCAATCTAATTCATTCATACGATCCATTCTAATTCATTCGCACGATCCATTCTAATTTATTCGTACGATCCATTCTAATTCATTCGTACAATCCATTCTAATTCATTCGTACGATCCATTCTTACTCCTTCGTACGATCCATTCTAATTCCTTCGTACGAACCATTCTAATTCATTCATACAATCCATTCTAATTCTTTCGCACGATCCTTTCTAATTCATTCGTACGATCCATTCTAATTCATTCATACGATCCAATCTAATTCATTCGTACGATCTATTCTATTTCATTCGTACGATCCATTCTTACTCAATCGTATGATCCATTCTAATTCATTCGAACGAATGTATCCATTCTAATTTGATCCATTCTAATTCATTCGCACGATCCATTCTAATTCATTCGCACGAATGTATCCATTCTAATTAATTCATACGATCCATTCTAATTCCTTCGTATGATCCATTCTAATTCCTTCGTACGTACGATCCATTCGAATTCCTTCGTACGATCCATTCTATTTCATTCATACGATCCAATCTTATTCATTCATACGATCCATTCTAATTCATTCACATGAATGTATCCTTTCTAATTCCTTCGTACGATCCATTCTAATTCATATGATCCATTCTATTTCATTCGTACGATCCATTCTAATTCATTTGTACAATCCATTCTATTTCATTCGTACGATCCATTCTTACTCATTCATATGATCCATTCTAATTCATTCGTACAATCTATTCTAATTCATTCGTACATCCATTCTAATTCACTAGCACGATCGTACGAATTAATTAGAATGGATCGTACGAATGAAATAGAATGGATCATACGAATGAAATAGAATGGATCGTACGAAGGAATTAGAATGGATCATACGAAGGAATTAGAATGGATCGTACGAAGGAATTAGAATGGATCGTTCGAATGAATTAGAATGGATCGTACGAATGAATTTGAATGGATACATTCGTGCGAATGAATTAGAATGGATCATACGATTGAGTAAGAATGGATCGTACAAATGAAATAGAATAGATCGTACGAATGAATTAGAATGGATCGTGCTAATGAAATAGAATTGATCGTACGAATGAATTAGAATAGATTGTGTGAATGAATTAGAATGGATCGTACGATCCATTCTATTTTATTCGTATGAATTAGAATGGATCGTATGAATGAATTAGAATGGATCGTACAAAGGAATTAGAATGGATCGTACGAATGAATTAGAATGGATCGTATGAATGAATTAGAATGGATCGTGTATCCATTCTAATTCATTCATACGATCCATTCTAATTCATTCGCACGATCCCTTCTAATTCATTCATACGATCCATTCTAATTCATTCGCACGAATGTATCCATTCTAATTCATTCATACGATCCATTCTAATTCATTCGCAAGGAATTAGAATGGATCGTACAAATGAATTAGAATGGATCGTATGAATGAATTAGAATGGATCATACGAATGAAATATAATGGATCGTACGATCGTACGAATGAATTAGAATGGATCGTATGAATGAATTAGAATGGATCGTACAAATGAATTAGATTGGATCGTATGAATAAATTAGAATGGATCGTGCAAATGAATTAGAATGGATCGTATGAATGAATTAGAATGGATCGTACGAACGAAGGAATTATAATGGATCGTACGAAGGAATTAGAATGGATTGTACGAATGAATTAGAATAGATCGTATGAATGAGTTAGAATGGATCGTATGAATGAATTAGAATGGATCGTGCGAATGAATTAGAATGGATCGTATGAATGAATTAGAATGGATTGTATGAATGAATTAGAATGGATTGTACGAATGAATTAGAATGGATCGTATGAATGAATTAGAATGGATCGTGTGAAAGAATTAGAATAGATTGTATGAATGAATTAGAATGGATCGTATGAATGAATTAGAGTGGATCGTGTTTTTTCGTGCTAATGAATTAGAATGGATCGTACGAATGAATTAGAATGGATACATTCGTGCGAAAGAATTAGAATGGATCATATGAATGAATTAAATTGGATCGTATGAATGAATTAGAATGGATCGTGCGAATTAAGTAGAAAGCATCGTACAAATGAATTAGAATGGATTGTATGAATGAATTAGAATGGATCGTGCAAATAAATTAGAATGGATCGTACGAATAAATTAGAATGGATAAATTCGTGCGTACGAATGTATCCACTCTAATTCATTCATACGATCCATTATAATTCATTCGTACGATCCATTCTAATTCCTTCGTAAGATCCATTCTAATTCATTCATACGATCCATTCTAATTCATTCGTACGATCGATTCTAATTCATTCGCACGATCCATTCTAATTCATTCATACGATCCATTCTAATTCATTCATACGATCTATTCTAATTCTTTCGCACGAATGTATCCATTCTAATTCATTCGCACAAATGTATCCATTCTAATTTATTCATACGATCCATTCTAATTCCTTCGTACGATCCATTCTATTTCATTCGTACGATCCATTCTAATTCCTTCGTACGATCCATTCTAATTCATACGATCCATTCTATTTCATTCGTACGATCCATTATAATTCATTCGTACGTTCCATTCTAATTCATTCGTATGATCCATTTTAATTCCTTCGCACGATCCATTCTAATTCATTCATACGATCCAATCTAATTCATTCATACGATCCATTCTAATTCATTAGCACGAATGTATCCATTCTAATTCATTCGTACGATCCATTCTAATTCATTCGCACAATCTATTCTAATTCATTCGTACGATCCATTCTAATTCATTCACACGAATGTATCCATTCTAATTCCTTCGTACGATCCATTCTAATTCCTTCGTACGATCCATTCTAATTCCTTCGTACGATCCATTCTAATTCCGTTGTACGACCCATTATTTTTCATTCGTATGATCCATTCTAATTCCTTTGTACGATCCATTCTAATTCATTCCCATGAATGTATCCATTCTAATTCATACGTACGATCCATTCAAATTCATTCATACGATCCAATCTAATTCATTCATACGATCCATTCTAATTCATTCGCACGAATGTATCCATTCTAATTCATTCGTACGATCCATTCTAATTCATTCGCACAATCTATTCTAATTCATTCGTACGATCAATTCTAATTCATTAGCACGATCCATTCTACTTCATTCGTACGATCTATTCTTTTTCATTCGTACGATCCATTCTTACTCAATCGTATGATCCATTCTAATTCATTCACACGAATGTATCCATTCTAATTCATTCGTACGATCCATTCTAATTCATTCGCGCGATCCATTCTAATTCATTAATACGATCCAATCTAATTCATTCATACGATCCATTCTAATTCATTCGTATGAATGTATCCATTCCAATTCATTCGTACGATCCATTCTAATTCATTCGCACAATCTATTCTAATTCATTCGTACGATCCATTCTAATCCATTCACACGAATGTATCCATTCTAATTCCTTCGTACGATCCATTCTAATTCCTTCGTACGATCCATTCTAATTCATTCATATGATCCATTCTATTTCATTCGTACGATCCATTCTTATTCATTCGTACGATCCATTCTAATTCATTCGCACGAATGTATCCATTCTAATTCATTCATACGATCCATTCTAATTCATTCGCACGATCCATTCTAATTCATTCATACGATCCATTCTAAGTCATTCGTACGATCCATTCTAATTCATTCGCACGATCCATTCTAATTCATTCATACAGTCCATTCTAATTCTTTCCCACGATCCTTTCTAATTCATTTGTATGATCCATTCTAATTCATTCGTACAATCCATTATATTTCATTCGTACGATCCATTCTTACTCATTCGTATGATCCATTCTAATTCATTCGCACGAATGTATCCATTCTAATTCATTCGTACGATCCATTATAATTTATTCATACGATCCATTATAATTCATTCATACGATCCATTTTAATTCATTCATGCAATCCATTCTAATTCTTTCATACGATCCATTCTAATTCATTTATACGTACAAATTCATATGTACGATCCATTATTACGATCCATTCTAATTCATTCGTACGATCCATTCTATTTCATTCATACGATCCATTATTATTCCTTCGTACGATCCATTCTAATTCCTTCGGACGATCTATTCTATTTCATTCGTATGATCTATTCTAATTCATGAGTACGATCCATTCTAATTCATTCGTACGATCCATTCTAATTCATTCGTACGATCCATTCTAATTCATTCGCACGATCCATTCTAATTCATTCATACGATCCATTCTAATTCATTCATACAATCTATGAATGAATTAGAATGGATCGTGTGAAAGAATTAGAATGGATTGTATGAATGAATTAGAATGGATCTTATGAATGAATTAGAATGGATCGTGTGGGTGCAAATTTTGGTAAGAAGTCTGCAAACAGCGGGACCCACCGGCCCTGCCTAGTGGGCCCTCTGAGACTACAGTGGGACCCACCGGCCCTGCCTGGTGGGCCCCTGGAGACAACAGCGGGACCCACTGGCCCTGCCTGGTGGGCCCCTGGAGACAACAGCGGGACCCACTGGCCCTGCCTGGTGGGCCCCCGGAGACTACAGTGGGACCCACCGGCCCTGCCTGGTGGGCCCCTGGAGACAACAACGGGACCCACTGGCCCTGCCTGGTGGGCCCCCGGAGACTACAGCGGGACCCACCGGCCCTGCCTGGTGGGCCCCCTAAAACGGCAGCAAAGCCCGCCAGCTTTACCTGGAGGATCCCTAGATGCTGCAGTAGAAACCGCCATTTACCACCAGAGAATCCTATAAATAGCAGAGCCTTCGAATATAAAAGGATCCGAAATCCATTTTCCACTCTGAGATCTGATTTTCAGAACCAGAGCTCTAGAATTTCTATCTTCTCACCCTTCACCTCTACATGATCATCTTCTTGTCTGTGAAGAGATCAAGAAGGCTTCAGTAGCACTCGGCCTGTCGAGGTTACTTTGAGAAAAGTGTTAGTGAATTCGGGTTGCACCCTATAGCACGGAGACGTAGGCTTTGGCTGAACTCTGCGATCACTTCTCGTGTCAAACTCTCTCTCTGATTGCATCTCTCTGTTTACATATCAAAAACTTCAACTTAGATCAACAGATCGACCAACGATCTTCGACATCAACTTCAACTCCAATTGACTGGTGAGGCGAGGTCTTCGGGTCGACACGAAGATTTTCCCCCACAGTTTAGCGCCGTCTGTGGGATTTGAGCAAAAAGTCCAGCTCTCCGCTACTACTTGATCGGTTGAGCATACAACCGATCTTGATAGCCAAACTTCCTCACCCCCTCGGTTGATCAGACAACTGAACGGACGTCGGCACTCTCGTTGCACCCTTCGCTCTCTGAATGGCGAGGACGAAACACCAGGGTCAACCAGAAGGAAGTAACACTCAACAACAAGCTCGTCCTGAGACTCGTTCAATGAGTCAAAGACTCAACTTTGGGCAGCCCCTTGTTGCCCCCGAGATGGGGGTTCGTTCAGGGAGTAGGAGATCTGTCGATCGACCTATCGCCCATCCTGCACGACAAACGGTTGGGCAAACTGCCCCCACTCCTGCTGAAGACCCTCCATCGACCTACCAAATCTATGCGGTCGACTTCTAACTGCTCCAATTGGCGAAGCAAAATGCCACCCTCACCGCTGCGAGGGATGCTTTGAAGAAAGCAGCTTCCGAGGCTGGGATCGCTCTACCTATTCCCTCTACAAGTGAGAGGGTCGATCTTCCTCGACATTCAATTCACTCTGAGCAACGGAGGTCAATGGGCACTGCTTCCCTCGAGAGGATCCGACGCGACCCAACTCCCTCTGCTGCCCCCTGGAAGCAGAGTGTTTGGGATCGCCTTGACGATGAGTCTTCCCAATCGTCTTCTGGCCGCAACTGCGACAAGAGGGCACCTTCAAAGCTCAATATACCAAGGAAGCACCAAATAAAAGGCGCTCCTTCAAAGAGTAGAGTCTCCCCTTCCATTCCACTTCAACGTAGGCTTGGATCAGACCTCTGACATCGACTTCAACCGGCAAATACTTCAATGCCTGAGCAAGACCTTGCGATCTTGCCTCTTGACCCCCCTCTAGGTCGAGGACATGGTCGTAGGGATGGCTATTCCTCTGCCGGGCCTCTACATCAGAGCCTCTTCGAGTCAACATTTCCAAGGGGATGGAGAACTCCTATCCTCCCCAAATTCAACTGTATACGAGGAGACCCTACTCTCCACATCCTCGCATTCAAGCAAGCTCTAACACCACACGAGGAAGAAAACAACGTGCTCTGCCGCACCTTCGCAGGAAATCTCGATGAGCCGTTACTCGACTGGTATCACAATCTTCGAGCTGGATCCATCACCCAGTTCGATATTTTGGCTAAACTCTTCGTGCAGCATTATCAGCTCAATCTGAAGCCCGAGAAAAAGCTCGACTCTCTCTATCGACTAAGGATGGGTGCTGACGAGACTCTCCGAAGTTTCACTAGGAGGTTTCGCAACGAGCATGCTGCCCTCTCTGGAAGACATCTGGATGATGAAGCCATCATGTTGGCTTTCCAGAATGCTCTCCGCTTCGATCTACACATCTACAACGACTTCATCCGTAATCCTCCTCCTTCTTTGGGTGCTATGTTCGATCGAATCCAGAGAGAGATCGAGGTCGAAGATGACCAAGTCGCTCAGAAAGGGCAAGAAACAAAACGAAGACCTGCAGAGAGAGAAGCTCCCAAGTATGCTGCCAAGGCTCACAACGCTGAAGCAGCAGCCCCTCCGGCCAACAAACGATTAAAGAATGACGGGCGTCGATCTCCAACGAAGACCACTTTCACCGAGTGGAATATGCCGATCGAACAGATACTCGACCACATTCAACACGACGAGTATCTTCGAAGGCCCAATCCTCTTCAGCCAAACTCCAAATTCACAGCAGACAAAACGATCTACTATGAATTCCATCGAAGTCATGGCCACTCCACCGACCGGTGCTATCGGCTGAAGTTCCATCTTGAAGACTTATTGCGAGAGGGCCACCTTCAAGAGTTCGTCAACAACAGGCAAGATCAACATCGAACCTCTGCAAAGGGGAAAGAAGCTTGCTGGATTCATCAGATCTCTTCCAACCCATCACCTCTCACTGTGAATGCCAATATCTTTGGCATTCATGGATCATTACACCATCAATCAGTGACCGGGAAAGAAGTTGATCGGCAGATTCGGCGCATCTTCCATGTTCGATCTACTGCAAACAAAGAAGATACTTGGATCGAGAAGCCCATCGAAGGTCTTGCTTGGCCGTCCATCGTCTTCAACGACACTGACCTTCAAGGAGTTCATACTCCACATCGAGACCCCCTGGTTTTGAAACTCATCATCGACGGAAGCACCGTCAATCGGATCCTCATCGATACCGGGAGTTCCATCGACATCATGTTCTCAGACTGCTTCAAACGTCTGGGACATAAATATCAAAGCCTTGATGTCGTTCCAACTGTGATCACTGGTTTCAACGGCGAACAAAGCATCACGGTGGGCGAATCGAGATTCACTCTCGACCTCAGCCGAGAGACTCGAGTCTCGGTAAGATTCGCAATTGTCGAAGGAGTGTCTAGTTACAACGCCATTCTCGGGCGACCATTCCTCCACCAGATCAATGCCATCTCCTCTTCTTATCATCAACTACTCAAATTTGCAACTGGAGAAGGCATCGTCTGCATTCGAGGCGATCAGCAAACTGGAAGATCTTGTGAGGCTGCTGCGGCTAAGACAGATCGAAGGATCAACATTGCTCCTCCAAAGCGGCCTCGAGATGAAGCTGGTCCCTCTTCCAAATAGCAATCAAAGGAGATTCCGCTGACGGAACCTCCACCAATCGAATGGGAAGCGTCACCTTCAATTGAAGAAATCATCCCAATCAACATCGGCAGCGGAGATCTCCCTCGACAGACTTTCATTGGTACCGGTCTTAGCGACGCAGAAGCGCAAGACATGGTATCCTTCCTCAAGTCCAATATCGACGTCTTCGCTTGGTGTTTCAAAGACATGCCTGGCATCAATCCAGATGACGCTTGTCACCGACTTGCGATCAAAGAAGAAGTGAAACCTATCAAGCAGAAGCCACGCATCATTCGACCAGAGCTACAAGTTGCTGTTCAAGAAGAAATCACCAAGCTACTCGCAGCAGGCTTCATCCGTGAAGTAGAGTATCCTACTTGGATCTCTAATATTGTTGCTGTTCCGAAGAAGAATGGGAAGGTCAGAGTCTGCATCGACTTCACCAATCTCAACAAGGCTTGCCCCAAAGACCCGTTCCCCATGCCAAGGATTGATAGACTCGTCGATGCCACTGCTGGCCACGAGCTATTGTCTTTCATGGATGGGTACTCTGGATATAATCAAATTCCTCTTCACGCTGATGATCAAGAGAAGACATGTTTTGTGACTAGCCGAGGTCTCTACTGCTACAATGTCATGCCATTCGGCCTCAAGAATACTGGTTCCACCTATCAAAGGTTAGTCACAAAGATGTTCGAAGATCAGATCGGTCGCAACGTCGAAGTCTATGTCGATGATCTCCTCACCAAGAGCTCCACTAGAGGGAAACATCTATCTGATCTGGCGGAAACCTTTCAAGTCCTCCGAAAGTATCGCATGAAGCTCAATCCTGCCAAGTGCGCTTTTGGAGTTCAATCGGGCAAATTTCTGGGTCACCTTGTGACCAGAAGAGGTATTGAGGCCAACCCCGACCAAATTCGAGCTATCCTCGACATGCCATCGCCTACCAATCGGAAAGAAGTTCAACGCCTCACTGGAAGGTTAGCAGCACTCAATCGATTCATCTCAAAATCTTTCGACAAGTGCAAACCCCTATTCGACAAACTACGAAAGGCGGATACTTCAGGGTGGAGTTCAACTTGCGAAGAAGCTTTTCAGAGCATCAAGAAATATCTGGTGCAAGCTCCTATCCTGACTGCTCCACTTCCAAAAGAATACTTGTGGCTCTACCTCGCCGTGACCGATCAAGCAATCAGCGCGGTCCTAGTCAGTAGAAGAGAAGGCGTCGAGCATCCAGTCTACTATATCAACCATACTCTCCTTCCAGCTGAAACTCGTTACTCAAAAACTAAGAAGGTCATCCTGGTGTTGCTCACTGCATCGCGTCGTCTTCAACCTTACTTCGTCTCCCACCAGATCACTGTCATTTCAGAACACCCGCTCAAAGATATCGTTGACAAAGCTGGTAGAGCTGGTCGAATGACCAAGTGGGTGATCGAAATAAGTGCTCTGGGGATTCAGTTCGAATCTCGCACTTCTATCAAAGGTCAAGCTGTTGCTGATTTTCTAGCAGACTTTCCAGTTGAAGACCCCATCACTTGGGAAGTAGATGTCGACATGCGCTTAGAAGATGAGGACAATACTCCGATCAACCTTGCAACAAAAATTAATCCAAGTCTCGAAGCTACTGCTGCAACCCCTCTATGGAAGCTTTATACTAATGGAGCTTCAAGTTCGATCGGTTCGGGAACTGGGATAGTCTTAGTATCCCCCGAACTTGATCATTTACAGAAGGCCACTCTCCTAGGGTTCAACGCCACCAATAACGAAGCCGAATACAAAGCACTCATTTCGGGACTTGAAATGGCGAAATCCCTGGGGGTAGACCGAATCATCGTCTACAGTGACTCCCAGTTGATCATAAGGCAAATCAATGGAGAGTACACAGCTCGTGAAGAAAGAATGCAACTCTATTTAGCCTTAGTACGACGTCTTCAACAACGCTTCACAAATACTGAATTCGTTCAAATTCCAAGGGCAGAGAATCGTGAAGCAGATGCTTTAGCTAATGCTGCCTCCGTCCTCGGAGACTCACTCGGAGGAAGGCAAATACAAATCAATTATCAGGAAGTGCCCAAGACCATCCCCGATCAACAGATCCTTGCTACTACAGCTACTGCAAAAGGATCTGGGGGTGGAGATCAACTGAGATCCAACCTCACTACTACAAGTGAGCTTGAAGACTGGAGACGACCAATTTTCGACTTCTTCAAGCATGGCAAAATGCCGGAAGATCCAAGTCAAGCCCGAAGACTTCAAAGGAAGCTCCCATGCTACATTCTACAAGGAGAAGACCTATACTTCAAATCGCACAACGGGATGATGCTCAAGTGTATTGGTCCAGAACAAGCACAGGCAATCCTGATTGATATCCACTCTGGAGCTTGTGGGAATCATTCGGGAGGAAGATCTCTTGAAGCCAAGACAAAGCTACAAGGTTATTACTGGCCTACAATGGCAAAAGATGCTCGACAAGTTGTTCAAAGATGCGAGCCATGCCAACGGCACGCTCGAGCTATCCATCTCCCTGCAGATGAGCTTCATCAACTATCAAGTCCATGGCCTTTCCATCAGTGGGGGCTGGACTTCTTGGGTCCTTTCCCCCCGACTCCAAGCAAGAAGAAATATCTGTTGCTAGCCACGGATTACTTCACCAAATGGGTTGAAGCTATGCCCCTCTTCCGAGAGACTGACGACGAAGTGATCAAATTCATTCGGTATAACATCTTCTCAAGGTTCGGTACACCTCAAGTTCTTGTTGCTGACAATGGAGCTCAGTTTGACTCTGACAAGTTCCGAGAGTTCTGTCTGAACAACGGTATCAAGCTATTCTATTCAACTCCAAGATATCCTCAATGCAATGGTCAAGCTAAAGCCTCGAATAGAGCTATACTTGGTATACTCAAGAAGAAACTCAACGACAAGAAGGGATTATGGGAACAGGTCCTACCTGAAGTTCTTTGGGGGTATCGCACAACTCCGAGAAGATCAACTGGGTTCTCGCCTTATCGCCTAACATATGGATCAGAAGCAGTACTCCCAACAGAAAACATATCAAGTACTCTGAAGACCAGGGCAGTTGAAGAAGGAATTAACGAAGAGCTTCGGATCAATGATCTAGACTTCTCTGAAGAACTACGAGACCAAGCTTCCCTTCGTGTGGCCAAATATCAGCAGAAGATTAAACGAGCATATGATGAGAAAGTCTACAAGAGACAGTTCCCAGTGGGCAGTCTAGTTCTCAGAGCAGTTTTCTACAACACCAAAGAACACAGCAGTGGAAAGCTTGCTCCCAACTGGGAAGGTCCATATATCATTGAATCAGTGGGAGGCAAAGGTTCTTACAGACTGATCTCACCAGAAGGAAGGAGATTGCCTCGAGCTTGGAATTCTAGACATCTCAAGTTGTTCTATCCATGATGTAAATACCATGATGAATAAAGTTCTCTTTCAAATGTTCAAATATGCAAGTGTTCAGCTTTTCAATTCAAGTTCTGAAGCAGTTTCAAGTTATCCATATTCAAATTACCAGGTCTTTTAACAAGTTTGGGTGTTAGAGTTACTACTCAACCCCTTACTAATAAATGTTAAACTGACCATATTCAAGTTACCAAGTCTTTTAACAAGTTTGGGTGTTAGAGTTGCGACTCAACCCCTTACTGCCAAATGTTGAACTGACCTTCAAATTTCAATATTCAATTTCAATCAAATTCTGTATCATCTAACAGGTTTGGGTGCTTGAGTTGCGACTCAACCCCTCACATTCAAATGTTACACGAATTCAAGTTACAATTTTCAAGTTACAATAAGTTTGGGTAATTGAGTTACGACTCGACCCCTTACATTCAAGTGTTTGTATCTATTCAACATTCCAATACCATTCAGGACACAACATTCAAACACAACATTCAAAGGCATTCAACACAAGACATTCAATCTTCAAACATCAAAGATCTCTATTATCAAAAATTGGTTAAGTACAGGAGTGAGCTGTTACATATCGAGAGTTTACAAGTTCAAACGACAAAAAAGAAGATAGAAGATCTCAAGGCTTGGCCACACTTTGCGCGCGCGACTTCTCTCCCTCAGATCCAGCACGATCTTTGCTCGCCACTGAGGCTTTAGAAGATCGGACGCTGGCAGCATGGACCCTGAGTGCTTCTGCCGCTTTCTCAGCCGTTTCCTTGTAACTCTTGCATTCAGACAGCGCATGCTCCAACGCCTTATTGGAAGTCTCCTCTTTGGCAGTAAAAGCAGCGTGTTGAGCAGCAAGTTATTCTTTCAGCTCCTTGATCTCGTTGGCACGACCACAGGACACGTCCTCAACCTTGACGATCCGATTCTTCAAGGATTCAAGTTCGTGACTTTGTGCCTCGCAACGGTCCTGCAGCCCCTTGATCTCCAGCTTCCCCTTGCGAAGATCCTCGATCTTGGCCTTGAGAGAGGTTTTCTTCGAAGTCAGGAGCTCCCTCAGCCTCTCTCTCTCCTCGCTCACAGCCTTCAGTTCGGTTGTCAAACGGGATACCTCAGATACGGCCTCCCGTTCTCCTGGCTTCCTAGAGAGAGAGCTTGTGATTCTCAAAACTGCTGAGCTCTGCAGATGGATAGAAAGTTAGAATTATTCCAAAGATACAACTCAAGAGCTCTGCAGATGGATAGAAAGTTAGAATTATTCCAAAGATACAACTCAAATATTCGATCAAGAAGATACACATACCACTACATCTAGCCGATCGAAGGCTTCTTCAAAAGTAGCTTCCGGAATATTGCAAAGCTTCCGGATCACGCTAGTAGGGTGGTTGATGTCAACATCACCCAAGCTCTTTATCTTCGGAGTCGAGCCAACAAGCGTACCTGCAATCGACACAAGAGTTCAAAGTGTTAAGAGTATTTTCGAGCTTCAAAGACAAGGCAATCGAAGCAAGTTAGTGCAGATACCTGAAGCCTCGACCTGAGGAGCCTTTCCCTTCCCACGGTCGGAGCTCTTACCCTTGGGGGTCGACTTCTCCTTGATGGGGGTTAGCTCTGGCAGGGGATGGGGAGTAGCATCACCCACCCGACTTCCTCTCTCCAAATGAGCAGGAGAGGGCACATCTCGAGGAGGTGAAGCTCCCCCTTCATCCTGATGCTCGTCTGGCTGATCGAGCCCTGCCACCATAGCAGCTACCTCCTCAGCGAGAGATCGCGAAGGGGGTGGGGGTTGTTCAACCTCCACACCCCCACTTGTAGTCGCCCTTTCCAGACGAGGAGCCTCGGGAGGTATCTGATCGAGGGGTGTAGGGTTGCTTCCAACCCCACCACTCCCCGATATCTTGATCTTGAAGCGCAGGGGGTTCTTCTTCAATTCCCCAAAGTGATAAGTAGGAATCCCTTTGGGGCCATCGCTCGTTGCATCCATAACCCCCTCCATCTTCCGAGCCTTACCCTCGTCTATGAGGATAGGCTGCGGATCCTCGTCAGCACCACCATACGATCCATTCTAATTCATTCGCACGAATGTATCCATTCTAATTCATTTGTACGATCCATTCTAATTCATTCGCACAATCTATTCTAATTCATTCGTACGATCTATTTTAATTCATTCGCACGATCCATTCTAATTCATTTGTACGATCCATTCTAATTCATTCATACAATCCATTCTAATTCTTTTACACGAGTGTATCCATTCTAATTCATTCGTACGATCCATTCTAATTCCTTTGTACGATCCATTCTAATTCATTGCCATGAATGTATCCATTCTAATTCATACGTACGATCCATTGTAATTCATTCATACGATCCAATCTAATTCATTCATACTATCCATTCTAATTCATTCACACGAATGTATCCATTCTAATTCATTTGTACGATCCATTCTAATTCATTCGCACAATCCATTCTAATTCTTTCGTACGAATGAATAAGAATGGATCGTATGAATGAATTAGAATAAATTCGCACGAATGAGTAAGAATGGATCGTACGAATGAAATAGAATGGATCGTATGAATGAATTAGAATGGATCGTGCGAATGAATTAGAATGGATCGTACGAATGAATTAGAATGGATCGTACGAATGAATTAGAATAGCAAGTACGAATGAATTAGAATAGATCGTGCGAATGAATTAGGGTGGATCGTACGAATGAATAAGAATAGATCGTGCGAATGAATTAGAATGGATCGTACGAATGACTTAGAATGGATCGTGCGAAAGAATTAGAATGGATTGTATGAATGAATTAGAATGGATCGTATGAATGAATTAGAAAGGATCGTGCGAATAAATTAGAATGGATCGTACGAATGAATTAGAATGGATACATTCATGCGAATGATTTAGAATGGATCGTACGAATGAGTAAGAATGGATCGTACGAATGAAATATAATAGATACATTCGTGCGAATGAATTAGAATGGATCGTGCTAATTCATTCATACGATCCATTCTAATTCATTCGCACGATCCATTCTTATTCATTTGCATGATCATTTCTAATTCATTCATACAATCCATTCTAATTCATTCGTACGATCCACCCTAATTCCTTCGTATGATCCATTCTAATTCATAAGTACGATCCATTTGAATTCATTAGCATGATCCATTCTAATTCATTCATACGATCCATTCTAATTCATTCGTACGATCCATTCTAATTCATTCGCACGATCCATTCTAATTCATTCGCACAATCTATTCTAATTCATTCGCAAGATCCATTCTAATTCATTCATACGATCCATTCTAATTCATCCATACAATCCATTCTAATTCATACGATCAATTCTAATTCATTCGTACGATCCATTCTAATTCATTCATGCGATCCATTCTAATTCATTCGTACGATCCATTCTAATTCATTCGCACGATCCATTCTAATTCATTTATACGATCCATTCTAATTCATTCATACAATCCATTCTAATTCTTTTGCACGAATGTATCCATTCTAATTCATTCGTACGATCCACCCTAATTACTTCGTATGATCCATTCTAATTCATTCGCACGAATGTATCAATTCTAATTCATTTGTACGATCCATTCGACTTCATTCATACGATCCATTCTAGTTCATTCATACGATCCATTCTAATTCGTTCGTACGATCCATTCTAATTCATTCGCACGATCCATTCTAATTCATTCGCACGATCCATTCTAATTCATTCATATGATCCATTCAAATTCATTCATACAATCCATTCTAATTCTTTCGCACGAATGTAACAATTCTAATTCATTCGTACGAATCACCCTAATTCCTTCGTATGATCCATTTTAATTCATTCGCACGATCCATTCTAATTCATTCGTACGATCTATTCTAATTCATTCACACGATCCATTCTAATTCATTCATACGATCCATTCTAATTCATTCGTACGAATAAGTAAGAATGGATACATTCGTGCGAATGAATTAGAATGAATACATTCGTGCGAATGAATTAGAATGGATCGTACGAATAAGTAAGAATGGATCGTACAAATGAAATAGAATGGATCGTACGAATGAATTAGAATGGATCATGCTAATGAATTAGAATGGATCGTACGAATGAATTAGAATAGATTGTGCGAATGAATTAGAATGGATCGTACGAATGAATTAGAATTCATACATTCGTACGAATGAATTAGAATGGATCGTATGAATGAATTAGAATGGATCGTATGAATGAATTAGAATGGATCGTACGAATGGAATAGAATGGATCGCATGAATGAATTAGAATGGATCGTACGAATGAGTAAGAATGGATCGTACGAATGAATTAGAATGGATCGTACGAAGGAATTAGAATGGATCGTACGAATGAATTAGAATGGATCGTATGAATGAATTAGAATGAATCATGCGAATGAATTAGAATGGATCGTACGAATGAATTAGAATAGATACATTCGTGCGAAAGAATTAGATTAGATTATATGAATGAATTAGAATGGATCGTACGAATGAATTAGAATGGATCGTATGAATAAATTAGAATGGATCATGCGAATGAATTAGAATGGATCGTACGAACGAATTAGAATGGATACTCTAATTCATTCGTACAATCCATTCTAATTCATTCGCACGATCCATTCTAATTCATTCATACGATCCATTCTAATTCATTCATACGATCCATTCTAATTCATTCATACAATCCATTCTAATTCGTTCGCACGAATGTATGCATTCTAATTCATTCATACAATCCATTCTAATTCTTTCGCACAAATGTATCCATTCTAATTCATTCGTACGATCCATTCTAATTTATTCGTACAATCTATTCTAATTCTTTCGTACGATCGCTTCTAATTCATTCGTACGATCCATTCTAATTCTTTCGTACGCTCCATTCTAATTCCTTCGTACGATCCATTCTATTTCATTCATATGATCCATTCTAATTCCCTCGTATGATCTTCCCATGAATGTATCCATTCTAATTCATACATACAATCCATTCTAATTCATTTATACGATCCAATCTAATTCATTTATACGATCCATTCTAATTCATTCGCACGATCCATTCTAATTCATTCATACAATCCATTCTAATTCTTTTGCCCGAATGGATCCATTCTAATTCATACGTACGATCCATTCTAATTCATTCATACGATCCAATCTAATTCATTCATACGATCCATTCTAATTCATTCACACAAATGTATCCTATCTAATTTATTCGTACGATCCATTCTAATTCATTCGCACAATCTATTCTAATTCATTCGTACGATCCATTCTAATTCATTAGCACGATCCATTCTAATTCATTCATACGATTCATTCTATTTCATTCGTACGAACCATTCTAATTCATTCGCACGAATGTATCCATTCTAATTCATTCGTACGATCCATTCTAATTCATTCGCACGATCCATTCTAATTCATTCATACGATCTATTCTAATTTATTCATACAATCCATTCTAATTCTTACGCACGAATGTATTCATTCTAATTCATTCGTACGATCCACCCTAATTCCTTCGTATGATCTATTCTAATTCATTCGTACTAATGTATCCATTCTAATTCATTCTTACGATCCATTCGAATTCATTCATACGATCCATTCTAATTCATTCATACGATCCATTCTAATTCATTCGCATGAATGTATCCATTCTAATTCATTTGTACGATCCATTCGAATTCATTCATACGATCCATTCTAATTCATTCATACGATCCATTCTAATTTATTCGCACGAATGTATCCATTCTAATTCATTCGTACGATCCATTCTAATTCATTCGCACGATCCAATCTAATTCATTCTCACGATCCATTCTAATTCATTCGTACGATCCATTCTATTTCATTCGTACGATCAATTCTAACTCATTTGTACGATCCATTCTAATTCATTCGCACTAATGTATCCATTCTAATTCATTCGTACGATCCATTCTAATTCATTCGCACGATCCATTCAAATTTATTCATACGATCCATTCTAATTCATTCGTACGATGCATTCTAATTCATTTACATGATCCATTTTAATTCATTCATACGATCCATTCTAATTCATTCATACAATCCATTCTAATTCTTTCGCACGAATGTATCCATTCTAATTCATTCGTACGATCCACCCTAATTCCTTCGTATGATGCATTCTAATTCATTCGCACGAATGTATCCATTCTAATACATGCGTACGATACATTCGAATTCATTTATACGATCCATTCTAATTCATTCATACGATCCATTCTAATTCATTCGCACGAATGTATCCATTCTAATTCATTCGTACGATCCATTCTAATTCATTCGCACAATCTATTCTATTTCATTCGTACGATCTATTCTAATTTATTCGCACGATCCATTCTAATTCATTTGTATGATCCATTGTAATTCATTCATACAATCCATTCTAATTCTTTTGCACGAATGTATCCATTCTAATTCATTCGTACGATCCATTCTAATTCCTTCGTATGATCTATTCTAATTCTTTCATACGATCCATTCTAATTCATTCCCATGAATGTATCCATTCTAGTTCATTTATACGATCCATTCTAATTCATTCATACGATCCGTTCTAATTCATTCGCATGAATGTATCCATTCTAATTCATTCGTACGATCCATTCTAATTCATTCGCACAATGTATTCTAATTCATTCGTACGATCCATTCTAATTCATTCGCACGATCCATTCTAATTCATTTGCACGATCCATTCTAATTCATTCATACAATCCATTCTAATTCTTTTGCACGAATGTATCCATTCTAATTCATTCGTACGATCCATTCTAATTCCTTCGTACGATCCATTCTAATTCCTTCGTACAATCCATTCTATATCATTCGTATGATCCATTCTAATTTCTTTGTACGATCCATTCTAATTCATTCCCATGAATGTATCCATTCTAATTCATACGTACGATCCATTCTAATTCATTCATACGATCCAATCTAATTCATTCATACGATCCATTCTAAATCATTCGCACGAATGTATCCATCCTAATTCATTCGTACGATCCATTCTAATTCATACGCACGAATGTATCCATTCTAATTCATTCGCACGAATGTATCCATTCTAATTCATTCGTACGATCCATTATAATTCATTCGCACGATCCAATCTAATTCATTCGCACGATTAATTCTAATTCATTCATACGATCCATTCTATTTCATTCGTACGATCCATTCTTACTCATTCGTACGATCCATTCTAATTCATTCGCACGAATGTATCCATTCTAATTCATTCGTACGATCCATTCTAATTCATTCGTATGATCCATTCTAATTCCTTCGTATGATCCATTCTAATTCATTCGCATGAATGTATCCATTCTAATTCATACGTATGATCCATTCTAATTCATTCATGTGATCCTAACTAATTCGTTCATCCGATCCATTGTAATTCATTCGCCTGAATCTATCCGTTCTAATTCATTCGTACGATCCATTCTAATTCATTAGCACGATCCATTATAATTCATTCGTACGATCCATTCCATTTCATTCGTACGATCCTTTCTTACTCATTCGTATGATCCATTCTAATTCATTCGCACGAATGTATCCATTCTAATTCATCGTACGATCCATTCTAATTCATTCGCATGAATGTATCCATTCTAATTCATTCGTACGATCCATTCTAATTCATTCGCACGATCCATTCTAATTCATTCATACGATCCATTCTAATTCATTCGTACGATCTATTCTAATTCATTCGCACGACATTCATACGATCCATTCTAATTCATTCATACGATCCATTCTAATTCTTTTGCACGAATGTATCCATTCTAATTCATTTGTACGATCCACCCTAATTCCTTCTTTTGATCCATTCTAATTCATTCATACGATCCATTCTAATTCATTCGCACGATCCATTCTAATTCATTCATACAATCCATTCTAATTCTTTCGCACGAATGTATCCATTCTAATTCATTCGTCCGATCCATTCTAATTCATTCGCACGATCCATTCTAATTCATTCATACGATCCATTCTAATTCATACGTACGATCCATTCTATATCATACGTACGAGCCATTCGAATTCATTCATACGATCCATTCTAATTCATTCATACGATCCATTTTAACTCATTCACACGAATGTATCCATTCTATTTCATTCGTACGATCCATTCTAATTCATTCATACGATCCATTCTAATTCATTCGTATGATCAATTCTAATTCCTTCGTATGATCCATTCTAATTCATTCCCATGAATGTATCCATTCTAATTCATACGTATGATCCATTCTAATTCATTCATGCGATCCTATCTAATTCATTCATCCGATCCATTCTAATTCATTCGCATGAATGTATCCATTCTAATTCATTCGTATGATCCATTTTAATTCATTAGCACGATCCATTATAATTCATTCGTACGATCCATTCTATTTCATTCGTACGATCCTTTCTTACTCATTCGTACGATCCATTCTAATTCATTCGCACGAATGTATCCATTCTAATTCATCGTACGATCCATTCTAATTCATTCGCATGAATGTATCCATTCTAATTCATTCGTACGATCCATTCTAATTCATTCGCACAATCCATTCTAATTCATTCATACGATCCATTCTAATTCATTCGTACGATCCATTCTAATTCATTCGCACGATCCATTCTAATTCATTTATACGATCCATTCTAATTCATTCATACGATCCATTCTAATTCTTTTGCACGAATGTATCCATTCTAAATCATTCGTACGATCGACCCTAATTCCTTCTTATGATCCATTCTAATTCATTTGTACAATCCATTCTAATTCATTCGCACGATCCATTCTAATTCATTCATACAATCCATTCTAATTCTTTCGCACGAATGTATCCATTCTAATTCATTCGGACGATTCATTCTAATTCATTCATACGATCCATTCTAATTCATTCGTACGATCCAGTCTATATCATACGTACGATCCATTCGAATTCATTCATATGATCCATTCTAATTCATTCATACGATCCATTCTAACTCATTCACACAAATGTATCCATTCTAATTCATTCGTACGATCCATTCTAATTCATTCATACGATCCATTCTAATTCATTTGAACGAATACATTCGTACGATCCATTCTTACTCATTCGTACGATCCATTCTAATTCAATCGCATGAATGTATCCACTCTAATTCATTCGTACGATCCATTCTAATTCATTTGCAAGATCCATTCTAATTCATTCATACAATCCATTCTAATTCATTCGTACGATCCATTCTAATTTATTCGCACGATCCATTGTAATTCATTCATACGATCCATTCTAATTCATTCATACAATCCATTCTAATTCTTTCACAGGATCCATTCTAATTCATTCGTACGATCCATTCTAATTCATTCGTACAATCCATTCTATTTCATTCGTACGATCCATTCTTACTCATTCGTACGATCCATTCTAATTCATTCGTACGAATGTATCCATTCTAATTCATTCGTACGATCCATTCTAATTCCTTCGTACGATACATTCTAATTCCTTCGTACGATCCATTCTAATTCCTTTGTACGACCCATTATATTTCATTCGTATGATCCATTCTAATTCCTTTGTACGAAACATTCTAATTTATTCCCATGAATGTATCCATTCTAGTTCATTCATACGATCCATTCTAATTCATTCATACGATCTGTTCTAATTCATTCGCATGAATGTATCCATTCTAATTCATTCGTACGATCCATTCTAATTCATTCGCACAATGTATTCTAATTCATTCATACGATCCATTCTAATTCATTCGCACGATCCATTCTAATTCATTTGCA
The DNA here is from genome assembly GCA_947650365.1 of Chamaelirium japonicum. Lineage (NCBI taxonomy): Eukaryota > Viridiplantae > Streptophyta > Magnoliopsida > Liliales > Melanthiaceae > Chamaelirium > Chamaelirium japonicum. The sequence goes on from CANTAL010000156.1 coordinate 224,640, forward strand.
CGATCCATTCTAATTCATTCATACAATCCATTCTAATTCTTTTGCACGAATGTATCCATTCTAATTCATTCGTACGATCCATTCTAATTCCTTCGTACGATCCATTGTAATTCATTCGTACGATCCATTATAATTCATTCGCACGATCCAATCTAATTCATTCGCACGATCAATTCTAATTCATTCATACGATCCATTCTATTTCATTCGTACGATCCATTCTTACTCATTCGTACGATCCATTCTAATTCATTCGCACGAATGTATCCATTCTAATTCATTCGTATGATCCATTCTAATTCATTCGTATGATCCATTCTAATTCATTCGTACGATCCATTCTAATTCCTTCGTATGATCCATTCTAATTCATTCCCATGAATGTATCCATTCTAATTCATACGTATGATCCATTCTAATTCATTCATGCGATCCTATCTAATTGATTCATCCGATCCATTATAATTCATTCGCATGAATGTATCCATTCTAATTCATTCGTACGATCCATTCTAAATCATTAGCACGATACATTATAATTCATTCGTACGATCCATTCTATTTCATTCGCACGATCCATTCTAATTCATTCATACGATCCATTCTAATTCATTCATACGATCCATTCTAATTCTTTTGCACGAATGTATCCATTCTAATTCATTCGTACGATCCACCCTAATTCCTTCTTATGATCCATTCTAATTCATTCGTACGATCCATTCTAATTCATTCGCACGATCCATTCTAATTCATTCATACAATCCATTCTAATTCTTTCGCACGAATGTATCCATTCTAATTCATTCGTACGATCCATTCTAATTCATTTGCACGATCCATTCTAATTCATTCATACGATCCATTCTAATTCATTCGTACGATACATTCTATATCATACGTACGATCCATTCGAATTCATTCATACGATCAATTCTAATTCATTCATACGATCCATTCTAACTCATTCACACGAATGTATCCATTCTAATTCATTCGTACGATCCATTCTAATTCATTCGCACGATCCATTCTAATTCATTCGCACGAATGCATCCACTCTAATTCATTCATACGATCCATTCTAATTCATTCACACGATCCATTCTAATTCATTCATACGATCCATTCTAATTCATTCGCACGATCCATTCTAATTTATTCATACGATCCATTCTAATTCATTCATACAATCCATTCTAATTCTTTCACACGATCCATTCTAATTTATTCGTTCGATCCATTCTAATTCATTAGCACGATCCATGCTAATTCATTCGTACGATCCATTCTATTTCATTCGTACGATCCATTATTACGATCCAGTCTAATTCATTCGTACGATCCATTCTAATTCATTCGCACAATCTATTCTAATTCATTCGTACGATCCATTCTAATTCATTCGCACGATCCATTCTAATTCATTCGTACTATCCATTCTAATTCTTTCGCACGATCCTTTCTAATTCATTTGTACAATCCATTCTAATTCATTCGTACAATCCATTCTATTTTTTTCGTACGATCCATTCTTACTCATTCGTATGATTCATTCTAATTCATTCGCACGAATGTATCCATTTTAATTCATTCGTACGATCCATTCTAATTCATTCGCACGATACATTCCAATTCATTCATACGATCCATTCTAATTCATTCGTATGATCCATTCTAATTCATTCACACAATCTATTCTAATTCATTCGCACGAACCATTCTATTTAATTCGTACAATCGTGCTAGTGAATTAGAATGGATCGTACGAATGAATTAGAATAGATCATTCGAATGAATTAGAATGGATACATTCGTGCGAATGAATTAGAATGGATCGTACGAAAGAGTAAGAATGGATCGTACGAATGAAATAGAATGGATTGTACGAATGAATTCATTCGTGCGAATGAATTAGAATGGATTGTATGAATGAATTAGATTGGATCGTATAAATGAATTAGAATGGATCGTGCGAATGAATTAGAATGGATACATTCGTGCGAATGAATTAGAATGGATCGTGCTAATGAATTATAATTGATCGTACGAATGAATTAGAATAGATTGTGCGAATGAATTAGAATGGATCGTACGAATGAATTAGAATGGATACATTCATGCGAATGAATTAGAATGGATCGTATGAATGAATTAGATTGGATCGTATGAATGAATTAGAATGGATCGTACGTATGAATTAGAATGGATACATTCATGGGAATGAATTAGAATGGATCGTACAAAGGAATTAGAATGGATCATACGAATGAAATATAATGGGTCGTACAAAGGAATTAGAATGGATTGTACGAAGGAATTAGAATGTATCGTATGAAGGAATTAGAATGGATCGTACAAATGAATTAGAATGGATACATTCGTACGAATGAATTAGAATGGATCGTACGAATGAGTAAGAATGGATCGTACGAATGAAATAGAATGGATTGTACGAATGAATTAGAATGGATCGTACGAATGAATTAGAATGGATCGTGTGAAAGAATTAGAATGGATTGTATGAATGAATTAGAATGGATCGTATGAATGAATTAGAATGGATCGTGCGAATAAATTAGAATGGATCGTACGAATGAATTAGAATGGATCGTATGAATGAATTGGAATGGATCTTGCAAATGAATTAGAATGGATCGTACGAATGAATTAGAGTGGATACATTCATGCGAAAGAATTAGAATGGATCGTACGAATTACTAAGAATGGATCGTACGAATGTATTCGTGCAAATGAATTAGAATGGATCGTATGAATGAATTAGAATGGATCGTACTTATGAATTAGAATGGATCGTACGAATGAATTAGAATGGATACACGATCCATTCTAATTCATTCATACGATCCATTCTAATTCATTCGTACGATCCATTCAAATTCATTCGCACGATTCATTCTAATTCATTCATACGATCCAATCTAATTCATTCATACGATCCATTCTAATTCATTCGCACGAATGTATCCATTCTAATTTATTCGTACGATCTATTCTAATTCATTCGTGTAATCCATTCTATTTCATTCGCATGTATGTATCCATTCTAATTTATTCGTACGATCCGTTCTAATTCATTCGTACAATCTATTATAATTCATTCGTGCGATCCATTGTAATTCATTAGCATTCGCATGATCCATTCTAATTCATTAATACGATCCATTCTAATTCATTCGTACGATCCCTACTAATTCATTCGCACGTTCCATTCAAATTCATTCATACGATCCATTCTAATTCATTCATACAATCCATTCTAATTCTTTCACACGATCAATTCTAATTCATTCGTACGATCCATTCTAATTCATTCGTACAATCCATTCTATTTCATTCGTACGATCCATTCTTACTCATTCGTACGATCCATTCTAATTCATTCACACGAATGTATCCATTCTAATTCATTCGTACGATCCATTCTAATTCATTCGTACGATCCATTCTAATTCATTCATACGATCCATTCTAATTCATTCGCACGATCCATTCTAATTCATTCGCATGAATGTATCCATTCTAATTCATTCGTAGGATCCATTCTAATTCATTCGCACAATCTATTCTAATTCATTCGTACGATCAATTCTAATTCATTAGCACGATCCATTCTAATTCATTCGCACGAATGTATCCATTCTAATTCATTCGCACGATCCATTCTAATTCATTCATACGATCCATTCTAATTCTTTCGTACGATCCATTCTCATACAATCCATTCTAATTCTTTTGCACGAATGTATCCATTCTAATTCATTCGTACGATCCATTCTAATTCCTTCGTACGATCCATTCTAATTCCTTCGTACGATCCATTCTAATTCCTTCGTACGATCCATTCTATTTCATTCGTATGATCCATTCTAATTCCTTCGTACGATCCATTCTAATTCATACGATCCATTCTGTTTCATTCATACGATCCATTCTAATTCATTTGCACGATCCATTCTAAGTCATTCATACGATCCATTCTAATTCATTCGCACGAATGTATCCATTCTAATTCATTCGTACGATCCATTCTAATTCATTCGCACGAATGTATCCATTCTAATTCATTTATACAGTCCATTCTAATTCTTTAACACGATCCATTCTAATTCATTCATACGATCCATTCTAATTCATTTATACGATCCATTCTATTTCATTCGTACGATCCATTCTTACTCATTCGTACAATCCATTCTATTTCATTCGTACGATCCATTCTAATTCATTCGCACGATCCATTCTAATTCATTCGCACAATCTATTTGCGAATGAATTAGAATAGATCGTATGAATGAATTAGAATAGATTGTGCGAATGAGTAAGAATTGATTGTGCGAATGAATTAGAATGGATCGTACGAATTAATTAGAATGGATACATTCGTGCGAATGAATTAGAATGGATCGTATGAATGAATTAGAATGGATCGTACGAATGAATTAGAATTGATCGTGCGAATGAATTAGAATAGATTGTGCGAATGAATTAGAATGGATACAATCTAATTCATTCATACGATCCATTCTAATTCATTCGCACGATCCATTCTAATTCATTCATACGATCCATTTTAATTCATTCGTATGATCCATTCTAATTCATTCGCACAATCTATTCTAATTCATTCGCACGAACCATTCTAATTAATTCGTACGATCGTGCTAGTGAATAAGAATCGATCGTACGAATGAATTAGAATAGATCGTACGAATGAATTAGAATGGATACATTCGTGCGAATGAATTAGAATGGATCGTACGAATGAGTAAGAATGGATTGTACGAATGAAATAGATTTGATTGTACGAATGAATTAGAATGGATTCATTCGTATGAATTAGAAATGATCGTGTGAAAGAATTAGAATGGATTGTATGAATGAATTAGAATGGATCGTGCGAATGAATTAGAATGGATCGTACGAATGACTTAGAATGGATCGTGCGAATGAATTAGAATGGATCATACGAATGAATTAGAATGGATACATTCGTGTGAATGAATTAGAATGGATCGTACGAATGAGTAAGAATGGATTGTACGAATGAAATAGAATGGATCGTACAAATGAATTAGAATGGATCGTGCTAATGAATTAGAATAGATCGTACAAATGAATTAGAATAGATTGTGCGAATGAATTAGAATGGATCGTACGAATGAATTAGAATGGATACATTCGTGCGAATGAATTAGAATGGATCGTATGAATGAATTAGATTGGATCGTATTAATGAATTAGAATGGATCGTGCGAATGAATTAGAATGGATCGTACAAATGAATTAGAATGGATACATTCGTGCGAATGAATTAGAATGGATCATATGATTGAGTAAGAATGGATCGTACGAATGAAATAGAATAGATCGTACGAATGAATTAGAATGGATCGTGCTAATTAATTAGAATTGATCGTACGAATGAATTAGAATAGATTGTGTGAATGAATTAGAATGGATCGTACGAATGAATTAGAATGGATACATTCGTGCGAATGAATTAGAATGGATCGTATGAATGAATTAGATTGGATCGTATGAATGAATTAGAATGGATCGTACGTATGAATTAGAATGGATACATTCATGGGAATGAATTAGAATGGATCGTACAAAGGATCGAATTAGAATGGATCTTACGAATGAAATATAGTGGGTCGTACAAAGGAATTCGAACGGATCGTACGAAGGAATTAGAATGGATCGTACGAATGAATTAGAATGGATACATTTGTGCTAAAGAATTAGAATGGATTGTATGAATGAATTAGAATGGATCATGCAAATGAATTAGAATGGATCGTGCGAATGAATTAGAATGGATCGTGCGAATGAATTAGAATAGATTGTGCGAATGAATTAGAATGGATCGTACGAATGAATTAGAATGGATATATTCGTGCGAATGAATTAGATTGGATCGTATGAATGAATTAAAATGGATCGTATGAGTGAATTCGAATGGATCGTGCGAATTAATTAGAATGGATTGTATGAATGAATTAGAATGGATCGTATGAATGAATTAGAATGGATCGTGCGAATGAATTAGAATGGATCGTACGAAGGAATTAGAATGGATCATACGAATGAAATAGAATGGATCGTACGAAGGAATTAGAATGGATCGTACGAAGGAATTAGAAAGGATCATACAAATGCATTAGAATGGATACATTCGTGCAAAAGAATTAGAATGGATTGTATGAATGAATTAGAATGGATCGTGCAAATGAATTAGAATGGATCGTGCGAATGAATTAGAATGGATTGTGCGAATGAATTAGAATAGATTGTGCGAATGAATTAGAATGGATCGTACGAATGAATTAGAATGGATACATTCGTGTGAATGAATTAGAATGGATCGTATGAATGAATTAGATTGGATCGTATGAATGAATTAGATTGGATCGTGCGAATGAATTAGAATGGATCGTACGAATGAATTAGAATGGATTGTGTATCCATTCTAATTCATTCGTACGATCCATTCTAATTCATAAGTACGATCCATTCTAATTCATTCATACGATCCATTCTAATTCATTTGCACGAATATATCCATTCTAATTCATTCGTACGATCTATTCTAATTCCTTCGTACGATCCATTCTAATTCCTTCGTACGATCCATTCTATTTCATTCTTATGATCCATTCTAATTCCTTCGCACGATCCATTGTTATTCATTCTTATGAATGTATCCATTCTAATTCATACGTACGATCCATTCTAATTCATTTATACGATCCAATCTAATTCATTCATACAATCCATTCTAATTCATTTGCATGAATTTATCCATTCTAATTCATTCGTACGATCCATTCTAATTCATTCGCACAATCTATTCTAATTCATTCGTACATTCCATTCTAATTCATTAGCACGATCCATGCTAATTTATTCGTACGATCCATTCTATTTCATTTGTACGATCCATTTTTATGATCCATTCTAATTCATTCGTACGATCCATTCTAATTCATTCGCACAATCTATTCTAATTCGTTCATACGATCCATTCTAATTCATTAGCACGATCCATTCTAATTCATTCATACAATCTATTCTAATTCTTTTGCACGAATGTATCCATTCTAATTCATTCGTACGATCCATCCTAATTCCTTCGTACCATCCATTCTAATTCCTTCGTACGATCTATTCTAATTCATTCCCATGAATGTATCCATTCTAATTGATACGTACGATCCATTCTATTTCATTCGTAAGATCCATTCTTACTCATTCGTACGATCCATTCTAATTCATTCGCACGAATGTATCCACTCGAATTCATTTGTACGATCCATTCTAATTCACTCGCACGATCCATTCTAATTCATTCATACGATCCATTCTAATTCATTCGTACGATCCATTCTAATTCATTCGCACGATCCATTCTAATTCATTCATACGATCCATTCTAATTCATTCATACAATCCATTCTAATTCTTCCACACGATCCATTTTAATTCATTCGTACTCCATTCTAATTCATTCGTACAATCCATTCTATTTCATTCGTACGATACATTCTTACTCATTCGTACGATCCATTCTAATTCATTCGTACGAACGTATCCATTCTAATTCATTCGTACGATCCATTCTAATTCATTCGTACGATCCATTCTAATTCATTCGCACGATCCATTCTAATTCATTCGCACGAATGAATCCATTCTAATTCATTCGTACAATCCATTCTATTTCATTCGTACGATCCATTCTTACTCATTCGTACGATCCATTCTAATTCATTCGCACGAATGTATCCGTTCTAATTTATTCGTACGATCCATTCTAATTCATTCGTACGATCCATTCTAATTCATTCGCACGAATGAATCCATTCTAATTCATTCGTACAATCTATTATATTTCATTCGTACGATCCATTCTTACTCATTCGTACGATCTATTCTAATTCATTCGCACGAATGTATCCATTCTAATTCATTCGTACGATCCATTCTAATTCATTCGTACGATCCATTCTAATTCATTCGTATGATCCATTCTAATTCATTCGCACGATCCATTCTAATTAATTCGTACGATCGTGCTAGCGAATTAGAATGAATCATACGAATGAATTAGAATAGATTGTACGAATGAATTAGAATGGATCGTGCGAATGAATTAGAATGGATCGTACGAATGAATTAGAATGGATATATTCGTGCGAATGAATTAGAATGGATCATATGAATGAATTAGAATGGATCGTATGAATGAATTAGAATGGATACATTCGTGCGAATGAATTAGAATGAATCGTATGAATGAATTAGATTGGATCGTATGAAAGAATTAGAATGGATCGTACGTATGAATTAGAATGGATACATTCATGAGAATGAATTAGAATGGATCGTATGAATGAATTGATAGAATTAGAATTGATCGTATGAATGAATTAGAACGGATCGTGCGAATGAATTTCAATGGATCGTACGAATGAATTAGAATGGATCGTATGAATGATTTAGAATGGATCGTGCGAATGAATTAGAATGGATCGTACGAATGAATTAGAATGGATACATTCGTGCAAATGAATTAGAATGGATTGTACGAATGAGTAAGAATGGATCATACGAATGAAATAGAGTGGATCGTACGAATGAGTAAGAATGGATCGTACGAATGAAATAGAATGGATTGTACGAATGAATTAGAATGGATACATTCGTGCAAATGAATTAGAATGGATCGTATGAATGAATTAGAATGGATCGTATGAATGAATTAGAATGGATCGTATGAATGAAATAGAATGGATCGTACGAATGAATTAGAATGGATCGTACGAAGGAATTAGAATGGATTGTGCGAATGAATTAGAAAGGATCGTACGAATGAATTAGAATGGATACATTCGTGCGAAAGAATTATAATGGATTGTATGAATGAATTAGAATGGATCGTACAATGAATTAGAATGGATCATGCGAATGAATTAGAATGGATCGTACGAATGAATTAGAATGGATACATTCGTGCGAATGAATTAGAATGGATCGTACGAATGTGTAAGAATGGATCGTACGAATGAAATAGAATGGATCGTACGAATCAATTAGAATGGATCGTGCTAACGAATTAGAATGGATAGTATGAATGAATTAGAATGGATAGTACAAATGAGTAAGAAAGGATCGTACGAATGAAATAGAATGGATCGTACGAATGAATTAGAATGGATCGTGCTAATGAATTAGAATAGATCGTACGAATGAATTAGAATAGATTGTGTGAATGAATTATAATGGATTGTTTAAATAAATTACAATGGATCGTATGAATGAATTAGAATGGATCGTGCGAATGAATTAGAATAGATCGTACGAATAAATTAGAATGGGTCGTATAAATAAATTAGAATGGATCGTACGAATGAATTAGAATGGATTGTACGAATGAATTAGAATGGATACATTCGTGCGAATGAAATAAAATGGATCGTACGAATGAGTAAGAATGGATCGTACGAATGAAATAGAGTGGATTGTACGAATGAGTAAGAATGGATCGTACGAAAGAAATAGAGTGGATCGTACGAATGAATTAGAATGGATACATTCGTGCGAATGAATTAGAATGGATCGTATGAATGAATTAGAATGGATCGTATGAATAAATTAGAATGGATCATGCGAATGAATTCGAATGGATCGTATGAATGAATTAGAATGGATCGTATGAATGAATTAGAATGGATCGTGCGAATGAATTAGAATGGATCATACGAATGAATTAGAATGGATACATTCGTTCGAATGAATTAGAATGGATCGCACGAATGAGTAAGAATGGATCGTACGAATGAAATAGAATAGATCGTACGAATGAATTAGAATGGATCGTACGAAGGAATTAGAATGGATTGTGCGAATGAATTAGAATGGATCGTACGAATAAATTAGAATGGATCATATGAATGAAGTAGAATGGATCGTGCGAATGAATTAGAATGGATCGTACAAATGAATTAGAATGGATACATTCGTGCGAAAGAATTAGAATGGATTGTATTTATGAATTAGAATGGATCATACGAATGAATTAGAATGGATCGTGCGAATGTATTAGAATGGATCGTATGAATGAATTAGAATGGATACATTTGTGCGAATGAATTAGAATGGATCGTACGAATGAGTAAGAATGGATCGTACGAATGAAATAGAATGGATCGTACAAATAAATTAGAATGGATCATGCTAATGAATTAGAATGGATCGTATGAACGAATTAGAATGGATCGTACGAATGAGTAAGAATGGATCGTACGAATGAAATAGAATGGATCGTACGAATGAATTAGAATGGATCGTGCTAATGAATTAGAATGGATCGTACGAATGAATTAGAATAGATTGTGCGAATGAATTAGAATGGATCATACGAAGGAATTAGAATGGATCGTACGAATGAATTAGAATGGATACATTCGTGCAAAAGAATTAGAATGGATTGTATGAATGAATTAGAATGGCTCGTGCAAATGAATTAGAATGGAACGTGCGAATGAATTAGAATGGATCATACGAATGAATTAGAATAGATTGTGCGAATGAATTAGAATGGATCGTACGAATGAATTAGAATGGATACATTCGTGCGAATAAATTAGAATGGATCATATGAATGAATTAGAATGTATCGTATGAAAGAATTAGAATGGATCGTATGAATGAATTCGAATGGATCGTACGAATAAATTACAATAGATACATTCGTGCGAATGAATTAGAATGGATTTTATGAAGGAATTAGGGTGGATCGTACGAATGAATTAGAATGGATACATTCGTGCGAAAGAATTAGAATGGATTGTTTGAATGAATTAGAATTGATCGTATGAATGAATTAGAACGGATCGTGCGAATGAATTTGTATGGATCGTACGAATGAATTAGAATGGATCGTATGAATGATTTAGAATGGATCGTGCGAATGAATTAGAATGTATTGTACAAATGAATTTGAATGGATACATTCGTGCGAATGAATTAGAATGGATCGTACGAATGAGTAAGAATGGATCGTACGAATGAAATAGAGTGGATCGTACGAATGAGTAAGAATGGATCGTATGAATGAAAAAGAATGGATCGTACGAATGAATTAGAATGGATACATTCGTGCAAATGAATTAGAATGGATCGTATGAATGAATTAGAATGGATCGTATGAATGAATTAGAATGGATCGTGCGAATGAATTAGAATGGATCATATGAATGAATTAGAATAGATCGTATTAATGAATTAGAATGGATCGTGCAAATGAATTAGAATGGATCGTACGAATGAATTAGAATGGATACATTCGTGCGAATGAATTAGAATGGATCGTACGAATGAGTAAGAATGGATTGTACGAATGAAATAGAATAGATCGTACGAACGAATTAGAATGGATCGTACGAAGGAATTAAAATGGATTGTGCGAATGAATTAGAAAGGATCGTACGAATGAATTAGAATGGATACATTCGTGCGAAAGAATTAGAATGGATTGTATGAATGAATTAGAATGGATCGTACGAATGAATTTGAATGGATCGTGCGAATGAATTAGAATCGATCGTACGAATGAATTAGAATGGATACATTCATGCGAATGAATTAGAATGGATCGTATGAATGAGTAAGAATGGATCGTACGAATGAAATAGAATGGATCGTACGAATGAATTAGAATGGATCGTGCTAATGAATTAGAATGGATCGTATGAATGAATTAGAATGGATAGTACGAATGAGTAAGAAAGGATCGTACGAAAGAAATAGAATGGATCGTACGAATGAATTAGAATGGATCGTGCTAATGAATTAGAAAAGATCGTACGAATGAATTAGAATAGATTGTGTGAATGAATTAGAATGGATTGTTTGAATAAATTAGAATGGATCGTATAAATGAATTAGAATGGATTGTGAGAATGAATTAGAATGGATCATACGAATGAATTAGAATGGATCGTATGAATGAATTAGAACGGATACATTCGTGCGAATGAATTAGAATGGATCGTACGAATGAGTAAGAATGGATCGTACGAATGAAATAGAGTGGATCGTACGAATGAGTAAGAATGGATCGTACGAATGAAATAGAATGGATCGTACGATTGGATTAGAATGGATACATTCGTGCGAATGAATTAGAATGGATCGTATAAATGAATTAGAATGGATCGTATGAATAAATTAGAATGGATCGTGCGAATGAATTAGAATGGATCGTATGAATGAATTAGAATGGATCATATGAATGAATTAGAATGGATCGTGCGAATGAATTAGAATGGATCGTACGATTGAGTAAGAATGGATCGTACGAATGAAATAGAATGGATCGTACGAATGAATTAGAAAAGATCGTACGAAGGAATTAGAATGGATTGTGTGAATGAATTAGAAAGGATCGTACGAATGAATTAGAATGGATATATTCGTGCGAAAGAATTAGAATGGATTATATGAATGAATTAGAATGGATCGTACGAATGAATTAGAATGGATCGTGCGAATGAATTAGAATGGATCGTACGAATGAATTAGAATGGATACATTCGTGCGAATGAATTAGAATGGATCGTACGAATGAGTAAGAATGGATCGTACGAATGAAATAGAATGGATCGTATGAATAAATTAGAATGGATCGTGCTAATGAATTAGAATGAATAGTATGAATGAATTAGAATGGTTAGTACAAATGAGTAGGAAAGGATCGTACGAATGAAATACAATGGATCATACGAATGAATTAGAATGGATCGTGCTAATGAATTAGAATAGATCGTACGAATGTATTAGAATAAATTGTGTGAATGAATTATAATAGATTGTTTGAATGAATTAGAATGGATCGTGTGAATGAATTAGAATAGATCGTGCGAATGAATTAGAATGGATCGTACGAATGAATTAGAATGGGTCGTATGAATGAATTAGAATGGATCGTACGAATGAATTAGAATGGATCGTACGAATGAATTAGAATGGATACATTCGTGCGTATGAATTAGAATGGATCGTACGAATGAGTAAGAATGGATCGTACGAATGAAATAGAGTGGATCGTACGAATGAGTAAGAATGGATCGTACGAATGAAATAGAATGGATCGTACGAATGAATTAGAATGGATACATTCGTGCGAATGAATTAGAATGGATCGTATGAATGAATTAGAGTGGATCGTATGAATAAATTAGAATGGATCGTGCGAATGAATTAGAATGGATCGTATGAATGAATTAGAATGGATCGTGTGAATGAATTGGAATGGATCGTACGAATGAATTAGAATGGATACATTCATGCGAATGAATTAGAATGGATCATAGGAATGAGTAAGAATGGATCGTACGAATGAAATAGAATTGATCGTATGAATGAATTAGAATGGATCGTGCTAATGAATTAGATTGGAAAGTATGAATGAATTAGAATGGATCGTACGAATGAGTAAGAATGGATCGTACGAATGAAATAGAATGGATCGTACGAATGAATTAAAATGGATCGTGCTAATGAATTAGAATGGATCTTACGAATGAATTAGAATAGATTCTTCGAATGAATTAGAATGGATCATACGAAGGAATTAGAATGGATCATACGAATGAATTAGAATGGATACATTCGTGCAAAAGAATTAGAATGGATTGTATGAATGAATTAGAATGGATCGTGCAAATAAATTAGAATGGATCGTGCGAATGAATTAGAATGGATCGTACGAATGAATTAGATTAGATTGTGCGAATGAATTAGAATAGATCGTACGAATGAATTAGAATGGATACTTTCGTGCGAATGAAATAGAATGGATCATATGAATGAATTAGAATGGATCGTATGAATGAATTCGAATGGATCGTACGAATAAATTAGAATGGATACATTCGTGCGAATGAATTAGAATGGATCATACGATGGAATTAGGGTGGATCGTATGAATGAATTAGAATGGATACATTCGTGCGAAAGAATTAGAATGGATTGTTTGAATGAATTAGAATTGATCGTATGACTGAATTAGAACGGATCGTGCGAATGAATTTGAATGGATCGTACGAATGAATTAGAATGGATCGTATGAATGATTTAGAATGGATCGTGCGAATGAATTAGAATGTATCATACGAATGAATTAGAATGGATACATTCATGCGAATGAATTAGAATGGATCGTACGAATGAGTAAGAATGGATCGTACGAATGAAATAGAGTGGATCGTACGAATGATTAAGAATGGATCATACGAATGAAATAGAATGGATCGTACGAATGAATTAGAATGGATACATTCGTGCAAATGAATTAGAATGGATCATATGAATGAATTAAAATTGATTTTATGAATGAATTAGAATGGATCGTGCGAATAAATTAGAATGGATCATATGAATGAATTAGAATAGATCGTATGAATGAATTTGAATGGATCGTGCGAATGAATTAGAATGGATCGTACGAATGAAATAGAATGGATACATTCATGCGAATGAATTAGAATGGATCGTACGAATGAGTAATAATGGATTGTACGAATGAAATAGAATAGATCGTACGAATAAATTAGAATGGATCGTACGAAGGAATTAGAATGGATTGTACGAATGAATTAGAAAGGATCGTACGAATGAATTAGAATGGATACATTCGTGCGAAAGAATTAGAATGGATTGTATGAATGAATTAGAATGGATCGTACGAATGAATTAGAATGGATCGTGCGAATGAATTAGAATGAATCGTACGAATGAATTAGAATGGATACATTCATGCGAATGAATTAGAATGGATCGTACGAATAAGTAAGAATGGATCGTACGAATGAAATAGAATGGATCGAACGAATGAATTAGAATGGATCGTGCTAATGAATTAGAATGGATCGTATGAATGAATTAGAATGGATAGTACGAATGAGTAAGAAAGGATCGTACGTAAGAAATAGAATGGATCGTACGAATGAATTAGAATGGATCGTGCTAATGAATTAGTATAGATCATATGAATGAATTAGAATAGATTGTGTGAATGTATTAGAATGGATTATTTGAATGAATTAGAATGGATCGTATGAATGAATTAGAATGGATCGGGCGAATGAATTAGAACGGATCGTACGAATGAATTTGAATGGATCGTATGAATGAATTAGAATGGATCGTACGAATGAATTAGAATGGATACATTCGTGCGAATGAATTAGAATGGATCGAACGAATGAGTAAGAATGGATCGTACGAATAAAATAGAGTGGATCGTACGAATAATTAAGAATGGATCATACGAATGAAATAGAATGGATCGTACGATTGAATTAGAATGGATACATTTGTGCGAATGAATTAGAATGGATCGTATGAATGAATTAGAATGGATACAATCGTGCGAATGAATTAGAATGGATCGTACGAATGATTAAGAATGGATCGTACGAATGAAATAGAATAGATCGTACGAATGAATTAGAATGGTTCGTACGAAGGAATTAGAATGGATTGTGCGAATGAATTAGAATGGATCGTACGAATGAATTAGAATGGATCGTATGAATGAAGTAGAATGGATCGTGCGAATGAATTAGAATGGATCGTACGAATGAATTAGAATGGATACATTCGTGGATTTTATGAATGAATTAGAATGGATTGTACGAATGAATTAGAATGGATCGTGCGAATGAATTAGAATGGATCGTACGAATGAATTAGAATGGATACAATCGTGCGAATGAATTAGAATGGATCGTACAAATGATTAAGAATGGATCATACGAATGAAATAGAATAGATCGTACGAATGAATTAGAATGGTTCGTATGAAGGAATTAGAATGGATTGTGCGAATGAATTAGAATGGATCGTACAAATGAATTAGAATGGATCGTATGAATGAAGTAGAATGGATCGTGCGAATGAATTAGAATGGATCGTACGAATGAATTAGAATGGATACATTCGTGCGAAAGAATTAGAATGGATTGTATGAATGAATTAAAATGGATTGTACGAATGAATTAGAATGGATCGTGCGAATGAATTAGAATAGATCGTACGAATGAATTAGAATGGATACATTCGTGCGAATGAATTAGAATGGATCGTACGAATGAGTAATAATGGATCGTACGAATAAAATAGAATGGATCGTACGATGAATTAGAATGGATCGTGCTAATGAATTAGAATGGATCATATGAATGAATTAGAATGGATCGTACGAATGAGTAAGAATGGATCGTACGAATGAAATAGAATGGATCGTACGAATGAATTAGAATGGATCGTGCGAATGAATTAGAATGGATCGTACGAATGAATTAGAATAGATACATTCGTGCGAATGAATTAGAATGGATCATATGAATGAATTAGAATGGATCGTATGAATGAATTAGAATGGATCGTATGCATGAATTCAAATGGATCGTACGAATAAATTAGAATGGATACATTCGTGCGAATGAATTAGAATGGATCATACGAAGGAATTAGTGTGGATCGTACGAATGAATTAGAATGGATACATTCGTGCGAAAGAATTAGAATGGATTGTTTGAATGAATTAGAATTGATCGTATGAATGAATTAGAATTGATCATGCGAATCAATTTGAATGGATCATACGAATGAATTAGAATGGATCGTATGAATGATTTAGAATGGATCGTGCGAATGAATTAGAATGGATCGTACGAATGAATTAGAATGGATACATTCGTGCGAATGAATTAGAATGGATCGTATGAATGAGTAAGAATGGATCGTAAGAATGAAATAGAGTGGATCGTACGAATGAGTAAGAATGGATCGTACGAATGAAATAGAATAGATCGTACGAATGAATTAGAATGGATACATTCATGCAAATGAATTAGAATGGATCGTATGAATGAATTAGAATGGATCGTATGAATGAATTAGAATGGATCGTGCGAATGAATTAGAATGGATCGTATGAATGAATTAGAATAGATCGTATGAATGAATTAGAATGGATCGTGCGAATGAATTAGAATGGATCGTACGAATGAGTAAGAATGGATCGTACGAATGAATTAGAATGGATCGTACGAAGGAATTAGAATGGATTGTGCGAATGAATTAGAAAAGATCGTACGAATGAATTAGAATGGATACATTCTTGCGAAAGAATTAGAATGGATTGTATGAATGAATTAGAATGGATCGTACGAATGAATTAGAATGGATCGTGCAAATGAATTAGAATGGATCGTATGAATGAATTAGAATGGATACATTCGTGCGAATGAATTAGAATGGATCGTACGTATGAGTAAGAATAGATCGTACGAATGAAATAGAATGGATCGTACGAATGAATTAGAATGGATCATGCTAATGAATTAGAATGGATCATATGAATGAATTTGAATGGATAGTACGAATGAGTAAGAAAGGATCGTACGAAAGAAATAGAATGGATCGTACGAATGAATTAGAATGGATCGTGCTAATGAATTAGAATAGATCGTACGAATGAATTAGAATAGATTGTGTGAATGAATTAGAATGGATTGTTTGAATGAATTAGAATGGATCGTATGAATGAATTAGAATGGATCGTGCGAATAAATTAGAATGGATCGTACGAATGAATTAGAATGGATCGTATGAATGAATTATAATGGATCGTACGAATGAATTAGAATGGATCGTACGAATAAATAAAAATGGATACATTCGTGCGAATGAATTAGAATGGATCGTACGAATGAGTAAGAATAGATCGTACGAATGAAATACAGTGGATCATACGAATGAGTAAGAATGGATCGTACGAATGAAATAGAATGGATCATATGAATGAATTAGAATGGATACATTCGTGCGAATAAATTAGAATGGATCGTCTGAATGAATTAGAATGGATCATATGAATAAATTAGAATGGATCGTGTGAATGAATTAGAATGGATCGTATGAATGAATTAGAATGGATCGTATGAATGAATTAGAATGGATCGTGCGAATGAATTAGAATGGATCGTACGAATGAATTAGAATGGATACATTCATGCGAATGAATTAGAATGGATCGTACGAATGAGTAAGAATGGATCGTACGAATGAAATAGAATAGATCGTACGAATGAATTAGAATGGATCGTACGAAGGAATTAGAATGGATTGTGCGAATGAATTAGAATGGATCGTACGAATGAAGTAGAATGGATCGTATGAATGAAGTAGAATGGATCGTGCGAATGAATTAGAATGGATCGTACGAATGAATTAGAATGGATACATTCGTGCGAAATAATTAGAATGGATTTATGAATGAATTAGAATGGATCGTATAAATGAATTAGAATGGATCGTGCGAATAAATTAGAATGGATCGTACGAATGAATTAGAATGGATATATTCGTGCAAATGAATTAGAATGGATTGTACGAATGAGTAAGAATGGATCGTACGAATGAAATAGAATGGATTGTACGAATGAATTAGAATGGATCGTGCTAATGAATTAGAATGGATCGTATGAATGAATTAGAATGGATCGTACGAATGAGTAAGAATGGATCGTACGAATGAAATAGAATGGATCGTACGAATGAATTAGAATGGATCGTGCTAATGAATTAGAATGGATCGTACGAATGAATTAGAATAGATTGTGTGAATGAATTAGAATGGATCGTATGAAGGAATTAGAATGGATCGTACGTTATGAATGAATTAGAATGGATCGTACGTATGAATTAGAATGGATACATTCAAGGGAATGAATTAGAATGGATCGTACGAAAGAATTAGAATGGATCCATTCTAATTCATTCTAATTCATTCATACGATCCATTCTAATTCATTCATACGATCAATTCTAATTCATTCATACGATCCAATCTAATTCATTCATACGATCCATTCTAATTCATTCGTACGATCCATTCTAATTCATTCATACGATCAATTCTAATTCATTCATACGATCCAATCTAATTCATTCATACGATCCATTCTAATTCATTCACACGAATGTATCCATTCTAATTCATTCGTACGATCCATTCTAATTCATTCATACGATCCATTCTAATTCATTCGCACGATCCATTCTATTTCATTCTAATTCATTCGCACGATCCATTCTATTTCATTCTAATTCATTCATACGATCCATTCTAATTCATTCGCACGAATGTATCCATTCTAATTCATTCGTACGAAAAATTCATTCATACGATCCATTCTAATTCATTCGTTCGATCCATTCTAATTCATACGTACGATCCATTCTAATTCATTCATACGATCCAATCTAATTTATTCATACGATCCATTCTAATTCAATCGCATGAATGTATCCATTCTAATTCATTCATACGATCCATTATAATTCATTCGCACAATCTATTCTAATTTATTCGTACGATCCATTCTAATTCATTCGCATGATCCATTCTAATTCATTTGCACGATCCATTCTAATTCATTCATACAATCCATTCCGTTTCTTTTGCCCGAATGTATCCATTCTAATTCATTCGTACGAACTATTCTAATTCCTTCGTACGATCCATTCTAATTCATTCGCACGAATGTATCCATTCTAATTCCTTCGTACGATCCATTCTAATTCATTCGCACGAATGTATCCAATCTAATTCATTCGTACAATCTATTCTACTTCATTCGCACAATCAATTCTAATTCATTCGTACGATCCATTCTAATTCATTCGTACGATCGATTCTAATTCATTCGCACGATCCATTCTAATTCATTCATACAATCCCTTCTAATTCTTTCGCACAAATGTATCCATTCTAGTTCATTCGTACGATCCACCCTAATTCCTTCGTATGATCTATTCTAATTCATTCGCACGAATGTATCCATTCTAATTCATTCGCACAATCTATTCTAATTCATTCGCACAATCTATTCTAATTCATTCGTACGATCCATTCTAATTCATTCGTACGATCCATTCTAATTCATTCGTATGATACATTCTAATCCATTCTAATTCATTCGTACGATCCACCCTAATTCCTTAGTATGATCCATTCTAATACATTCGTTTGATCCATTCTAATTCATTCATTCATACAATCCAATTCATACGTGCGAATGAATTAGAATGGATCGTATGAATGAATTCGAATGGATCGTACGAAGGAATTAAAATGGATCGTACGAAAGAATTAGAATGGATACATTCGTGCGAAAGAATTAGAATAGATTGTATGAATGAATTAGAATGGATCGTATGAATGAATTAGAATGGATCCTGTGAATGAATTAGAATGGATCGTACGAATGATCTAGAATGGATCGTATAAATGAGTTAGAATGGATCGTGGGAATGAATTATAATGGATCATACGAATAAATTAGAATGGATACATTCGTGCGAATGAATTAGAATGGATCATACGAATGAGTAAGAATGGATCGTACGAATGAATTAGAATGGATCGTATGAATGAATTAGATTGGATCGGAATGGATCATACGAATGAATTAGAATGGATACATTCATGCGAATGAATTAGAATGGATCATATGAATGAATTAGATTAGATCGTATGAACAAATTAGAATGGATCGTACGTATGAATTAGAATGGTTCATTCATGGGAATGAATTAGAACGGATCATACGTAGAATGGATCGTGCGAATGAATTAGAAAGAATCGTACGAATGAATTAGAATGGATCGTATTAATGAATTCGAATGGATCGTATGAATGAATTAGAATGGATCGTGCGTATGAATTAGAATGGATCGTACGAATGAATAAGAATAGATTGTGCGAATGAACTAGAATGGATCGTACGAATGAGTTAGAATGGATACATTCGTGCGAATGAATTAGAATGGATCGTATGAATGAATTAGAATGGATCGCATGAATGAATTAGAATGGATCATACGAATGAATTAGAATGGATCGTACGAATAAATTAGAATGGATCTTACGAAGGAAATAGGGTGGATCGTACGAATGAATTAGAATGGATACATTCGTGCGTAAGAATTAGAATGGATCGTGCGAAAGAATTAGAATAGATCGTACGAATGAATTAGAATGGATTGTACGAATGTATCCATTCTAATTCATTCGTTTGTGCGATCCATTCTAATTCATTCGTACGATCCATTCTTACTCATTCGTACGATCCATTCTAATTCATACGTACGATCCATTCTAATTCTCGTACGATACATTCGTGCGAATGAATTAGAATGGATCACGCAAAGGAATTAGGGTGGATCGTACGAATGAATTAGAATGGATACATTCGTGCGAAAGAATTAGAATGGATTGTATGAATGAATTAAAATGGATCGTATGAATGAATTAGAATGGATCGTGCGAATGAATTAGAATGGATCATATAAATGAATTAGAATGGATCGTATGAATAAATTAGAATGGATCGTGCGAATAAATTAGAAGGGTTCGTACGAATGAATTAGAATGGATACATTCGTGCGAATGAATTAGAATGGATCGTACGAATGAATTAGAATAGATCGTGTGAATGAATTAGAATGGATCGTAGGAATGAATTAGAATGGATACATTCATGCGAATGAATTAGAATGGATCATACGAATGAGTAAGAATGGATAATACGAATGAAATAGAATGGATCGTACGAATATATTAGAATGGATCGTGCTAATGAATTAGATTGGATCATACGAATGAATTAGAATAGTTTGTGCGAATGAATTAGAATGGATCATACGAATGAATTAGAATGGATCGTATGAATGAATTAGAATGGATCATGCGAATGAATTAGAATGGATCGTACGAATGAATTAGAATGGATACATTCGTGCGAATGAATTAGAAAGGATCGTACGAATGAGTAAGAATGGAACGTATGAATGAATTAGAATGGATCATACGAATGAAATAGAATGGATACATTCGTGCAAAAGAATTAAAATGGATTGTACGAATGAGTTAGAATGGATCTATTCTAATTCATTCGCACGATTCATTCTAATTCATTCGCACGTATGTATCCATTCTAATTCATTCGTACGATCCATTCTAATTCATTCATACAATCCATTATAATTCATTCGTACGATCCATTCTAATTCATTTGCACAATCCATTCTAGGTCATTCGCACGAATGTATCCATTCTAATTCATTCGTACGATCCATTCTAATTCATTCGCACGATCCAATCTAATTTATTCACACGATCCATTCTAATCCATTCGTATGATCCATTCTATTTCATTCGTACGATCCATTCTTACTCATTCGTACGGATCGTACGAATAAGTAAGAATGGATCGTACGAATGAAATAGAATGGATCGTACGAATGAATTAGAATGGATACATTCGTGCGAATGAATTAGAATGGATTGTATGAATGAATTAGAATGGATCGTATGAATGAATTAGAATGGATCGTGCGAATGAATTAGAATGGATCATACGAATGAATTAGAATGGATCGTATGAATGAATTAGAATGGATCGTGCGAATGAATTAAAATAGATCGTACGAATGAATTAGAATGGATACATTCGTGCGAATGAATTAGAATGGATCGTACGAATAAGTAAGAATGGATCGTACGAATGAAATAGAATGGATCGTACGAATGAATTAGAATGGATCGTGCTAATGAATTAGAATGGATAGTACGAATGAATTAGAATAGATTGTGCGAATGAATTAGAATGAATCGTATGAATGAATTAGAATGGATACATTCGTGAGAAGGAATTAGAATGGTTCCTACGAATGGATCGTAAGAAGGAATTAGAATGAACTAGAATGGATACATTCGTGCGAATGAATTCGAATGAATCATATGAATGAATTAGAATGGATCGTGCAAATGAATTAGAATGGATACATTCGTGCGAATGAATTAGAATGGATCATATGAATAAATTAGATTAGATCGTATGAATGAATTAAAATGGATCGTATGAATGAATTAGAATGGATCGTACGAATGAATTAGAATGAATTAGAATGGATCCATTCTATTTCCTTCGTATGATCCATTCTAATTCATTCCCATGAATGTATCCATTCTAATTCATATGTACGATCCATTCTAATTTATTCATAACGTACGATCCATTCTAATTCCTTCGTACGATCCATTCTATTTCATTCGTATGATCCATTCTAATTCCTTCGTACGATCCATTCTAATTCATTCCCATGAATGTATCCATTCTAATTCATACATACAATCCATTCAAATTCATTCATACGATCCAATCTAATTCATTCATACGATCCATTCTAATTCATTCGCATGAATGTATCCATTCTAATTCATTCGTACGATCCATTCTAATTCATTCACACAATCTATTCTAATTCATTCGTGCGATCCATTCTAATACATTCTAATTGATTTGCACGATTGTATTAGAATGGATACATTCGTGCGAATGAATTAGAATGAATCGTACGATTGAGTAAGAATGGATCGTACGAATGAATTAGAATGGATCTTGCTAATGAATTACAATGGATCGTACGAATGAATTAGAATAGATTGTGCGAATGAATTAGAATGGATCGTGCAAATGAATTAGAATGGATCGTACGAAGGAATTAGAATGCATCGTACGAATGAATTAGAATAGATACATTCATGCGAATGAATTAGAATGGATGGTATGAATGAATTAGAATGGATCGTATGAATGAATTCGAATGGATCGTACGAATTAATTAGAATAGATACATTCGTGCGAATGAATTAGAATGGATCGTACGAATGAATTAGAATGGATCGTGCAAATGAATTAGAATAGATCCATTCTAATTATTAGAATTCATACGTACGATCCATCCTAATTCATTCGTATGATCCATTCTAATTCATTTATTCGTGCATACGATCCAATCTAATTAATTCGCACGATCCAATCTAATTCATTCGCACGATCCATTCTAATTCATTTATACGATCCATTTTATTTCATTTGTACGATCCATTCAAATTCATTTACATGATCCATTCTAATTCATTCATACAATCCATTCTAATTCTTTTGCATGAATGTATCCATTCTAATTCCTTCGTACGATCCATTCTAATTCATTCGCACGAATGTATCCATTCTAATTCATTCGTACGATCCATTCGATTTTATTCATACGATCCATTCTAATTCATTCATACGATCCATTCTAATTCATTGGCACGAATGTATCCATTCTAGTTCATTCGTACGATCCATTCTAATTCCTTCGTATGAACCATTCTAATTCATTCGTACGATCCATTCTAATTCCTTCTTACGATCCATTCTAATTCCTTCGTACGATCCATTCTAATTCATTCGCACTAATGTATCCATTCTAATTCATTCGTACGATCCATTCGAATTCATTCATACGATCCATTCTAATTCATTTATACGATCCATTCTAATTCATTCGCACGAATGTATCCATTCAAATTCATTTGTACGATCCATTCTAATTCCTTCGTACGATCCATTCTAATTCCTTCGTACGATCCATTCTAATTAATTTGCATGATCCCTTCTAATTCATTCATACAATCCATTCTAATTCTTTTGCACGAATGGATCCATTCTAATTCATTCGTATGATCTATTATAATTCCTTCGTACGATCCATTCAAATTCATTCCCATGAATGTATCCATTCTAATTCATACGTACGATCCATTCTAATTTATTCAAACGATCCAATCTAATTCATTCATACGATCCATTCCAATTCATTCGCATGAATGTATCTATTCTAATTCATTAGTACGATCCATTCTAATTCATTCGCACAATCTATTCTAATTCATTCGTACGATCCATTCTAATTCATTACCACGATCCATTCTAATTCATTCGTACGATCCATTCTATTTCATTCGTACGATCCATTCTTTCTCATTCGTACGATCCATTCTAATTCATTTGCACGAATGTATCCATTCTAATTCATTCGTACGATCGATCCATTATAATTTATACGCACAATCTATCTTCATTCGTACGATCCATTCTAATTCCTTCATTCTTATTCATTCGTACGATCCATTCTCATTCATTCGCACAATCTATTCTAATTCATTCGTACGATCCATTCTAATTCATTCATACAATCGTGCAAATGAATTAGAATGTATTAGAATGGATCGTACGAATGAATTAGAATAGATTGTGCGAATGAATTAGAATGGATCGTACGAATGAATTAGAATGGATACATTCGTGCGAATGAATTAGAATGGATTGTTTGAATGAATTAGATTGGATCGTATGAATGAATTAGAATGGAACGTACGTATGAATTAGAATGGATACATTCATGGGAATGAATTAGAATGGATCGTACGAAGGAATTAGAATGGATCATACGAACGAAATAGAATGGATCGTACGAAGGAATTAGAATGGATCGTACGTTATGAATGAATTAGAATGGATCGTACGTATGAATTAGAATGAAACATTCATGGGAATGAATTAGAATGGATCGTACGAAGGAATTAGAATGGATCCAATCTAATTCATTCTAATTCATTCGTACGATCCATTCTAATTCATTCATACGATCCAATCTAATTCATTCATACGATCCATTCTAATTCATTCGCACGAATGTATCCATTCTAATTCATTAGCACGATCCATTCTAATTCATTCATACGATCCATTCTAATTCATTCGCACGAATGTATCCATTCTATTTCATTCTAATTCCTTCGTACGATCCATTCGTACGATCCATTCTAATTCCTTCGCTAGAATGTATCCATTTTAATTCATTTGTACGATCCATTCTAATTCATTCACACAATCCATTCTAATTCATTCGTACGATCCATTCTAATTCATTAGCACGATCCATTATAATTCATTCATACGATCCATTCTATTTCATTCGTACGATCCATTCTTACTCATTCGTACGATCCATTCTAATTCATTCGCACAAATGTATCCATTCTAATTCATTCATACGATCCATTCTAATTCATTCGCACGATCCATTCTAATTCATTCATACGATCCATTCTAATTCATTCGTACGATCCATTCTAATTCATTCGTACGATCCATTCTAATTCATTCATACGATCCATTCTAATTTATTCATATAATCCATTCTAATTCTTTCGCACGAATGTATCCATTCTAATTCATTCGTACAATCCACCCTAATTCCTTCTTATGATCCATTCTAATTCATTCGCACGAATGTATCCATTCTAATGAATTAGAATGGATCGTGCGAATGAATTAGAATGGATCATATGAATGAATTAGAATGGATCGAATGAATGAATTAGAATGGATCGTGCGAATTAATTAGAATGGATCGTACGAATGAATTAGAATGGATACATTCGTGCGAATGAATTAGAATGGATACATTCGTGCGAAAGAATTAGAATGGATCCTACAAATGAATTAGAATGGATCGTACGAATAAATTAGAATGGATCGTATGAATGAATTAGAATGGATCATATGAATGAATTAGAATGGATACATACGTGTGAATGAATTAGAATGGATCGTGCGAATGAATTAGAATAGATCCATTCTAACTCATTCGTACAATCCTTTCTAATTCTTTTGCACGAATGTATCCATTCTAATTAATTCGTACGATCTATTCTAATTCATTCGTACGATCCAGTCTTACTCATTCGTACGATCCATTCTAATTCATTCGCACGAATGTATCCATTCTAATTCATTCGTACGATCCATTCTAATTCATTCGCACGATCCATTCTAATTGATTCATACGATACATTCTAATTCATTCGTACGATTCATTCTAATTCATTCGCACAATCTATTCTAATTCATTCGTACAATCCAATCTAATTCATTAGCACGATCCATTCTAATTCATTCATACGATCCATTCTAATTGATACATACGATCCATTCTAATTCATTCGTACAATCCATTCTTACTCATTCGTACGATCCATTCTAATTCTTTCGCATGAATGTATCCATACTAATTCATTCGTACGATCCATTCTAATTCATTCACATGATCCATTCTAATTCATTCATACGATCCATTCTAATTCATTCATACAATCTATTCTAATTAATTCGTACAATCCATTCTAAATCCTTCGTACGATCCATTCTAATTCATTCGTACGATCCTTTCTAATTCATTCGTACGATCCATTCTAATTCATTCGCATGATCCATTCTAATTCATTCGTACGATCCATTCTAATTCATTCATTCGATCCACACTTACTCATTCTTACGAATGTATCCATTCTAATTGATTCGTACGATCCACCCTAATTCCTTCGTATGATCCATTCTAATTCATTCGCACGAATGTATCCATTCTAATTCATTCGTACGATCCATTCAAATTCATTCATACGATCCATTCTAATTCCTAATACATTTTAATTCATTCATACGATCCATTCGAATTCATTCGTATGATGCATTCAAATTCATTCGTACGATCCATTCTATTTCATTCGTACGATCCATTCTTACTCATTCATACGATCCATTCTAATTCATTCGTACGAATGTATCCATTCTAATTCATTCGTACGATCCATTCTAATTCATTCGCACGAATGTATCCATTCTAATTCATTCGTACGTTCCATTCAAATTCCTTCATACGATCAATTCTAATTCATTCATACGATCTATTCTAATTCATTCGCACGAATGTATCCATTCTAATTCATTCGTACGATCCATTCTAATTCATTCGCACAATCTATTCTAATTCATTCGTATGAACTATTCTAATTTATTCGCACGATCCATTCTAATTCATTTGTACGATCCATTCTAATTTATTCATACAATCCATTCTAATTCTTTTGCACGAATGTATCCATTCTAATTCATTCGTACGATCCATTCTAATTCCTTCGTACGATCCATTCTAATTCCTTCGTACGATCCATTCTAATTCATTCCCATGAATGTATCCATTCTAATTCATACGTACGATCCATTCTAATTCATTCATACGATCCAATCTAATTCATTCATACGATCCATTCTAATTCATTCGCACGAATGTATCCATTCTAATTCATTTGTACGATCCATTCTAATTCATTCGCACAATCCATTCTAATTCCTTCGTATGAATGAATTATAATGGATCGTATGAATCAATTAGAATGAATCGTGCGAATGAATTAGAATGGATCGTGCGAATGAATTAGAATGAATTCGCACGAATGAGTAAGAATGGATCGTACGAATGAAATAGAATGATCGTATGAATGAATTAGAATGGATCGTGCGAATGAATTAGAATGGATCATACGAATGAGTAAGAATGGATCGTATGAATGAAATACAATGGATCGTATGAATGAATTAGAATGGATCCATTCGTGTGAAAGAATTAGAATGGATTGTATGAATGAATTAGAATGGATCGTATGAATGAATTAGAATGGATCATACGAATGAATTAGAATGGATCGTACGAATGAATTAGAATAGCTCGTACGAATGAATTAGAATAGATCGTGCAAATTAATTAGGGTGGATCGTACGAATGAGTAAGAATAGATCGTGCGAATGAATTAGAATGGATCGTACGAATGACATAGAATGGATCGTGTGAAAGAATTAGAATGGATTGTATGAATGAATTAGAATGGATCGTATGAATAAATTAGAATGGATCGTGCGAATGAATTGTAATGGATCCATTCTAATTCTTTCGCACGAATGCATCCATTCTAATTCATTCGTACGATCCACCCTAATTTCTTCGTATGATCCATTCTAATTCTTTCGCATGAATGTATCCATTCTAATTCATTCGTACGATCCAATCGAATTCATTCATACAATCCATTCTAGTTCATTCATATGATACATTCTAATTCATTCGTACGATCCATTCTAATTCATTCGCACGAATGTATTCATTCTAATTCATTCGCACGAATGTATCCATTCTAATTCATGCGCACGATCCATTCTAATTCATTTGCACCATCCATTTTAATTCATTCATACGATCCATTCTAATTCATTCATACAATCCATTCTAATTCTTTCGCACGAATGTAACCATTCTAATTCATTCGTACGATCCACCCTAATTCCTTCGTATGATCCATTTTAATTCATTCGCACGATCCATTCTAATTCATTCGTACGATCCATTCTAATTCATTCGCACGATCCATTGTAATTCATTCATATGATCCATTCTAATTCATTCATACAATCTATTCTAATTCTTTCGCACGAATATATCGTACGAATTAGAATGGATCGTACGAATGAATTAGAATGGATACATTCTTGCAAATGAATTAGAATGGATCGTACGAATGAGTAAGAATGGATCGTACGAATGAAATAGAATAGATCGTACGAATGAATTTGAATGGATCGGGCTAATGAATTAGAATGGATCATACGAATGAATTAGAATATATTATGGGAATTAATTATAATGGATTGTACGAATGAATTAGAATGCATACATTCGTGCGAATGAATTAGAAAGGATTGTATGAATGAATTAGAATGGATCGTACGAATGGAATTGAATGGATCGTATGAATGAATTAGAATGGATCATACGAATGAGTAAGAATGGATCGTACTGATGAATTAGAATGGATCGTACCAAGGAATTAGAATGGATCTTACGAATGAATTAGAATGGATCGTATGAATGAATTAGAATGGATCGTGCGAATAAATTAGAATGGATCGTACGAATGAATTAGAATGGATACATTCGTGCGAAAGAATTAGATTGGATTGTATGAATGAATTAGAATGGATCGTACGAATGAATTAGAATGGTTCGTATGAATAAATTAGAATGGATCGTGCGAATGAATTAGAATGGATCGTACGAACGAATTAGAATGGATACTCTAATTCATTCATACGATCCATTCTAATTCTTTCGCACGATCCATTCTAATTAATTTATACGATCCATTCTAATTCATTCGTACGATCCATTCTAATTCATTCGCACGATCCATTCTAATTCAATCATACGATCCATTCTAATTCATTCATACAATACATTCTAATTCTTTCGCACGAATGTATGTATTCTAATTCATTCATACAATCCATTCTAATTCTTTCGCACGAATATATCCATTCTAATTCATTCGTATGATCCATTCTAGTTCATTCGCACAATCTATTCTAATTCATTCGTACGATCCATTCTAATTCATTCGTACGATCCATTGTAATTCCTTCGTACGATCCATTGTATTTCATTCATATG
Source organism: Chamaelirium japonicum (assembly GCA_947650365.1). Lineage (NCBI taxonomy): Eukaryota > Viridiplantae > Streptophyta > Magnoliopsida > Liliales > Melanthiaceae > Chamaelirium > Chamaelirium japonicum. Next base: position 254,979 of record CANTAL010000156.1, read on the forward strand.
ATCTATTCTAATTCCTTCGTACTATCCATTCTAATTCATTCCCATGAATGTATCCATTCTAATTCATACATACGATCCATTCTAATTCATTCATACGATCCAATCTAATTCATTCATACGATCCATTCTAATTCATTCGCACGAATGTATCCATTCTAATTCATTCGCACGAATGTATCCATTCTAATTCATTCGCACGATCCATTCTAATTCATTCATACAATCCATTCTAATTCGTTTTCCCGAATGTATCCATTCTAATTCATATGTATGATCCATTCTAATTCATTCATACGATCCAATCTAATTCATTCATACGATCCATTCTAATTCATTCGCACGAATGTATCCTATCTAATTCATTCGTACGATCCATTCTAATTCATTCGCACAATCTATTCTAATTCATTCGTACGATCCATTCTAATTCATTAGCACGATCCATTCTAATTTATTCATACGATTCATTCTATTTCATTCGTACGATCCATTCTAATTTATTCGCACGAATGTATCCATTCTAATTCATTCGTACGATCCATTCTAATTCATTCGCACGATCCATTGTAATTCATTCATACGATCCATTCTAATTCATTCATACAATCCATTCTAATTCTTTCACACGAATGTATCCATTCTAATTCATTCGTACGATCCAACCTAATTTCTTCGTATGATCTATTCTAATTCATATGTACTAATGTATCCATTCTAATTCATTCTTACGATCCATTCGAATTCATTCATACGATCCATTCTAATTCATTCATAAGATCCATTCTAATTCATTCGCATGCATGTATCCATTCTAATTCATTCGCACGATCCATTCAAATTCATTCTTACGATCCATTCTAATTCATTCATACGATCCATTCTAATTCATTCGCACGAATGTACCATTCTAATTCATTCGTACGATCCATTCTAATTCATTCGCACGATCCAATCTAATTCATTCGCACGATCCATTCTAATTCATTCATACGATTCATTCTATTTCATTCGTATGATCCATTGTAACTTATTCGTACGATCCATTCTAATTCATTCGCACGAATGTATCCATTCTAATTCATTCGTAAGATCCATTCTAAATCATTCGCACGATCCATTCTAATTCATTCATACGATCCTTTCTAATTCATTCGTACGATCCATTCTAATTCATTCGCATGATCCATTTTAATTCATTCATACGATCCATTCTAATTCATTCATACAATCCATTCTAATTCTTTCGCACGAATGTATCCATTCTAATTCATTCGTACGATCCACCCTAATTCCTTTGTATGATCCATTCTAATTCATTCGCACGAATGTATCCATTCTAATTCATTCGTACAATCCATTCGAATTCATTCATACGATCCATTCTAATTCATTCATGCGATCCATTCTAATTCATTCGCACGAATGTATCCATTCTAATTCATTTGTACGATCCATTCTAATTCATTCGCACAATCTATTCTAATTCATTCGTACGATCCATTCTAATTCATTCGCACGATCCATTCTAATTCATTTGTACGATCCATTCTAATTCATTCATACAAACCATTCTAATTCTTTTGTACGAATGTATCCATTCTAATTCATTCGTACGATCCATTCTAATTCCTTCGTACGATCCATTCTAATTCAATCCCATGAATATATCTATTCTAATTCATTCATACGATCCATTCTAATTCATTCATACAATCCATTCTAATTCATTCGCACGAATGTATCCATTCTAATTCATTCGTATGATCCATTCTAATTCATTCGCGCAATGTATTCAAATGCATTCGTACGATCCATTCTAATTCATTCGCACAATCCATTCTAATTCATTTGCACGATCTATTCTAATTCATTCATACAATCCATTCTAATTCTTGTGCACGAATGTATCCATTCTAATTCATTCGTACGATCCATTCTAATTCCTTCGTACGATCCATTCTAATTCCTTCGTACGATCCATTCTATTTCATTCGTATGATCCATTCTAATTCCTTCAACGATCCATTCTAATTCATTCCCATGAATGTATCCATTCTAATTCATATGTACGATCCATTCTAATTCATTCATACGATCCAATCTAATTCATTCATATGATCCATTCTAATTCATTCGCACGAATGCATCCATTCTAATTCATTCGTACGATCCATTCTAATATATTCGCACGAATGTATCAATTCTAATTCATTCGCACGAACGTATCTATTCTAATTCATTCGTACGATCCATTCTAATTCATTCGCACGATCCAATCTAATTCATTCGCACGATCCATTCTAATTCATTCATACGATCCATTCGATTTCATTCGTACGATCCATTCTTACTCATTCGTACGATCCTTTCTAATTCATTCGCACGAATGCATCCATTCTAATTCTTTCGTACGATCCATCCTAATTCATTCACACGATCCATTCTAATTCATTCATACGATCCATTCTAATTCATTCATACAATCTATTCTAATTCCTTCGTACGATCCATTCTAATTCATTCCTACGATCCATTCTAATTCATTCGTACGATCCATTCTAATTCATTCGTACGATCCATTCAAATTCATTCGCACAATCCATTCTAATTCTTTCGTACGATCCATTCTAATTCATTCATACGATCCATTCTTACTCTTTCGTACGATCTATTCTTACTCATTCGTACGATCCATTCTAATAGATTTCCATGAATGTATCCATTCTTACTCATTCGGACGATCCATTCTAATTCATTCGCACGAATGTATCCATTCTAATTCATTCGTACGATCCATTCTAATTCATTCGCACGATCCATTCTAATTCTTACATACGATCAATTCTAATTCATTCGTACGATCCATTCTAATTCATTCGCACGATCCATTCTAATTGATTCATACGATCCATTCTAATTCATTCATACAATCCATTCTAATTCTTTCGCATGAATGTATCCATTCTAATTCATTTGTACGATCCACCCTAATTCCTTCGTATGATCTATTCTAATTCATTCGCACGAATGTATCCATTCTAATTTATTCGTACGATCCATTCGAATTCATTCATACGATCTACTCTAATTCATTCATACGATCCATTCTAATTCATTCGCACGAATGTATCCATTCTAAATCATTCATACGATCCATTCTAATTCATTCGCACAATCTATTCTAATTCATTCGTACGATCCATTCTAATTCATTCGCACGATCCATTCTAATTCATTCATACAATCCATTCTTATTCTTTTGCAAGAATGTATCCATTCTAATTCATTCGTACGATCCATTCTAATTCCTTTGTACGATCCATTCTAATTCCTTCGTACGATCCATTCTATTTCATTCGTATGATCCATTCTAATTCCTTCGTACGATCCATTCTAATTCATTCCCATGAATGTATCCATTCTAATTTATACGTACGATCCATTCTAATTCATTCATATGATCCAATCTAATTTATTCATACGATCCACTCTAATTCATTCGCACGAATGTATCCATTCTAATTCATTCGTATGATCCATTCTAATTCATTCGCACAACCTATTCTAATTCATTCGTACGATCCATTCTAATTCATTAGCACGATCCATTCTAATTCATTCGTACGATCCATTCTATTTCCTTCGTACGATCCATTCTTACTCATTCGTATGATCCATTCTATTTCAGTCGTACGATGCATTCTTACTCATTCGTACGATCCAATATAATTCATTCATATGATCCATTCTAATCCATTCATACGATCCATTCTAATTCATTCATACGATCCATTCTAATTCAGTCATACAATCCATTCTAATTCTTTCGCACGAATGTATCCATTCTAATTCATTCGTACGATCCACCCTAATTCCGTCGTATGATCCATTCTAGTTCATTCGCACGAATGTATCCATTCTAATTCATTCGTACGATCCATTCGAATTCATTCATACGATCCATTCTAATTCCTAATACATTCTAATTCAATCGTACGTTCCATTCTAATTCATTTGCACGAATGTATCCATTCTAATTCATTCGTACGATCCATTCGAATTCATTCATACCATCCATTCTAATTCATTCATACGATCTATTCTAATTCATTCGCACGAATGTATCCATTCTAATTCATTTGTACGATCCACTCTAATTCATTCGCACAATCTATTCTAATTCATTCGTACGATCTATTTTAATTCATTCGCACGATCGATTCTAATTCATTTGTACGATCCATTCTAATTCATTCATACAATCCATTCTAATTCTTTTACACGAGTGTATCCATTCTAATTCCTTCGTACGATCCATTCTAATTCCTTCGTACGATCCATTCTAATTCCTTTGTACGATCCATTCTAATTCATTGCCATGAATGTATCCATTCTAATTCATACGTACGATCCATTCTAATTCATTCATACGATCCAATCTAATTCATTCATACGATCCATTCTAATTCATTCGCACGAATGTATCCATTCTAATTCATTTGTACGATCCATTCTAATTCATTCGCACAATCCATTCTAATTCCTTCGTACGAATGAATTATAATGGATTGTATGAATTAATTAGAATAGATCGTGCGAATGAATTAGAATGGATCGTGCAAATGAATTAGAATAAATTCGCATGAATGAGTAATTATGGATTGTACGAATGAAATAGAATGGATCGTATGAATGAATTAGAATGGATCGTGCGAATGAATTAGAATGGATCGTACGAATGAATTAGAATGGATCGTACGAATGAATTAGAATAGCAAGTACGAATGAATTAGAATAGATCGTGCGAATGAATTAGGGTGGATCGTACGAATGAATAAGAATAGATCGTGCGAATGAATTAGAATGGATCGTACGAATGACTTAGAATGGATCGTGCGAAAGAATTAGAATGGATTGTATGAATGAATTAGAATGGATCGTATGAATGAATTAGAATGGATCGTGCGAATAAATTAGAATGGATCGTACGAATGAATTAGAATGGATACATTCATGCGAATGATTTAGAATGGATCATACGAATGAGTAAGAATGGATCGTACGAATGAAATAGAATAGATACATTCGTGCGAATGAATTAGAATGGATCGTGCTAATTCATTCATACGATCCATTCTAATTCATTCGCACGATCCATTCTAATTCATTTGCATGATCATTTCTAATTCATTCATACAATCCATTCTAATTCTTTCGCATGAATATATCCATTCTAATTCATTCGTACGATCCACCCTAATTCCTTCGTATGATCCATTCTAATTCTTACATACGATCCATTTGAATTCATTAGCATGATCCATTCTAATTCATTCATACGATCCATTCTAATTCATTCGTACGATCCATTCTAATTCATTCGCACGATCCATTCTAATTCATTCGCACAATCTATTCTAATTCATTCGCATGATCCATTCTAATTCATTCATACGATCCATTCTAATTCATCCATACAATCCATTCTAATTCATACGATCCATTCTAATTCATTCGCACGATCCATTCTAATTCATTCATACGATCCATTCTAATTCATTCGTACGATCCATTCTAATTCGTTCGCACGATCCATTCTAATTCATTCATACGATCCATTCTAATTCATTCATACAATCCATTCTAATTCTTTCGCACGAATGTATCCATTCTAATTCATTCGTACGATCCACCCTAATTCCTTCGTATGATCCATTCTAATTCATTCGCACGAATGTATCCATTCTAATTCATTCGTACGATCCATTCGACTTCATTCATACGATCCACTCTAGTTCATTCATACGATCCATTCTAATTCGTTCGTACGATCCATTCTAATTCATTCGCACGAATGTATCCATTCTAATTCATTCACACGATCCATTCTAATTCATTCGCACGATCCATTCTAATTCATTCATATGATCCATTCTAATTCATTCATACAATCCATTCTAATTCTTTCGTACGAATGTAACAATTCTAATTTATTCGTACGAATCACCCTAATTCCTTCGTATGATCCATTTTAATTCATTCGCACGATCCATTCTAATTCATTCGTACGATCCATTCTAATTCATTCATACGATCCATTCTAATTCATTCATACGATCCATTCTAATTAATTCATACAATCCATTCTAATTCTTTCGCACGAATGTACCGTACGATTTAGAATGGGTCGTACAAATGAATTAGAATGGACGCATTCGTGCGAATGAATTAGAATGGATCGTACGAATAAGTAAGAATGGATCGTACGAATGAAATAGAATGGATCGTACGAATGAAATAGAATGGATCGTACGAATGAATTAGAATGGATCATGCTAATGAATTAGAATGGATCGTATGAATGAATTAGAATAGATTGTGCGAATGAATTAGAATGGATCGTACGAATGAATTAGAATGCATACATTCGTACGAATGAGTTAGAATGGATCGTATGAATGAATTAGAATGGATCGTATGAATGAATTAGAATGGATCATACGAATGGAATAGAATGGATCGTATGAATGAATTAGAATGGATCGTACGAATGAGTAAGAATGGATCGTACGAATGAATTAGAATGGATCGTACGAAGGAATTAGAATGGATCGTACGAATGAATTAGAATGGATCGTACGAATGAATTAGAATGGATCATGCGAATGTATTAGAATGGATCGTACGAATGAATTAGAATGGATACATTCGTGCGACAGAATTAGATTAGATTATATGATTGAATTAGAATGGATCGTACGAATGAATTAGAATGGATCGTATGAATAAATTAGAATGGATCGTGCGAATGAATTAGAATGGATCGTACGAACGAATTAGAATGGATACTCTAATTCATTCATACGATCCATTCTAATTCATTCGCACGATCCATTCTAATTCATTCATACGATCCATTCTAATTCATTCACACGATCCATTCTAATTCATTCATACGATCCGTTCTAATTCATTCATACAATCCATTCTAATTCTTTCGCACGATTGTATGCATTCTAATTCATTCATACAATCCATTCTAATTCTTTCGCACGAATGTATCCATTCTAATTCATTCGTACGATCCATTCTAATTCATTCGCACAATCTATTCTAATTCTTTCGTACGATCCATTCTAATTCATTCGTACGATCCATTCTAATTCCTTCGTACGATCCATTCTAATTCTAATGTACGATCCATTCTATTTCATTCATATGATCCATTCTAATTCCATCATTTGATCCATTCTAATTCATTCCCATGAATCTATCCATTCTAATTCATACGTACGATCCATTCTAATTCATTCATACGATCCAATCTAATTCATTCATACGATCCATTCTAATTCATTCTCACGAATGTATCCATTCTAATTCATTCGCACGATCCATTCTAATTCATTCATACAATCCATTCTAATTCTTTTGCCCGAATGGATCCATTCTAATTCATACGTACGATCCATTCTAATTCATTCATTCGATCCAATCTAATTCATTCATACAATCCATTCTAATTCATTCACACAAATGTATCCTATCTAATTTATTCGTACGATCCATTCTAATTCATTCAGACAATCTATTCTAATTCATTCGTACGATCCATTCTAATTCATTAGCACGATCCATTCTAATTCATTCGTACGATTCATTCTATTTCATTCGTACGATTCATTCTAATTCATTCGTACGATCCATTCTAATTCATTCGCACGATCCATTCTAATTCATTCATACGATCTATTCTAATTCATTCATACAATCCATTCTAATTCTTACGCACGAATGTATCCATTCTAATTCATTCGTACGATCCACCCTAATTCCTTCGTATGATCTATTCTAATTCATTCGTACTAATGTATCCATTCTAATTCATTCTTACGATCCATTCGAATTCATTCATACGATCCATTCTAATTCATTCATACGATCCATTCTAATTCATTCGCATGAATGTATCCATTCTAATTCATTTGTACGATCCATTCGAATTCATTCATACGATCCATTCTAATTCATTCATACGATCCATTCTAATTTATTCGCACGAATGTATCTATTCTAATTCATTCGTACGATCCATTCTAATTCATTCGCACGATCCAATCTAATTCATTCTCACGATCCATTCTAATTCATTCGTACGATCCATTCTATTTCATTCGTACGATCAATTCTAACTCATTTGTACAATCCATTCTAATTCATTTCGCATGAATGTATCCATTCTAATTCATTCGTACGATCCATTCTAATTCATTTGCACGATCCATTCAAATTTATTCATACGATCCATTCTAATTCATTCGTACGATGCATTCTAATTCATTTACATGATCCATTTTAATTCATTCATACGATCCATTCTAATTCATTCATACAATCCATTCTAATTCTTTCGCACGAATGTATCCATTCTAATTCATTCGTACGATCCACCCTAATTCCTTCGTATGATGCATTCTAATTCATTCGCACGAATGTATCCATTCTAATTCATGCGTACGATACATTCGAATTCATTCATACGATCCATTCTAATTCATTCATACGATCCATTCTAATTTATTCGCACGAATGTATCCATTCTAATTCATTCGTACGATCCATTCTAATTCATTCGCACAATCTATTCTAATTCATTCATACGATCCATTCTAATTAATTCGCATGATCCATTCTAATTCATTTGTACGATCCATTCTAATTCATTCATACAATCCATTCTAATTCTTTTGCACGAATGTATCCATTCTAATTCATTCATACGATCCATTCTAATTCCTTCGTACGATCCATTCTAATTCTTTCATACGATCCATTCTAATTTATTCCCATGAATGTATCCATTCTAGTTCATTCATACGATCCATTCTAATTCATTCATACGATCCGTTCTAATTCATTCGCATGAATGTATCCATTCTAATTCATTCGTACGATCCATTCTAATTCATTCGCACAGTGTATTCTAATTCATTCGTACGATCCATTCAAATTCATTCGCACGATCCATTCTAATTCGTTTGCACGATCCATTCTAATTCATTCATACAATCCATTCTAATTCTTTTGCACGAATGTATCCATTCTAATTCATTCGTACGATCCATTCTAATTCCTTCGTACGATCCATTCTAATTCCTTCATACGATCCATTCTATATCATTCATATGATCCATTCTAATTCCTTTGTACGATCCATTCTAATTCATTCCCATGAATGTATCCATTCTAATTCATACGTACGATCCATTCTAATTCATTCATACGATCCAATCTAATTCATTCATACGATCCATTCTAAATCATTCGCACGAATGTATCCATCCTAATTCATTCGTACGATCCATTCTAATTCATACGCACGAATGTATCCATTCTAATTCATTTGCACGAATGTATCCATCCTAATTCATTCGTACGATCCATTCTAATTCATTCGCACGAATGTATCCATTCTAATTCATTCGTATGATCCATTCTAATTCATTCGTACGATCCATTCTAATTCATTCGTATGATCCATTCTAATTCCTTTGTATGATCCATTCTAATTCATTCCCATGAATGTATCCATTCTAATTCATACATATGATCCATTCTAATTCATTCATGCGATCCTATCTAATTCATTCATCCGATCCATTCTAATTCATTCGCATGAATGTATCCATTCTAATTCATTCGTACGATCCATTCTAATTCATTAGCACGATCCATTATAATTCATTCGTACGATCCATTCTATTTCATTCGTACGATCCTTTCTTACTCATTCGTACGATCCATTCTAATTCATTCGCACGAATGTATCCATTCTAATTCATCGTACGATCCATTCTAATTCATTCGCACAATCTATTCTAATTCATTCGTATGAACTATTCTAATTCATTCGCACGATCCATTCTAATTCGTTTGTACGATCCATTCTAATTTATTCATACAATCCGTTCTAATTCTTTTGCACGAATGTATCCATTCTAATTCATTCGTACGAACCATTCTAATTCCTTCGTACGATCCATTCTAATTCCTTCGTACGATCCATTCTAATTCATTCCCATGAATGTATCCATTCTAATTCATACGTACGATCCATTCTAATTCATTCGCACGATCCATTCTAATTCATTCATACGATCCATTCTAATTCATTCGTACGATCCATTCTAATTCATTCGCACGATCCATTCTAATTCATTCATACGATCCATTCTAATTCATTCATACGATCCATTCTAATTCTTTTGCACGAATGTATCCATTCTAATTCATTCGTACGATCCACCCTAATACCTTCTTATGATCCATTCTAATTCATTCGTACGATCCATTCTAATTCATTCGCACGATCCATTCTAATTCATTCATACAATCCATTCTAATTCTTTCGCACGAATGTATCCATTCTAATTCATTCGTGCGATCCATTCTAATTCATTCGCACGATCCATTCTAATTCATTCATACGATCCATTCTAATTCATTCGTACGATCCATTCTATATCATACGTACGATCCATTTGAATTCATTCATACGATCCATTCTAATTCATTCATACGATCCATTCTAACTCATTCACACGAATGTATCCATTCTAATTCATTCGTACGATCCATTCTAATTCATTCGCACGATCCAATCTAATTCATTTGCACGATCCATTCTAATTCATTCGTACGATCCATTCTATTTCATTCGTATGATCCATTCTTACTCATTCGTACGATCCATTCTAATTCATTCGCACGAATGTATCAATTCTAATTTATTCGTACGATCCATTCTAATTCATTCGCACGATCCAATCTAATTCATTCGCACGAACCATTCTAATTCATTCGTACGATACATTCTATTTCATTCGTACGATCCATTCTTACTTATTCGTACAGTCCATTCTAATTCATTCGCACGAATGTATCCATTCTAATTTATTCGTACGATCCATTCTAATTCATTTGCACGATCCATTCTAATTCATTCGTACGATCCATTCTAATTCATTCGTACGATCCATTCCAATTCATTTGTACGATCCATTCTAATTCATTAGCACGATCCATTCTAATTCATTCATACGATCCATTCTAATTCATACGATCCATTCTAATTCATTCATACGATCCATTCTATTTCATTCGTATGATCCATTCTAATTCATTCATACGATCCATTCTATTTCATTCGTACGATCCATTCTTACTCATTCGTACGATCCATTCTAATTCATTCGCACGACCCAATCTAATTCATTCGCACGATCCATTCTAATTCATTCGTACGATCCATTCTATTTCATTCGTACGATCCATTCTTACTCATTCGTACGACCCATTCTAATTCATTCGCACAAATGTATCCATTCTAATTCATTCGTACGATCCATTCTAATTCATTCGTACGATCCATTCTAATTCATTCACACGATCTATTCTAATTCATTCGTACGATCCATTCTTATTCATTCATACAATCTATTCTAATTCTTTCGCACGAATGTATCCATTCTAATTCATTCATACGATCCATTCTAATTCATTCGCACGATCCATTCTAATTTATTCATACGATCCATTCTAATTCATTCGTACGATCCATTCTAATTCATTCGTACGATCCATTCTAATTCATACGTACGATCCATTCTAATTTATTCATACGATCCATTCTAATTCATTCATACGATCCATTCTAATTCATTCGCATGAATGTATCCATTCTATATCATTCGTACGATCAATTCTAATTCATTCGCACGATCCATTCTAATTCATTTGCATGATCCATTCTAATTCATTCGTACGATCCATTCTATTTCATTCGTACGATCCATTCTTACTCATTCGTACGATCCATTCTAATTCATTCGCACGAATGTATCCATTCTAATTCATTCGTACGATCCATTCTAATTCATTCACATGATCCATTCTAATTCATTCATACGATCCATTCTAATTCATTCATACAATCCTTTCTAATTCTTTTGCACGAATGTATCCATTCTAATTCATTCGTACGATCCATTCTAATTCCTTCGTACGATCCATTCTAATTCCTTCGTACGATCTATTCTATTTCATTCGTATGATCCATTATAATTCCTTCGTACGATCCATTCTAATTTATTCCCAAGAATATATCCATTCTAATTCCTTCGTTAGATCAATTTAATTTCATTCGTATGATCCATTCTAATTCCTTCGTACGATCCATTCTAATTCATTCGTACGAATGTATCCATTCTAATTCATTCGCACGATCCATTCTAATTCATTCGTACGATCCATTCTAATTCATTCGCACGATCCATTCTAATTCATTCGTATGATCCATTCTAATTCATTCGTACGATCCCTTCTAATTTATTCGCACAATGTATCCATTCTAATTCATTCGTACGATCCATTCTAATTTATTCATACGATCCATTCTAATTTATTCGTACGATCCATTCAAATTCGTTCGCACGATCCATTCTAATTCATTCATACGATCCATTCTAATTCATTCATACAATCCATTCTAATTCTTTCGCACGAATGTATCCATTCAAATTCATTCGTACAATCTACCCTAATTCCTTCATATGATCCATTCTAATTCATTCACACGAATGTATCAATTCTAATTCATTCGTACGATCCATTCGAATTCATTTATACGATCCATTCTAATTCATTCATACGATCCATTCTAATTCATTCGCACGAATGTATCCATTCTAATTCATTCGTACGATCCATTCCAATTTATTCGCACAATCTATTCTAATTCATTCGTACGACCCATTCTAATTCATTCGCACGATCCATTCTAATTCATTTGCACGATCCATTCTAATTCATTCATACAATCCATTCTATTTCTTTTGCACGAATGTATCCATTCTAATTCCTTCATACGATCCATTCTAATTCCTTCGTACGATCCATTCTAATTCCTTCGTACGATCTTTTCTATTTCATTCGTATGATCCATTCTAATTCCTTCGTACAATCCATTCTAATTCATTTCCATGAATGTATCCATTCTAATTCATAGGTACGATCCATTCTAATTCATTCATACGATCCAATCTAATTCATTCATACGATCCATTCTAATTCATTCGCATTAATGTATCTATTCTAATTCATTCTTACGATCCATTCTAATTCATTCACACAATCTATTCTAATTCATTCGTACGATCCATTCCAATTCATTAGCACGATCCATTCTAATTCATTCGTACGATCCATTCTATTTCATTCGTACGATCCATTCTTACTCATTCGTACGATCCATTCTATTTCATTTGTACGATCCATTCTTACTCATTCGTACGATCCATTCTAATTCATTCATACAATCCATTCTAATCCATTCATACGATCCATTGTAATTAATTCATACAATCCATTCTAATTCTTTCGCACGAATGTATCCATTTTAATTCATTCGTACGATCCATTCTAATTCATTCGCACAATCCATTATAATTCCTTCGTACGAATGAATTAGAATGGATCGTATGAATAAATTAGAATGGATCGTGCGAATGAATTAGAATGAATTCACACGAATGAGTAAGAATGGATCGTACGAATGAAATAGAATGAATCATATGAATGAATTAGAATGGATCATGCGAATGAATTAGAATGGATCGTACGAATGAGTAAGAATGGATCGTACGAATGAAATAGAATTGATCGTACGAATAAATTAGAATGGGTCCATTTGTGCGAAAGAATTAGAATATATTATATGAATGAATTAGAATGGATCGTATGAATGAATTAGAATGGATCATGCGAATGAATTAGAATGGATCATACGAATGAATTAGAATGGATCGTACGAATGAATTAGAATAGATTGTGCGAATGAATTAGAGTGGATCGTACGAATGAATAAGAATAGATCGTGCGAATGAATTAGAATGGATCGTACGAATGACTTAGAATGGATCGTGCGAAAGCGAATGGATCGTACGAAGGAATTAGAATGGATCGTGTGAAGGAATTAGAATGGATACATTCGTGCGAAATAGAATGGATCGTACGAAATAGATTGGATCGTACAAAGGAATTAGAATGGATCGTGCAAAATAGAATGGATCATACGAATGACTTAGAATGGATCATGCGAAATAGAATGGATCATAGGAAGGAATTAGAATGAATCGTACGAATGAATTAGAATAGATACATTCGTGCAAAAGAATTAGAATGGTTCATTTGAATGAATTAGAACGGATCGTGTGAATGAATTAGAATGGATCGTACGAATGAATTAGAATGGATACATTTGTGCGAATGAATTAGAATGGATCGTACGAATGAGTAAGAATGGAACGTACGAATGAAATAGAATGGATACATTCGTGTGAATGAATTAGAATGGAACGTGCTAATTCATTCATTCGATCCATTCTAATTCATTCGTACGATCCATTCTAATTCATTCGCACAATCTATTCTAATTCATTCGTACGATCCATTCTAATTCATTAGCACGATCCATTCTAATTCATTCGTACGATCCATTCTATTTCATTCGTACGATCCATTCTTACTCATTCGTACGATCCATTCTAATTCATTCGCACGAATGTATCCATTCTAATTCATTCGTACGATCCATTCTAATTCATTCGTACGATCCATTCTAATTCATTCGTACGATCCATTCAAATTCATTCGCACAATCCATTCTAATTCATTCATACGATCCATTCTAATTCATTCATACAATCCATTTTAATTCTTTCGCACGAATGTATCCATTCTAATTCATTCGTACGATCCACCCTAATTCCTTCGTATGATCCATTCTAATTCATTCGCACGAATGTATCCATTCTAATTCATTCGTACGATCCATTCGAATTCATTCATACGATCCATTGTAATTTATTCATACGATCCATTCTAATTCATTCGCACGAAGGTATCTATTCTAATTCATTCGTACGATCCATTCTAATTCATTCGCACAATCTATTCTAATTCATTCGTACGATCCATTCTAATTCATTCGCACGATCCATTCTAATTCATTTGCACGATCCATTCTAATTCATTCATACAATCGATTCTAATACGTTTGCAGGAATGTATCCATTCTAATTCCTTCCTACGATCCATTCTAATTCCTTCATACGATCCATTCCAATTCCTTCGTACGATCCATTCTATTTCATTCGTATGATCCATTCTAATTCCTTCGTACGATCCATTCTAATTCATTCCCATGATTGTATCTATTCTAATTCATAGGTACAATCCATTCTAATTCATTCATACGATCCAATCTAATTCATTCATACTATCCATTCTAATTCATTCGCACGAATATATCCATTCTAATTCATTCGTACGATCCATTCTAATTCATTCACACAATCTATTCTAATTCATTCGTACGATCCATTCCAATTCATTAGCACGATCCATTCTAATTCATTCGTACGATCCATTCTATTTCATTCGTATGATCCATTCTTACTCATTCGTACGATCCATTCTATTTCATTCGTACGATCCATTCTTACTCATTCGTACGATCCATTCTAATTCATTCATACGATCCATTCTAATCCATTCATACGATCCATTCTAATTCATTCATACAATCCATTCTAATTCTTTCGCACGAACGTATCCATTCTAATTCATTCGTATGATCCACCCTAATTCCTTCATATGATCCATTCTAATTCATTCGCACGAATGTATCCATTCTAATTCATTCGTACGATCCATTCGAATTCATTCATACGATCCATTCTAATTCCAAATATATTCTAATTCATTCGTACGATCCATTCGAATTCATTCGTACGATGCATTCTAATTCATTCGTACGATCCATTCTATTTCATTCGTACGATCCATTCTTACTCATTCGTACGATCCATTCTAATTCATTCGCACGAATGTATCCATTCTAATTCATTCGTACGATCCATTCTAATTCATTCACATGATCCATTCTAATTCATTCATACGATCCATTCTAATTCATTCGTACGATCAATTCTTACTCATTCGTACGATCCATTCTAATTCATTCGCACGAATGTTTCCATTCTAATTCATTCATATGATCCATTCGAATTCATTCATACGATCCATTCTAATTCATTCGCACGATCCATTCTAATTCATTTGTACGATCCATTATAATTCATTCATACAATCCATTCTAATTCTTTTGCAAGAATGTATTCATACAATCCATTCTAATTCTTTTGCACGAATGTATCCATTCTAATTCATTCGTACGATCCATTCTAACTCCTTCGTACTATCCATTCTAACTCCTTCGTACGATCCATTCTAATTCCTTCGTACGATCCATTCTAATTCATTCCCATGAATGTATCCATTCGAATTCATACGTACGATCCATTCTAAATCATTCATACGATCTAATCTAATCCATTTATACGATCCATTCTCATTCATTCGCACGAATGTATCCATTCTAATTCATTCGTACGATCCATTCTAATTCATTCGCACAATCCATTCTATTTCCTTCGTACGAATGAATTAGAATGGATCGTATGAATGAATTAGAATGGATCGTGCGAATGAATTAGAATGAATTCTCACGAATGAGTAAGAATGGATCGTACGAATGAAATAGAATGGATCATATGAATGAATTAGAATGGATTGTGCGAATGAATTAGAATGGATCGTACGAATGAGTAAGAATAGATCGTACGAATGAAATAGAATTGATCGTACGAATGAATTAGAATGGATCCATTTGTGCGAAAGAATTAGAATGGATTGTATGAATGAATTAGAATGGATCGTATGAATGAATTAGAATGGATCGTGTGAATGAATTAGAATGGATCGTACGAATGAATTAGAATGGATCGTACGAATGAATTAGAGTGGATCGTACGAATGAATAAGAATAGATCGTGCGAATGAATTAGAATGGATCGTACGAATGGCTTAGAATGGATCGTGCAAAAGCGAATGGATTGTACGAAGGAATTAGAATAGATTCATTCGTGCGAAATAGAATGGATCGTACGAAATAGAATGGATCGTACAAAGGAATTAGAATGGATCGTGTGAAATAGAATGGATCGTACGAATGACTTAGAATGGATCGTGCAAAATAGAATGGATCGTACGAAGGAATTAGAATGGATCGTACGAAGGAATTAGATTGGATCGTATGAATGAATTAGAATGGATACATTCGTGCAAAAGAATTAGAATGGATCGTTTGAATGAATTAGAATGGATCGTGTGAATGAATTAGAATGGATCGTACGAATGAATTAGAATGGATACATTTGTGCCAATGAATTAGAATGGATTCTACGAATGAGTAAGAATGGATCGTACGAATGAAATAGAATGGATACATTCATGTGAATGAATTAGAATGGAACGTGCTAATTCATTTATACGATCTATTCTAATTCATTCGTACGATCCATTCTAATTCATTCGCACAATCTATTCTAATTCATTCGTACGATCCATTCTAATTCATTAGCACGATCCATTCTAATTCATTCGTACGATCCATTCTATTTTATTCGTACGATCCATTCTTACTCATTCGTACGATCCATTCTAATTTATTCGCACGAATGTATCCATTCTAATTCATTCATACGATCCATTCTAATTTATTCGTATGATCCATTCTAATTCATTCATACGATCCATTCTAATTCATTCGTATGATCCATTCAAATTCATTCGCACGATCCATTCTAATTCATTCGTACGATCCACCCTAATTCCTTCGTATGATCCATTCTAATTCATTCACACGAATGTATCCATTCTAATTCATTCGTACGATCCATTCGAATTCATTCATACGATCCATTCTAATTCATTCATACGATCCATTCTAATTCATTCGCACAAATGTATCCATTCTAATTCATTCGTACGATCCATTCTAATTCATTCTCACAATCTATTCTAATTCATTCGTACGATCCATTCTAATTCATTCGCACGATCCATTCTAATTCATTCATACAATCCATTCTAATTCTTTTGCACGAATGTATCCATTCTAATTCCTTCGTACGATCCATTCTAATTCCTTCGTACGATCCATTCTATTTCATTCATATGATCCATTTTAATTCCTTCGTACGATCCATTCTAATTCATTCCCATGAATGTATCGATTCTAATTCATAGGTACGATCCATTCTAATTCATTCATACGATCCAATCTAATTCATTCATACGATCCATTCTAATTCATTTGCACGAATATATCCATTCTAATTCATTCGTACGATCCATTCTAATTCATTCACACAATCTATTATAATTCATTTGTACGATCCATTCCAATTTATTAGCACGATCCATTCTAATTCATTCGTACGATCCATTCTATTTCATTCGTACAATCCATTCTTACTCATTCGTACAATCCATTCTATTTCATTCGTACGATCCATTCATACTTATTCGTACGATCCATTCTAATTCATTCATACGATCCATTCTAATCCATTCATACGATCCATTCTAATCCATTCATACGATCCATTCTAATTCATTCATACAATCCATTCTAATTCTTTCGCACGAACATATCCATTCTAATTCATTCGTATGATCCACCCTAATTCCTTCGTATGATCCATTCTAATTCATTCGCACGAATGTATCCATTCAAATTCATTCGTACGATCCATTCGAATTCATTCATATGATCCATTCTAATTCCTTATACTTTCTAATTCATTCGTACGATCCATTCGAATTCATTCGTACGATGCATTCTAATTCATTCGTACGATCCATTCTATTTCATTCGTACGATCCATTCTTACTCATTCGTACGATCCATTCTAATTCATTCGCACGAATGTATCCATTCTAATTCATTCGTACGATCCATTCTAATTCATTCACATGATCCATTCTAATTCATTCATACGATCCATTCTAATTCATTCGTACGATCCATTCTTACTCATTCGTATGATCCATTCTAATTCATTCGCACGAATGTATCCATTATAATTCATTCATACGATCCATTCTAATTCATTCATACGATCCATTCTAATTCATTCGCACGATCCATTCTAATTCATTTGTACGATCCATTCTAATTCATTCATACAATCCATTCTAATTCTTTTGCAGGAATGTATCCATTCTAATTCATTCATACGATCGATTCTAATTCCTTCGTACTATCCATTCTAATTCCTTCGTATGATCCATTCTGATTCATTCCCATGAATGTATCCATACTAGTTCAAACGTACGATCCATTGTAAATCATTCATATGATCCAATCAAATTCATTCATATGATCCATTCTAATTCATTCGCACGAATGTATCCATTCTAATTCATTCGTACGATCCATTCTAATTCATTCGTACAATCCATTCTAATTCCTTCGTACGATTGAATTAGAATGGATCGTATGAATGAATTAGAATGGATCGTGCGAATGAATTAGAATTAATTCACACGAATAAGTAAGAATGGATCGTACGAATGAATTAGAATGGATATATTCGTGCGAATGAATTAGAATGGATCGTACGAATGAGTAAGAATGGATCGTACGAATGAAATAGAATTGATTGTACGAATGAATTAGAATGGATCCATTTGTGCGAAAGAATTAGAATGGATTGTATGAATGAATTAGAATGGATCGTATGAATGAATTAAAATGGATCGTGCGAATGAATTAGAATGGATCGTACGAATGAATTAGAATGGATCGTACAAATGAATTAGAATAGATCGTTCGAATGAATTAGAGTGGATCGTACGAATGAATAAGAATAGATCGTGCGAATGAATTAGAATGGATCGTACGAATGACTTAGAATGGATCGTGCGAAAGTGAATGGATCGTACGAAGGAATTAGAATGGAACGTAGAAGGAATTAGAATGGATACATTCGTGCGAAATAGAATGGATCGTACGAAATAGAATGGATCGTACAAAGGAATTAGAATGGATCATGCGAAATAGAATGGATCGTACGAATGACTTAGAATGGATCGTGCGAAATAGAATGGATCGTACGAAGGAATTAGAATGGATCGTACGAAGGAATTAGATTGGATCATACGAATGAATTAGAATGGATACATTCGTGCAAAAGAATTAGAATGGATCGTTTGAATGAATTAGAATGGATCGTGCGAATGAATTAGAATGGATCGTACGAATGAATTAGAATGGATACATTCGTGCGAATGAATTAGAATGGATCGTACGAATGAGTAAGAATGGATCGTACGAATGAAATAGAACGGATACATTCGTGTGAATGAATTAGAATGGAACGTGCTAATTCGTTCATACGATCCATTCTAATTTATTCGTACGATCCATTCTAGTTCATTCGCACAATCTATTCTAATTCATTCGTACGATCCATTATAATTCATTAGCACGATCCATTCTAATTCATTCGTACGATCCATTCTAATTCATTCATACTATCCAATCTAATTCATTCATACGATCCATTCTAATTCATTCGCACAAATGTATCCTATCTAATTTATTCGTACGATCCATTCTAATTCATTCGCACAATCTATTCTAATTCATTCGTAGGATCCATTCTAATTCATTAGCACGATCCATTCTAATTCATTCGTACGATTCATTATATTTCATTCCTACGATCCATTCTAATTCATTCGCACGAATGTATCCATTCTAATTCATTCGTATGATCCATTCTAATTCATTCGCACGATCCATTCTAATTCATTCATACGATCTATTCTAATTCATTCATATAATCCATTCTAATTCTTATGCACGAATGTATCCATTCTAATTCATTCATACAATCCACCCTAATTCCTTCGTATGATCTATTCTAATTCATTCGTACTACTGTATCCATTCTAATTCATTCTTACGATCCATTCGAATTCATTCATATGATCCATTCTAATTCATTCATACGATCCATTCTAATTCATTCGCATGAATGTATCCATTCTAATTCATTTGTACGATCCATTCAAATTCATTCATACGATCCATTCTAATTCATTCATATGATCCATTCTAATTTATTCGCACGAATGTATCCATTCTAATTCATTCGTACGATCCATTCTAATTCATTCGCACGATCCAATCTAATTCATTCTCACGATCCATTCTAATTCATTCGTACGATCCATTCTATTTCATTCGTACGATCAATTCTAACTCTTTTGTACGATCCATTCTAATTCATTCGCACGAATGTATCCATTCTAATTCATTCGTACGATCCATTCTAGTTCATTCGCACGATCCATTCAAATTTATTCATATGATCCATTCTAATTCTTTCGTATGATGCATTCTAATTCATTTACATGATCCATTTTAATTCATTCATACGATCCATTCTAATTCATTCATACAATCCATTCTAATTCTTTTGCACAAATGTATCCATTCTAATTCATTCGTACGATCCACCCAAATTCCTTCGTATTATGCTTTCTAATTCATTCGCACGAATGTATCCATTCTAATTCATGCGTACGATACATTCGAATTCATTCATATGATCCATTCTAATTCATTCATACGATCCATTCTAATTCATTCGCACGAATGTATCCATTCTAATTCATTCGTACGATTTATTCTAATTCATTCGCACAATCTATTCTAATTCATTCGTACGATCCATTCTAATTTATTCACACGATCCATTCTAATTCATTTGTACGATCCATTCTAATTCATTCATACAATCCATTCTAATTCTTTTGTACGAATGTATCCATTCTAATTCATTCGTACGATCCATTCTAATTCCTTCGTACGATCAATTCTAATTCTTTTATACGATCCATTCTAATTCATTCCCATGAATGTATCCATTCTAGTTCATTCATACGATCCATTCTAATTCATTCATACGATCCGTTCTAATTCATTCGCATAAATGTATCCATTCTAATTCATTCGTACGATCCATTCTAATTCATTCGCACAATGTATTCTAATTCATTCGTACGATCCATTCTAATTCATTCGCACGATCCATTCTAATTCATTTGCACGATCCATTCTCATTCATTCATACAATCCATTCTAATTCTTTTGCACGAATGTATCCATTCTAATTCATTCGTACTATCCATTCTAATTCCTTCGTACGATCCATTCTAATTCCTTCGTACGATCCATTCTATTTCATTCGTATGATCCATTCTAATTCCTTTGTACGATCCATTCTAATTCATTCCCATGAATGTATCCATTCTAATTCATACGTACGATCCATTCTAATTTATTCATACGATCCAATCTAATTCATTCATACGATCCATTCTAAATCATTCGCACGAATGTATCCATCCTAATTCATTGGTACGATCCATTCTAATTCATACGCACGTATGTATCCATTCTAATTCATTCGCACGAATGTATCCATTCTAATTCATTCGTACGATCCATTATAATTCATTCGCACGATCCAATCTAATTAATTCGCACGATCAATTCTAATTCATTCATACGATCCATTCTATTTCATTCGTACGATCCATTCTTACTCATTCGTACGATCCATTCTAATTCATTCGCACGAATGTATCCATTCTAATTCATTTGTACGATCCATTCTAATTCATTCGTACGATTCATTCTAATTCATTCGTATGATCCATTCTAATTCCTTCGTATGATCCATTCTAATTCATTCCCATGAATGTATCCATTCTAATTCATACGTATGATCCATTCTAATTCATTCATGTGATCCTATCTAATTCATTCATCCGATCCATTCTAATTCATTCGCATGAATGTATCCATTCTAATTCATTCGTACGATCCATTCTAATTCATGAGCACGATCCATTATAATTCATTCGTACGATCCATTCTATTTCATTCGTACGATCCTTTCTTACTCATTCATACGATCCATTCTAATTCATTCGCACGAATGTATCCATTCTAATTCATCGTACGATCCATTCTAATTCATTCGCATGAATGTATCCATTCTAATTCATTCGTACGATCCATTCTAATTCATTCGCACGATCCATTCTAATTCATTCATACGATCAATTCTAATTCATTCGTACGATCCATTCTAATTCATTCGCACGATCCATTCTAATTTATTCATACGATCCATTCTAATTCATTCATACGATCCATTCTAATTCTTTTGCACGAATGTATCCATTCTAATTCATTCGTATGATCCACCCTAATTCCTTCTTATGATCCATTCTAATTCATTCGTACGATCCATTCTAATTCATTCTCACGATCCATTCTAATTCATTCATACAATCCATTCTAATTCTTTCGCACGAATGTGTCCATTCTAATTCATTCGTACGATCCATTCTAATTCATTCGCACAATCCATTCTAATTCATTCATACGATCCATTCTAATTCATTCGTTCGATCCATTCTATATCATACGTACGATCCATTCGAATTCACTCATACGATCCATTCTAATTCATTCATACGATCCATTCTAACTCATTCACACGAATGTATCCATTCTAATTCATTCGTACGATCCATTCTAATTCATTCGCACGATCCAATCTAATTCATTCGCACGATCCATTCTAATTCGTTCGTACGATCCATTCTATTTCATTCGTATGATCCATTCTTACTCATTCGTACGATCCATTCTTACTCATTCGTACGATCCATTCTAATTCGTTCGCACGAATGTATCCATTCTAATTTATTCGTACGATCCATTCTAATTCATTCGCACGATCCAATCTAATTCATTCGCACAAACCATTCTAATTCATTCGTACGATACATTCTATTTCATTCGTACGATCCATTCTTTCTTATTCGTACGGTCCATTCTAATTCATTCGCACGAATGTATCCATTCTAATTCATTCGTACGATCCATTCTAATTCATTTGCACGATCCATTCTAATTCATTCATACGATCCGTTCAAATTCATTCGTACGATCCATTCTAATTCATTCGTACGATCCATTCTAATTCATTAGCACAATCCATTCTAATTCATTCATACGATCCATTCTAATTCATACGATCCATTCTAATTCATTCATACGATCCATTCTATTTTATTCGTATGATCCATTCTAATTCATTCATACGATCCATTCTATTTCATTCGTACGATCCATTCTTACTCATTCATACGATCCATTCTAATTCATTCGCACGACCCAATCTAATTCATTCGCACGATCTATTCTAATTCATTCGTACGATCCATTCTATTTCATTCGTACGATACATTCTTACTCATTCGTACGATCCATTCTAATTCATTCGCATAAATGTATCCATTCTAATTCATTCGTACGATCCATTCTAATTCATTCGCACGATCCATTCTAATTCATTCACACGATCTATTCTAATTCATTCGTACGATCCATTCTTATTCATTCATACAATCCATTCTAATTCTTTCGCACGAATGTATCCATTCTAATTCATTCATACGATCCATTCTGATTCATTCGCACGATCCATTCTAATTTATTCATACGATCCATTCTAATTCATTCGTACGATCCATTCTAATTCATTTGTACGATCAATTCTAATTCATACGTACGATCCATTCTAATTCATTCATACGATCCATTCTAATTCATTCATATGATCCATTCTAATTCATTCGCACGAATGTATGCATTCTAATTCATTCGCACGATCCATTCTAATTCATTCGCACGATCCATTCTAATTCATTCGCACGAATGTATCCATTCTAATTCATTCGTACGATCCATTCTAATTCATTCACACGATCCATTCTAATTCATTCATACGATCCATTCTAATTCATTCATACAATCCATTCTAATTCTTTTGCACGATTGTATCCATTCTAATTCATTCGTACGATCCATTCTAATTCCTTCGTACGATCCATTCTAATTCCTTCATACGATCTATTCTATTTCATTCGTATAATCCATTCTAATTCCTTCGTACGATCCATTCTAATTTATTCCCATGAATGTATCCATTCTAATTCCTTCGTTAGATCAATTTAATTTCATTCGTATAATCCATTCTAATTCCTTCGTACGATCCATTCAAATTCATACTAATTCGTATGATCCATTCTAATTCCTTCGTATGAATTAGAGTGGATCGTACGAATGAATAAGAATAGATCGTGCGAATGAATTAGAATGGATCGTACGAATGACGTAGAATGGATCGTGCGAAAAAAAATGGATCGTACGAAAGAATTAGAATGGATCGTAGAAGGAAATAGAATGGATACATTCGTGCGAAATAGAATGGATCGTACGAAATAGAATGGATCGTACAAAGGAATTAGAATGGATCGTGCGAAATAGAATGGATCGTACGAATGATTTAGAATGGATCGTGCGAAATAGAATAGATTGTACGAAGGAATTAGAATGGATCGTACGAAGGAATTAGATTGGATCGTACGAATGAATTAGAATAGATACATTCGTGCAAAAGAATTAGAATGGATCGTTTGAAAGAATTAGAATGGATTGTGCGAATGAATTAGAATGGATCGTACGAATGAATTAGAATGGATACATTCGTGCGAATGAATTAGAATGGATCGTACGAATGAGTAAGAATGGATCGTACGAATGAAATAGAATGGATACATTCGCGTGAATGAATTAGAATGCAACGTGCTAATTCATTCATACGATCCATTCTAATTCATTCGTACGATCCATTCTAGTTCATTCGCACAATCTATTCTAATTCATTTGTACGATCCATTCTAATTCATTAGCACGATCCATTCTAATTCATTCGTACGATCCATTCTATTTCATTCGTACGATCCATTCTTACTCATTCGTACGATCCATTCTAATTCATTCGCACGAATGTATCCATTCTAATTCATTTGTACTATCCATTCTAATTCATTCGTATGATCCATTCTAATTCATTCGCACAATGTATTCAAATGCATTCGTACGAACCATTCTAATTCATTCGCACGATCCATTCTAATTCATTTGCACGATCCATTCTAATTCATTCATACAATCCATTCTAATTCTTTCGCACGAATGTATCCATTCTAATTCATTCGTACAATCCACCCTAATTCCTTCGTATGATCCATTCTAATTCATTCGCACGAATGTATCCATTCTAATTCATTCGTACGATCCATTCAAATTCATTCATACGATCCATTCTAATTCATTCGCACGAATGTATCCATTCTAATTCATTTGTACGATCCATTCTAATTCATTCGCACAATCTATTCTAATTCATTCGTACGATCCATTCTAATTTATTCGCACGATCCATTTTAATTCATTTGCACGATCCATTCTAATTCATTCATACAATCCAGTCTAATTCTTTTGCACGAATGTATCCATTCTAATTCCTTTGTACGATCCATTCTAATTCCTTCGTACGATCCATTCTATTTCATTCGTATGATCCATTCTAATTCATTCGTATGATCCATTCTAATTCATTCCCATGAATGTATCCATTCTAATTCATAGGTACGATCCATTCTAATTCATTCATACGATCCAATCAAATTCATTCATACGATCCATTCTAATTCATTCGCACGAATGTATCCATTCTAATTCATTCGTACGATCCATTCTAATTCATTCACACAATCTATTCTAATTCATTCGTACGATCCATTCCAAGTCATTAGCACGATCCATTCTAATTCATTTGTACGATCCATTCTATTTCATTCGTACGATTCATTCTTACTCATTCGTACGATCAATTCTATTTCATTCGTACGATCCATTCTTACTCATTCCTACGATACATTCTAATTCATTCATACGATCCATTCTAATCCATTCATACGATCCATTCAAATTCATTCATACAATCCATTCTAATTCATTCATATAATCCATTCTAATTCTTTCGCACGAACGTATCCATTCTAATTCATTCGTAAAATCCACCCTAATTCCTTCGTATGATCCATTCTAATTCATTCGCACGAATGTATCCATTCTAATTCATTCGTACGATCCATTCGAATTCATTCATACGATCCATTCTAATTCCTAATACATTCTAATTCATTCGTACGATCCATTCGAATTCATTCGTACGATGCATTCTAATTCATTCGTACGATCCATTCTATTTCATTCGTACGATCCATTCTTACTCATTCGTACGATCCATTCTAATTCATTCGCACGATTGTATCCATTCTAATTCATTTGTACGATCCATTCTAATTCATTCGTATGATCCATTCTAATTCATTCGCATAATGTATTCAAATGCATTCGTACGATCCATTCTAATTCATTCGCACGATCCATTCTAATTCATTTGCACGATCCATTCTAATTCATTCATACAATCCATTCTAATTCATTCGTACGATCCATTCGAATTCATTCGTACGATGCATTCTAATTCATTCGTACGATCCATTCTATTTCATTCGTACGATCCATTCTTACTCATTCGTACGATCCATTCTAATTCATTCGCACGAATGTATTTATTCTAATTCATTCGTACGATCCATTCTAATTCATTCGAATGATCCATTATAATTCATTCATACGATCCATTCTAATTCATTCGTACGATCCATTCTTACTCATTCGTATGATCCATTCTAATTCATTAGCTCGAATCTATCCATTCTAATTCATTCATACGATCCATTCTAATTCATTCATACGATCCATTCTAATTCATTCGCAAGATCCATTCTAATTCATTTGTACGATCCATTCTAATTCATTCATACAATCCATTCTAATTCTTTTGCACGAATGTATCCATTCTAATTCATTCGTACGATTCATTCTAATTCCTTCGTATGATCCAATCTAATTCCTTCGTACGATCCATTCTAATTCATTCCCATGAATGTATCCATTCTAATTCATACATACAATCCATTCTAAACCATTCATACGATCCAATCTAATTCATTCATACGATCCATTCTAATTTATTCGCACGAATGTATCGATTCTAATTCAATCGTACGATCCATTCTAATTCATTCGCACAATCCATTCTAATTCCTTCGTACGAATGAATTAGAATGGATCGTATGAATGAATTAGAATGGATCGTGCGAATGAATTAGAATGGATCGTGCGAATGAATTGGAATGAATTCGCACGAATGAGTAAGAATGGATCGTACGAATGAAATAGAATGGATCATATGAATGAATTAGAATAGATCGTGCGAATTAATTAGAATGGATCGTACGAATGTGTAAGAATGGATCGTACAAATGAAATAGAATTGATCGTACGAATGAATTAGAATGGATCCATTTGTGCGAAAGAATTAGAATGGATTGTCTGAATGAATTAGAATGGATCGTATGAATAAATTAGAATGGATCGTGCGAATGAATTAGAAAGGATCATATGAATGAATTAGAATGGATCGTACGAATGACTTAGAATAGCTCGTATGAATGAATTAGAATAGATCGTGCGAATGAATTAGAGTGGATCGTACGAATGAATAAGAATAGATATTGCGAATGAATTAGAAGGGATCGTACGAATGACTTAGAATGGATCGTGCGAAAGAGAATGGATCGTACGAAGGAATTAGAATGGATCGTACGAAGGAATTAGAATGGATACATTCGTGCGAAATAGAAGGGATCGTACGAAATAGAATGGATCGTACAAGGGAATTAGAATAGATCGTGCGAAATATAATGGATCGTACGAATGACTTAGAATGGATCGTGCGAAATAGAATGGGTCGTACGAAGGAATTAGAATGGTTCGTACGAAGGAATTAGAATGGATCGTACGAATGAATTAGAATGGATACGTTTGTGCAAAAGAATTAGAATGGTTCGTTTGAATGAATTAGAATGGATTGTGCGAATGAATTAGAATGGATCGTAGGAATGAATTAGAATGGATACATTCGTGCAAATGAATTAGAATCGATACATTCGTGCGAATGAATTAGAATGGATCGTGCTAAATCATTCATACGATCCATTCTAATTCATTCGTACGATCCATTTTAATTCTTTCGCAAAATATATTCTAATTCATTCGTACGATCCATTCTAATTCATTCGCACGATCCATTCTAATTCATTTGCACGATCCATTCTAATTCATTCATACAATCCATTCAAATTTTTTCGCACGAATGTATCCATTCTAATTCATTCGTACGATCCACCCTACTTCCTTCGTATGATCCATTCTAATTTATTCGTACGATCCATTCTAATTCATTAGCACGATCCATTCTAATTCATTCGTACGATCCATTCTAATTCATTCGTACGATCCATTCTAATTCATTCGCACAATCTATTCTAATTCATTCATACGATCCATTCTAATTTACCCATACAATTCATTCTAATTCATACGATCTATTCAAATTCATTCGCACGATCCATTCTAATTCATTCGTACAATCCATTCTAATTCATTCACACGATCCATTCTAATTCATTTATACGATCCATTCTAATTCATTCGCACGAATGTATCCATTCTAATTCATTCGTACGATCCACGCTAATTCCTTCGTATGATCCATTCTAATTCATTCGCACGAATGTTTCCATTCTAATTCACTCGTACGATCCATTCGAATTCATTCAAACGATCAATTCTAATTCATTCATACGATCCATTCTAATTCATTCGTATGATCCATTCTAATTCATTCGCATGAATGTTTCCATTCTAATTCATTCGCACGATCCATTCTAATTCATTCGTACGATCCATTCTAATTCATTCATACAATCCATTCTAATTCTTTCGCAAGAATGTATCCATTCTAATTCATTCGTACGATCCACCCTAATTCCTTCGTATGATCCATTCTAATTCATTCGCACGATCCATTCTAATTTATTCATACGATCCATTCTAATTCATTCGCACGATCCATTCTAATTCATTCATACGATCCATTCTAATTCATTCATACAATCCATTCTAATTCTTTCGCACGAATGTATCGTACAAATAAGAAAGGATCGTACGAATGAATTAGAATGGATACATTCGTGCGAATGAATTAGAATGGATCGTACGAATGAGAAAGAATGGATCGTACGAATGAAATAAATGGATCGTACGAACGAATTAGAATGGATCGTGCTAATGAATTAGAATCGATCGTACAAATGAATTAGAATAGATTGTGCGAATGAATTAGAATGGATCGTACGAATGAATTAGAATGGATACATTCGTGCGAATGAATTAGAATGGATCGTATGAATTAATTAGAATGGATCGTATGAATGAATTAGAATGGATCGTATGAATGGAATAGAATGGATCGTATGAATGAATTAGAATGGACCGTACGAATGAGTAAGAATGGATCGTACGAATGAATTAGAATGGATCGTACGAAGGAATTAGAATGGATCGTACAAATGAATTAGAATGGATCGTACGAATGAATTAGAATGGATCCTGCGAATGAATTAGAATGGATCGTACGAATGAATTAGAATGGATACATTCATGCGAAAGAATTAGAATGGATTGTATGAATGAATTAGAATGGATCGTACGAATGAATTAGAATGGATCGTATGAATGAATTAGAATGGATCGTGCGAATGAATTAGAATGGATCGTACGAATGAATTAGAATGGATACTCTAATTCATTCGTACGAACCATTCTAATTCATTCGCACGATCCATTCTAATTCATTCATACGATCCATTCTAATTCATTCGTACGATCCATTCTAATTCATTCGCACGATCCATTGTAATTCATTCATACGATTCTTTCTAATTCATTCATACGATCCTTTCTAATTCAGTCATACAATCCATTCTAATTCTTTCGCACGAATGTATCCATTCTAATTCATTCATATAATCCATTCTAATTCTTTCGCATGAATGTATCCATTCTAATTCATTCGTATGATCCATTCTAATTCATTCGCACAATCTATTCTAATTTATTCGTACGATCCATTCTAATTCCTTCGTACGATCCATTCTAATTCCTTCATACGATCCATTCTAATTTCTTCGTACTATCAATTCTATTTCATTCGTATGATCCATTCTAATTCCTTCGTACGATCCATTCTAATTCATTCCCATGAATGTATCCATTCTAATTCATACGTATGATCCATTGTAATTCATTCATATGATCCAATCTAATTCATTCAAACGATCAATTCTAATTCATTCGCACGAATGTATCCATTCTAATTCATTCGCACGATCCATTGTAGTTCGTTCATACAATCCATTCTAATTTTTTTGCACGAATGTATCCATTCGAATTCATACGTACGATCCATTCTAATTCATTTATACAATCCAATCTAATTCATTCGTACAATCCATTCTAATTCATTCGCACGAATGTATCCATTCTAATTAATTCGTACGATCCATTCTAATTCATTCGCACAATCTATTCTAATTCATTCGCACGATCCAATCTAATTCATTCGCACGATCCATTCTAATTCATTCGTACGATCCATTCTATTTTATTCGTACGATCCATTCTTACTCATCGTACGATCCATTCTAATTCATTCACACGAATGTATCCATTCTAATTCATTCGTACGATCCATTCTAATTCATTCACACGATCCACTCTAATTCATTCATACGATCCATTCTAATTCATTCATACGATCCATTCTAATTCATTCGCACAATCCATTCTAATGAATTCGAATGGATCATACGTACGAATGAATTACAATGGATCGTACGAATGAATTAGATTGGATCGTACGAAGGAATTAAAATGGATTGTGCGAATGAATTAGAATGGATCGTACGAATGAATTAGAATGGATCGTATGAATAAATTAGAATGGATCGTGCGAATGAAATAGAATGGATCGTATGAATGAATTAGAATGGATACATTCGTGCTAAAGAATTAGAATGGATTGTATGAATGAATTAGAATGGATCGTATGAATGAATTCGAATGGATCATACGAATGAATTAGAATGAATTAGAATAGATCGTACGAATGAATTAGAATGGATACTTTTGTGCGAAGGAATAAGAATGGATCATACGAAGGAATTAGAATGAATTAGAATGGATACATTCGTGCGAATGAATTAGAATGGATCGTACGAATGAATTAGAATGGATACATTCGTGCGAATGAATTAGAATGGATCGTATGAATGAATTAGAATGAATTAGAATGGATTGTGCTAATGAATTAGAATGGATCGTATGAATGAATTAGAATGGATCGTATGAATTAATTAGAATGGATCGTGCGAATGAATTAGAATGGATCGTACGAATGAATTATAGTGGATACATTCGTGCGAATGAATTAGAATCGATCGTACGAATGAGTAAGAATGGATCGTATGAATGAAATAGAATGGATCGTACGAATGAATTAGAATGGATCGTGCTAATGTATTAGAATGGATCGTACGAATGAATTAGAATGGATCGTATGAATGAATTAGAATGGATCGTGCGAATGAATTAGAATGGATCGTACGAATGAATTAGAATGGATACATTCGTGCGAATGAATTAGAATCGATTGTACGTATGAGTAAGAATGGATCGTACGAATGAGTTAGAATGGATCGTGCTAATGAATTAGAATGGATCGTACGAATGAATTAGAATGGATCGTATGAATGAATTAGAATGGATCATGCTAATGAATTAGAATGGATCGTACGAATGAATTTGAATGGGTCGTACAAATGAATTAGAATGGATCGTGCAAAAGAATTAGAATGGATTGTATGAATGAATTAGAATGGATCGTGCAAATGAATTAGAATGGATCGTGCGAATGAATTAGAATGGATCGTACGAATGAATTAGAATAGATTGTGCGAATGAATTAGAATGGATCGTACGAATGAATTAGAATGGATACATTCGTGCGAATGAATTAGAATGGATCGTATAAATGAATTAGAATGGATCGTATGAATGAATTCGAATGGATCGTACGAATGAATTAGAATGGATACATTCGTGCGAATGAATTAGAATAGATCATACGAAGGAATTTGGGTGGATCGTACGAATGAATTAGAATGGAGACATTCGCGCGAAAGAATTAGAATGGATTTTATGAATGAATTAGAATGGATCGTATGAATGAATTAGAATGGATCGTGTGAATAAATTTGAATGGATCGTACGAATGAATTAGAATGGATCGTACTAATGAATTAGAATGGATAGATTCGTGCGAATGAATTAGAATGGATCGTATTAATGAAAAAGAATAGATTGTGCGTATAAATTAGAATGGATAATAGAATGAATTAGAATGGATCGTATGAATGAATTACAATGGATCGTGCGAATGAATTAGAATGGATCGTACGAATGAATTAGAATGGATTGTATGAATGAATTCGAATGGATCATATGAATGAATAAGAATGGATACATTCGTGCGAATGAATTAGAATGGATCATACGAAGGAGTTAGGGTGGATCGTACGAATGAATTAGAATGGATCGTACGAATGAGTTAGAATGGATACATTCGTGCGAATGAATTAGAATGGATCGTACGAATAAGTAAGAATGGATCGTACGAATGAAATAGACTAGTTGGATCGATCCATTCTAATTCATTGGATCGTATGAATGAATTAGAATGGATCGTGCGAATGAATTAGAATGGATCGTACGAATGATTTAGAATGGATACATTCGTGCGAATGAATTAGAATGGAACGTACGAATGAGTAAGAATGGATCGTACGAATGAAATAGAATGGATCGTATGAATAAATTAGAATGGATCGTGCTAATGAATTAGAATGGATCATACGAATGAATTAGAATAGATTGTGCGAATGAATTAGATTGGATCATACGAATGAATTAGAATGGGTACATTCGTGCGAATGAATTAGAATGATCGTATGAATGAATTAGATTGGATTGTTTGAATGAATTAGAATGGATCGTACGTATGAATTAGAATGGATACATTCATGGGAATGAATTAGAATGGATCGTACGAATGAATTAGAATGGATACATTCGTACGAATGAATTAGAATTGATCGTATGAATGAATTAGAATGGATCGTATGACTGATTGTATGAATGAATTAGAATGGATCGCACAATGGATCGTATGAATGAATTCGAATGGATCATACGAATGAATTAGAATGGATCGTACGAATGAATTAGAATGGATATTTTCGTGCGAAGGAATTAGAATGGATCGTACGAATGGATCGTACGAAGGAATTAGAATGAATTAGAATGGATACATTCATGCGAATGAATTAGAATGGATCGCATGAATGAATTAGAATGGATACATTCGTGCGAATGAATTAGAATGGATCGTATGAATGAATTAGAATGAATTAGAATGGATTGTGCTAATGAATTAGAATGGATCGTATGAACGAATTAGAATGGATCGTATTAATGAATTAGAATGGATCGTATGAATGAATTAGAATGGATCGTGCGAATGAATTAGAATGGATCGTACGAATGAATTAGAATGGATACATTCGTGCGAATGAATTAGAATCGATCGTACGAATGAGTAAGAATGGATCGTACGAATGAAATAGAATGGATCGTACGAATGAATTATAATGGATCGTGCTAATGAATTAGAATAGATTGTGCGAATGAATTAGAATGGATCGTATGAATGAATTAGAATGGATACATTCGTGCGAAGGAATTAGAATGGATCGTACGAATGGATCATACGAAAGAATTAGAATGAATTAGAATGGATACATTCGTGCGAATGAATTAGAATTGATCGTGCGAATGAATTAGAATGGATCGTATGAATGAATTAGAATGAATTAGAATGGACACATATGAATGAATTAGAATGGATCGTATGAATGAATTAGAATGGATCGTACAAACGAATTAGAATGGATCGTACGTATGAATTAGAATGGATACATTCATGGGAATGAATTAGAATGGATCGTACGAAGGAATTAGAATGGATCATGCAAATGAAATAAAATGGATCGTACGAAGGAATTAGAAAGGATCATACGAAGGAATTGGAATGGATCGTACGAAGGAATTAGAATGGATCGTACGAATGAATTAGAATGGATACATTCGTGCAAAAGAATTAGAATGGATTATATGAATGAATTAGAATGGATCGTGCGAATGAATTAGAATGGATCGTACGAATGAATTAGAATAGATTGTGCGAATGAATTAGAATGGATCGTACGAATGAATTAGAATGGATACATTAGTGCGAATAAATTAGAATGGATCGTATGAATGAATTTGAATGGATCGTACGAATGAATTAGAATGGATACATTCGTGCGAATGAATTAGAATGGACCATATGAAGGAATTAGGGTGGATCGTACGAATGAATTAGAATGGATACATTCGTGTGAAGGAATTAGAATGGATTGTGCGAATGAATTAGAATGGATCGTGCGAATGAATTAGAATGGATCGTGCGAATGAATTAGAATGGATCATATGAAGGAATTAGGGTGGATCGTACAAATGAATTAGAATGGATACATTCGTACGAAAGAATTAGAATGGATTGTGCGAATGAATTACAATGGATCGTGCGAATGAATTAGAATTGATCGTACGAATGATTTAGAATGGATCGTACGAATGAATTAGAATGGATACATTCGTGTGAATAAATTAGAATGGATCGTATGAATGAATTAGAATAGATTGTGTGAATGAATTAGAATGGATCGTATGAGTGAATTAGAATGGATCGTGCGAATAAATTAGAATGGATCGTACGAATGAAATAGAATGGATCGTATGAATGAATTCGAATGGATCGTACGAATGAATTAGAATGGATACATTCGTGCGAATGAATTAGAATGGATCATACGAAGGAATTAGGGTGGACCGTACGAATGAATTAGAATGGATCGTACGAATGAATTAGAATGGATACATTCGTGCGAATGAAATAGAACGTATCGTATGAATGAGTAAGAATGGATCGTACGAATGTAATAGACTAGTTGGATCGACCCATTCTAATTCATTCGTACGATCCATTCTAATTCATTCATACGATCCATTCTAATTCATTCGTAATAATGTATCCATTCTAATTCATTGTGCGAATGAATTAGAATGGATCGTATGAATGAATTAGATTGGATCGTATGAATGAATTAGAATGGATCGTGCGAATGAATTAGAATGGATCAAACGAATGAATTAGAATCGATACATTCATGCGAATGAAATAGAATGGATCGTATGAATGAGTAAGAATGGATCGTACGAATAAAATAAAATGGATCGTACAAATGAATTAAAATGGATCATGCTAATGAATTAGAATGGATCATACGAATGAATTAGAATAGATTGTGTGAATGAATTAGATAGGATCGTACGAATAAATTAGAATGGATACATTCGTGCGAATGAATTAGAATGGATCGTATGAATGAATTAGATTGGATCATATGAATGAATCGTACGTATGAATTAGAATGGATACATTCATGGGAATGAATTAGAATGGATCGTACGAAGGAATTAGAATGGATCATACGAATGAAATAGAATAGATCGTACAAAAGAATTAGAATGGATCGTACGAAGGAATTTGAATGGATCGTACGAAGGAATTAGAATGGATACATTGCAAAAGAATTAGAATGGATTGTATGAATGAATTAGAATGGATCGTGCAAATGAATTAGAATGGATCGTGCGAATGAATTAGAATGGATCGTACGAATGAATTAGAATAGATTGTGCGAATAAATTAGAATGGATCGTACGAATGAATTAGAATGGATACATTCGTGCGAATGAATTAGAATGGATCGTACGAATGAATTTGAATGGATCATATGAATGAATTAGAATGGATCGGGCGAATGAATTAGAATAGATCGCATGAATGAATTCGAAACGATTGTACGAATGAATTAGAATGGATACATTTGTGCGAATGAATTAGAATGGATCATACGAATGAATTAGGATGGATTGTACGAATGAATTAGAATGGATACATTCGTGTAAAAGAATTAGAATGGATTGTGTGAATGAATTAGAATGGATCGTATGAATGAATTAGAATGGATCGTGCGAATGAATTAGAATGGATCGTACGAATGAATTAGAATGGATCGTATGAATAAATTAGAATGGATCGTGCGAATAAATTAGAATGGATGGTATGAATGAATTCGAATTAGAATGAATTAGAATGGATCGTATGAATGAGTAAGAATGAATCGTACGAATGAATTAGAATGGATCGTACGAATGAATTAGAATGGATCGTACAAATGAGTAAGAATGGATCGTATGAATGAAATAGAATGGATCGTACGAATGAATTAGAATGGATCGTGCGAATGAATGAGATTGTATCGTGCGAATGAATTAGAATGGATCGTACGAATGAATTAGAATGGATACATTCGTGCGAATGAATTAGAATAGATCCTACGAATGAATTAGAATGGATCGTGCGAATGAATTAGAATGGATCGTACGAATGAGTAAGAATGGATCGTACGTATGAATTAGAATGGATACATTCATGGGAATGAATTAGAATGGATCGTACGAATGAATTAGAATGGATCGTACGAAGGAATTAGAATGGATCGTACAAATTAATTAGAATGGATACATTCGTCCAAAAGAATTAGAATGGATTGTATAAATGAATTAGAATGGATCGTACAAATGAATTAGAATGGATCGTGCGAATGAATTAGAATGGATCGTACGAATGAATTAGAATAGATTGTGCGAATGAATTAGAATGGATTGTACGAATGAATTAGAATGGATACATTCATGCGAATGAATTAGAATGGATCGTATGAATGAATTACAATGGATCGTACGTACGATCCATTCTATTTCATTCGTACGATCCATTCTTGCTCATTTGTAAAATCCATTCTAATTCATTCGCACGATCCATTCTAATTCATTCATACGATCCTTTCTATTTCATTCATACTATCCATTCTTACTCATTCGTACGATCCATTCTAATTCATTCGCGGGAATGTATCTATTCTAATTCATTCGTACGATCCATTCTAATTCATTCGCATGATCCATTCTAATTCATTCATATGATCCATTCTAATTCATTCGTACGATCCATTCTAATTCATTCGCACAATCTATTCTAATTCATTAGTACGATCCATTCTAATTCATTAGCACGATCCATTCTAATTCATTCGTACGATCCATTCTATTTCATTCGTACGATCCATTCTTACTCATTTATAAGATCCATTCTAATTCATTCGCACGAATGTATCCATTCTAATTCATTCGTACGACCCATTCTAATTCATTCGGACGATCCATTCTAATTCATTCATACGATCTATTCTAATTCATTCATACGATCCATTCTAATTCATTTGCACGAATGTATCCATTATAATTCATTCGTACTATCCATTCTAATTCATTCGCACAATCTATTCTAATTCATTCGTACGATCCATTGTAATTCATCGCACGATCCATTCTAATTCATTTGCACGATCCATTCTAATTCATTCATACAATCCATTCTAATTCTTTTGCACGAATGTATCCATTCTAATTCATTCGTACGATTCATTCTAATTCCTTCGTCGGATCCATTCTAATTCCTTCGTACGATCCATTCTAATTTCTTCGTACGATCCATTCTATTTCATTCATATGATCCATTCTAATTCCTTCGTACTACGATCCATTCTAATTCATTCGTACGATCCATTCTAATTCATTCGCACAATCTATTCTAATTCATTCGTACGATCCGTTCTAATTCATTAGCAAGATCCATTCTCCTTCATTCGTACGATCCATTCTATTTCATTCGTACGATCCATTATTACTCATTCGTACGATCCATTCTAATTCATTCGCACGAATGTATCCATTCTAATTCATTCGTACGATCCATTCTAATTCATTTGCATGATCCATTCTAATTCATTCATACGATCCATTTTAATTCATTCGTATGATCTATTCTAATTCATTCGTACGATCCATTCTAATTCATTCGTACGATCCATTCTAATTCATTCGTACGATCCATTCTAATTCACTCACAATCTATTCTAATTCATTCGTACGATCTATTCTAAATAATTAGCACGATCCATTCTAATTCATTCGTACGATCCATTCTATTTCATTCATACGATCCATTCTTACTCATTCGTACGATCCATTCTAATTTATTCGCATGATCCATTCTAATTCATTCATACGATCCATTCTATTTCATTCTTACGATCCATTCTTACTCATTCGTACGATCCATTCTAATTCATTCATACGATCCATTCTAATTCATTTGTACGATCCATTCTAATTCATTCGCATGATCCATTCTAACTCATTCATACGATCCAATCTAATTCATTCATACGATCCATTCTAATTAATTCGTACGAATGTATCCATTCTAATTCATTCGTACGATCTATTCAAATTCATTCGCACAATCTATTCTAATTCATTCATACGATCCATTCTAATTCATTCGCACGATCCATTCTAATTCATTCGCACGATCCATTCTAATTCATTCATATAATCTATTCTAATTCTTTTGCACGAATGTATCCATTCTAATTCATTCCTATGATCCATTCTAATCCTTCGTACGATCCATTCTAATTCCTTCGTACGATCCATTCTAATTCATTCGCACGATCCATTCTAATTCATTCATACAATCCATTCTAATTCTTTTGCACGAATGTATCCATTCTAATTCATTCGTACGATCCATTCTAATTCCTTCGTACGATCCATTCTAATTCCTTCGTACGATCCATTCTATTTCATTCGTATGATCCATTTTGATTCCTTCGTACGATCCATTCTAATTCATATGATCCATCCAATTTCATTCATACGATCCAGTCTAATTCATTCGCACGATCCAATCTAATTCATTCACACGATCCATTCTAATTCATTCGTACGATCCATTCTAATTCATTCGAACGATCCATTGAAATTCATTCATACGATCCATTCTAATTCATTCATACGATCCATTCTAATTCATTCGCACGAATGTATCCATTCTAATTCATTCGTACGATCCATTCTAATTCATTCCCACAATCTATTCTAATTCATTCGTACGATCCATTCTAATTTATTCGCACGATCCATTCTAATTCATTTGCACGATCCATTCTAATTCATTCATACAATCCATTCTAATTCTTTTGCACGAATGTATCCATTCTAATTCCTTCGTATAATCCATTCTAATTCCTTCGTACGATCCATTCTAATTCCTTCGTATGATCCATTCTATTTTATTCGTATGATCCATTCTAATTCCTTCGTACGATCCATTCTAATTCATTCCCATGAATGTATGCATTCTAATTCATACGTACAATCCATTCTAATTCATTCATACGATCCAATCTAATTCATTCATACGATCCATTCTAATTCATTCGCACGAATGTATCCATTCTAATTCATTCGTACGATCTATTCTAATTCATTCGCACAATCTATTCTAATTCATTCATACGATCCATTCTAATTCATTCGTACGATCCATTCTTACTCATTTGTACGATTCATTCTAATTCATTCGCATGAATGTATGCATTCTAATTCATTCGTACGATCCATTCTAATTCATTCGAACGATCCATTCTAATTCATTCATACGATCCAATCTAATTTATTCATACGATCCATTTCTAATTCATTCGTACGATCCATTCTAATTCATTCGCATAATCTAATCTAATTCATTCGTTCGATCCATTCTAATTCATTAGCACGATCCATTCTAATTCATTCGTACGATCTATTCTATTTCATTCGTACGATCTATTCTTACTCATTCGTACGATCCATTCTAATTTATTCGCACGAATGTATCCATTCTAATTTATTAGCACGATCCATTCTAATTCATTCATACGATCCATTCTAACTCATTTGTACGATCCATTCTAATTCATTCGCACGATCCATTCTAATTCATTCGCACGATCCATTCTAATTCATTCGCACAAATGTATCCATTCTAATTCATTCGTACGATCCATTCGAATTCATTCATACGATCTATTTGGGGGATTTTTCGCTGGTCCGTGCGGGCTGCCTGCAAGACAAAGAAAAAGCGTAAGAACGGCTGGCTCCCTTCGGAGCGCAGACCCTCCGATGCTCAAGTCAGTCTCAGGTGCACAACGGCGAGCTATTATATACCAAAGTGGTAGGGGAAGGGGTTTCGAACCTGTACTTTGGAGCCGGGGGTGGCACCTTTATAGCCCTTTGCAACCTACCGAGATGCAATACCTAGCCGCTTCTTCCGGCACCTTCTAGACCCCCACGTTCTGGCTCGCGTGGGTCTCTGACATTCTTTGGAACTCGCGCCTGCCAGGCGGTTTTGAGTGGGGGAGAGTATCTTTCTTGTCGCTTCTGTGGGATTTCGACACCTGGTAGCCCTTTATGCACTGTGGGCGACCTCTGGTGGAAGCCAGGGCGAGCTCGCCCTCCGTTGCTCCGCCTTCTCTTTCGCCTCTATCAAGAGTCGGACCTCGCAGGAGCGACCTCTTCAATAAACAGGGGAGTCTTGGCGAGCTGGAGCGAGCTTGGGCGGGCTCCTGAGCGAGCTTGGGCGAGCTCCTGAGTGAGCATGGGCGAGCTCCTGAGCGAGCATGGGCGAGCTCCTAAGCGAACATGGGCGAGCTCCTGTGCGAGCTGGGTGCGTCTCTGGTGCCTGTATCTTTGTATGCATGACGGTCTAACTCTCGCTGCCATTACAGGCGAATTCTCGTGCGAGCTTGGCGAGCTCTTGCGCGAATTTGGCAAGCTCCTGAGCGAGCTTAGGCGAGCTCGGCGAGCTCCTGAGCGAGCTTTAGGCGAGCTTCTGAGTGAGC
The DNA here is from genome assembly GCA_947650365.1 of Chamaelirium japonicum. Classification (NCBI taxonomy): domain Eukaryota; kingdom Viridiplantae; phylum Streptophyta; class Magnoliopsida; order Liliales; family Melanthiaceae; genus Chamaelirium; species Chamaelirium japonicum. Next base: position 296,937 of record CANTAL010000156.1, read on the forward strand.
TCTTAGCCTAAGGACCCTCCAGCCCAATGTGGATCTCGCTCCCCGTCAAGATGATTTGGTGAGCACGGGGGGGGGGCGAGCTCCTGGGCGAGTTCCCCATCCCTTGGAATCCTGGGGTCTACGAGATCCGCAGTCAAAAGCGAACTGGTGTCGAGCGAGTGGAGCTAGGGGCGGGCTCTGGGCGAGCTAGGAGGCGAGCTCATACGGGTAAGGGCGAACTCCTGGACGGATTTCAGCTACCCCCAACATTACCCCCTCCTGAGGGAGCGACCAAGGAGACTTTGACGCTTGCTCAGGAGACTTATTGAGAATGTTGGTCAAATTGGGAGCGCCAGTCATTGGCGACCTCCACCTTGTGGGCTGTTTCGGGCGCCTGCCGTGGGCGGTCTGCACCGAGAGCTTTGACTGCTAGTATCTCATAAACGCTGAGCGGGCCGGGAGCGTCAGCCACGAGCGATCCCCTTCCGGTGCGAGCTTGCCACACGCGGTTAGGGTCTATCTCGGGCGAGCTATGGGCACCTGCCGTGGGCGGTCTGCGCCGAGAGTTTTGACTCCCAGTATTTCACAAACGCTGGGCGGGCCGCGAGCATCAGCCACGAGCGATCTCCTTCCGGTGCGAGCTTGTTACACGCGGCCAGGGTCTGCTTCGGGCGAGCGTGGGCGCCTGCCGTGGGCGATCTTGTGATCGGATATCGCCCTAAATCTGCAACGGTCACTTCATCTTAAATGCAGTACGAGGCTCGATGTTGATACAATGAATCTCATCATGAGATCCCGATCGGCGCGAGACACGTGTCTCCTCCTCATTTGCTCCTCTTTCTGTCAGTAAATGATAGTGTCGGCACCGGCACAGCCTTTTCCACGCGTGGCCCACGTGGCGCTTGACGATTGGAAAGAAGCGAGCTGTCGTTTCGACAACCGTCACGTCGCCTCGTTGGGCACGCTCGGGCATTAACTGCGGCTCAATTCACTTGCCTCTCGCCTGCCTATAAATAGGAGATTGGGGGCGATTTTTACCGCTGCGTGAAAAACAGCTCTCCCTTCCTCCTTAGCTTTCAGCTCGCAGCTCGCTAGCACCCTCTCGCACTCATGGGTTCCTCTGCTGCCGCTTCTTCTTCTTCTGCTGCTGCTGCTACGCCCTCCCAGGGGGAACCTCTTAATGTTCCCCCTATTTCGGTGCACGAACTTGGCGCCGAGGAGGTTCCCTCAAGGGCGCCCGCCGTCGTCTGGTTTAACGATATCAGCGGCACGCCGGTCCCTGCTAGCCTTCGCTCTGAGGCGAACATCCCTCAGGAGCTCGCCATCCTGCCCTTCCCACACTCGGGGAGGCCGCTCTCCGGCACGGCGGTCTCCGTGGGGCAGATTTGGTCAGGGCTCCGGCTACCCCTGAACCACCTCGCCAGCGAGCTACTGGAACTATCGGGCTTATGCCCTGCTCAGCTTCCAGGAAACTCATGGGGGATCCTCTACGGGCTTTCTCGAATTGAGGAAGCCCTCAACGTGAGGATCCCCCTCGCCTACCTCCTAAAGAAATGGTTCCTCAAGCCGGGGACCGCCTTCAGCGAGGTAGGCTGCGGCCAGTTTTACCTTACTGGCCGCACTGGCGAGCTGCTCCCGTTCTCCGCCGTAGAGAACAAGGACAGGTACTGGAAACAGTATCCGTTCGTGGTGGACGGCGACTGGCGGGGTCCCTGCGCCGGCGTCCCCGCTCTTCCCGGTAGGCCGCCCCTTCCCGTCTTCAAGGAGATCGCGGAGTACCGGGCGAAGGGGACGAAGTGCATTACCGCGGCTCGAGAGACATCTCTCGACGACGCGATCTTGCACTTCCTCGGGGGACGAACTCCCGAGAAAGTCCTCGCTCCGGACTTCTCCTTTCTCTGGAAGGATCTCCGAACTGGCATCGTCACCACCCGGCAGAAGGTGATGCGCAAGAAGGCGGCGGTCTCCCGCCGCGCTGGCTCGACCTCCACGGCAGCCCCTGGGACCTCCGCGGCTGGGACCTCGGCGAAGAAGGGGAAGAAGAAGGCTTCCCCCATCAAGGTCGCGGACGAGGACACCCTCGAGATGCTTCGCGAGGAGGACGTCGCCCCGCCTCCGCCACCAGCCCGCGAAGCAGCCCCAGGTCAGGCGACCTCCCTCTCTATTCTTCCTCCGAGGGTCCCAATCCCGGAGCATCGACGTCGTCGTATCTCTTTCGTCGAGCCCGAGGATCCGCGCGTCGAGCTTCTTCTCAGCATGGCGGAAGTGGAATCCCCAATGGCTGAAGTGTTGATGCGCGGATTCCCAGGTGACCTCTCTAAGACTTTGTTTGTTGCGGTGATGAATTCAGAGGAGGGCGCCTCACGGAAGAAGAAGAAGACTCCTTCAGCCCGCCCGTCGGGAGAGGACAACACTGTTCGGGAGTCTCGCGAAGCCTTCCAACAGGTCCTCGAGGAGCGGAGGAAGGCCGCCCTCACGGAGGTGGGCTTGGGATCAGCCGATGATCTCAGCACGACCTCCAGCTCTGATGATGAGGAGTGGGCTTCGGGTGATGAGCCCGCATCGGCAACTGCGGGGCTTCCCCCGCCCTTCGAGGGAACGGCGCCGCCGACCTCGGCCTCTCCTGCACTCGCTCCGAGCAAAACCCCGGCACCGGCGGTGCCTGCTCCCAGCGTGCCCGCGCCCTCTGCCTCCGGCGCGCCCGCGTCCTCTGCTCCCAGCGCGCCCGCGCTCGAGCCCGCGACCGCAACTTCCAGCGCGCCCGAGCCCGCGGCTGCTGCTTCCAGCGCGCCCGCACCCGAGCCCACGGCTGCTGCTTCCAGCGCGCCCGTGCCCTCTACTCCCAGTGCGCCCGCGCCTCCCAGTGCGCCCGATGCTCCTAGCGCGCCCGTCGGTCCCAACAAGCCCACAGCTCCCGGTGCGCCCGCGCCCTCTGCCTCCGGCGTGCCCGCGCCCACGGCCCCCAGCGCGCCCGCGCCCGCTGCTGCCAGCTCGCCTGCGCCCGCTGCTGCCAGCGCGCCTGTGCCCCCGGCTCTCGCGGTTCCGGCCCTTCCGGAGGATCTGGGCGGGCTGGTCTACTGGTCCCCGGACCTGGGGACCATCCTGGATGATCTTCCGAGCTCCAGCTCGGAAGCCTCGGACCCTGGTCCCAGCGCCCAAGGGGTTGAGGCCGCTCCGGTCGTGGCCCCCGTGGTGCCTGAGCCCGCTGATGCTGCCGCCGCGGCGCCTCCTCCAGCCGCTCCGATCGAGGGAAGCCAGGCGGGCTCCTCCTCAGGCGGCCCCGAGCGTGCCCCTTACTATACGCGGGAGATCTTGGGGCGCAACATTTTCGCCCGGACTCCCTACATCGTCCTCATCAATCGGCTCGTCGAGGTAAGATTACCTTCCCGCTCCTTTGGCTTATATCCCTTTCCTGTTCTAATTTTCTTCTAACTCTTTTAACTGTTTTACCTTGCCATAGGTGGAGCGGGTCAGCTGGGCTCTCGCCGATGAGGTCGCTGGCGTGGCGGGGGATACTATCGCCCTCTACGATGACACTCTCCATAGCTTGGAGAGGAGAGTAGACGAGCACATCTACCATCTTCACCAGGCGGACCACTCCGGTGAGCTCTGAGCTGAGGTGGACCGGCTGCGCCAGCAGGCCGCCTCTGTTGATACGGAGGTTGCCCAGCTGCGCCAGCGGGCTGCCACTCTCACCACGGGGCTAGCCTCGGTCGAGGACGCTCGTGCCCGCGCCCTCGCGGACCTACAAGAGGCGACCAAAGCCAAAGAGGCCGCCCAAAAAGAGATTCTCGAGCTCCGCAGCCAGGTGGCGGCCTCCCGGGATGAGATCGCGGCGCTGAAGAAGGCACATCTCCGCGACCTCAACTCCCAGCGAAAGCGCCTCCAGTTGCAGCTGGGCGAGCTTCTCAAGAAGGGCGCGCTGGACGCCATCGAGAAGTATAAGACCGAAAGGTCAAAGAAGAGGAAGCGCGGCGACGACGAGGGCGATGGCGCGGGCACAGCCTAGGCTATATATTTTTTTTGTAACCCTGTTGTAGTTTTTTATGATAAATGTGATGAATAGAATATTTCTGAGTTCGCCTTTGTGTACTCTTCTGTGTTTCTTTTCTTTCTTCGAGTCCGCTCATGAGTCCGCTTTAGGACTTTCGCAGCGATCTCGAGAGTGATACCCCGGGCGAGGCAGCCAATTCGGTTCAACCTTTTTATTTTAAAGTATATGCAAACAAAAAACTCGGCATGCTCGCTAAAACTCAATAAAGTCTCTGAGCTCGAAAAACGATAAGCGAACCAAATGTCTTCAAAAACTTCCCTACACTCAGAGACTTAAAACCATTTTATTTTTGAAAGAAACTAATAAGTGCTAGCTGCCCCCTGCCCGGTTAATCTCCCTCAATGATCCTGTTCAGTGGACTTGCCCTAGGAATCTCAAGGTCGCCCACTGGCCGCCTCTGAGGATCCCGGTCTTGCTTTAAGTCCGCACAACGACGGACTGCCCCGGGAAGCTCAAGGTTGCCCACTGGCTGCCTCTGAGGATCCCGGTCTTGCTTTAAGTCCGCACAACGGCGGACTGCCCCGGGAAGCTCAAGGTCACCCACTGGCTGCCTCTGAGAATCCCGGTCTTGCTTTAAGTCCGCACAACGGCGGACTGCCCCGGGAAGCTCAAGGTCGCCCACTGGCTGCCTCTGAGGATCCCGGTCTTGCTTTAAGTCTGCACAACGGCGGACTGCCCCGGGAAGCTCAAGGTCACCCACTGGCTGCCTCTGAGGATCCTGGTCTTGCTTTAAGTCCGCACAACGGCGGACTGCCCCGGGAAGCTCAAGGTCGCACATTGGCTGCCTCTGAGGATCCCGGTCTTGCTTTAAGTCCGCACAACGGCGGACTACACTTTATAGATCATGCGGGCTCTCGCTGCACCGAGCTTCCGAGTTAAATTCTTTGTTGAAACCTCCATCGTTCATTCATAACTTCTTTAGAAGATGATTTACAAAATTCCTTGGTCTTATGCATAAAACTTGCGAAGGTGCAAAGCATTCCAAGGTCGCTCTAACAGGTCGCCTTCGGCGGTCATCAACCGGTAAGCCCTGGAACTTCCTGCTTCGTGTACTATGTAGGGGCCTTCCCAGTTCGCCGTGAGCTTTCCTGCATTAGGCTCTTGCGTGTTTGCGAACACCTTTCTCATTACCATGTCACCAGCCTTGAATGTCCGATGGCGGACTCTTTTGTCATATGCGCGCTTCATTTCTTGTCTGTATCCGGCGAGGTGTAGATTTGCACGCTCTCGTCTTTCTTCGAGCTGATCGAGGGAGTCGGCGAGCAGTTTGTCGTTGTCGACCTCCTCCGACGCAAGCCTTCTTTCAGTGGGCAGCTCGGCTTCTATTGGTAGCACGGCTTCACAACCAAAAGTGAGACTGAAAGGGGACTCATTAGTTGAGCGACGTGGAGTAGTGCGATAGGCCCACAAGACTCCATCGAGCTCCTGCTCCCACAATCCTTTTTTCCCTTCCAGCCTTTTCTTGAGGTTGTCTAGGATTACACGATTCGTAGCTTCGGCCTGCCCGTTGCTTTGAGGGTACCTTGGGGACGAGAACCTTAGGTCGACCCCATATTCAACACAAAAGCTTCTGATCAAGCGATTGTCGAACTGGCGACCATTGTCGGTGATGAGTACTCGGGGCAGCCCGAAACGACAGAAAATATTCTTCCAAAGGAAGTCTCTCACTTGCTTCTCACCTATCTTAGCTAGCGGGACCGATTCCACCCATTTGGTGAAGTAGTCCGTAGCCACTAAGATAAACATCCTTTGTCGGGCTGATATGGGGAAAGGTCCCACAATATCTAGCCCCCATTGTTGAAACGGCCAGGGGCTCGCCAGAGGATGAAGTTCCTCTGCGGGCATATGATTTGTCGTGGCATGCTTCTGGCATTGGATGCAGCTTTGTGCGACCTTCAAGGCGTCTTGCTCCAGAGTGGGCCACCAGTATCCTTGCCTCCGTACTTTCGCAGCTAGAGATCGCCCACCAGCGTGGTTTCCTAGCTCGTGGTTTCCTAGCTCGCCAGAGTGAAGGCAATTCAAAACTTCTTCGGTCTCCCAGCGAATGAGATAGCGACCAGCGCATTTCTCCACTCGTCGGGCTTCTTCTTTATCCTCTGGAAGCTCGCCCTTCTGGAAAAAACGAAGAATGGGAGCGATCCACCCGCCGGGCGATACGTCGGCAGAGACTTGGTTAACAGCGGGCTCTACCAATCGGAGTCGAGATTGATTTTGGACCTCGATGAGAATCTGGTGAGCTTCTGATGTTCCCAGCAGGGAGGCGGCGTTTGCCAAAGCATCAGCTCGCCTATTATCGGCTCGAGGAATTTGCTCGAAGGATATCTTTTCGAACTCCGCGGCCTTTCCTTTTACCAAATCCACGTAGCCCGCCATTCGTGCATCCCGGGAGGCATAGTCCCCGTTGATTTGACAAATGATCAACTGGGAATCGCTGAAAACCTTTAACCGTTTGGCGCCTACTTCTTGGGCGAGCTCTCGTCCGGCGAGCAGTGCCTCATATTCTGCCTCGTTGTTGGTTGCAGCGAAATCCAACCGGACTGATTTCTCAAGAAGTATCGACTGGGCGATCAGTGCAACCCCGATCCCGGCCCCCAAAGCGTTGGAGGATCCGTCGACGAATAATTCCCAGCCCGCCATCTCTGAATGCTTAGTTGGAGGAAGCTCGCCTTGGTTGTCCAAGAACCTCGCCTTCCCAGGGTGTGCCTCAGTTGGCTCATCCTCCTGGTACTGGACCGGTTCTTCTATGGGAAAGTCCGCCAAGATATCAGTGAGAGCCTGCCCTTTGACAGCAACTCGAGGGACATACTCCAAACCATAGGCGGCGAGCTCGGCGGACCATCGATAGAGCCTGCCGGCTATCGAGGGTCTGGAGAGCGCGCTCTTCAAAGGGTGCTCCGTGATGACTTTGACGGTGTGCGCCGAGAAGTAGGGGTGAAGCTTTCTCGCGGTAAGGACCAAGCCTAATGCGACCTTCTCGATTGGTCGATACCAGAGCTCGGCGGGAAGCATTGTGTGGCTTACAAAGTAGACAGGCCGTTCCACCTTTGCTTCTTCTACAACAAGGACCCCGCTTACCGCATTCTCTGTGACCGCGAGATATACGCCAAGCTCGGCACCATCTTTGGGTGCTGCTAGGATTGGCGGGCTCGCCAGATAGTCCTTGATCTTTTGAAAAGCGAGCTCGCACTTTTCATCCCAACAAATGCTCGCTCCTTTTCGTAGTAGCTCAAAAAGAGGTCGGCAATTGTCTGAGGATTTGGAGATGAACCGATTGAGCGCGGCGATTCGCCCGCTCAACCTTTGGACCTCCTGCCGGGTTCTTGGCGCGGGCATTTCGACAAGTGCTCGGATTTGCCCAGGGTCGGCCTCGATCCCCCTATGGGTGACCAGGTACCCTAGGAATTTCCCAGAAGTCACCCCGAATGCGCACTTTGCCGGGTTTAGCCTCATTTGGTACTTTCTTAATACTTCGAAGGTTTCGCGGAGATCGACGACATGCCCCTCTCGCTTTCGACTTTTCACCAGGAGGTCGTCTACATAGACTTCGACATTTCTGCCGATCTGATCTTTAAACATCTGAGTGACTAACCTTTGGTAGGTCGCTCCAGCGTTCTTTAGTCCAAAAGGCATCACTCAATAGCAGAATAGCTTCTGGTAGCCCGCCCCAGAATAGAAGGCGGTCTTCTCTTGGTCATCGACGTGGAGAGGTATCTGGTTATACCCAGAATATCCATCCATGAAGGACAGGGCCTGGAACCCGACAGCTCCGTCGACCAGCGCGCCTATCCGTGGAAGAGGAAAACCGTCCTTTGGGCATGCTTTATTGAGGTCGGAGAAGTCAATGCACACTCTGACCGCCCCGCTCTTCTTGGGCACCGCCACAATATTGGAGATCCACTCGGGGAAGTGCACCTCGCGTATAAAGCCAGCTCGCTCTAGCTTGTCTATCTCCGCCGCTACTGCAATTGACTTCGCAGCAGGTATGTGCCGAGCTTTTTGCTTGACCGGCGGGAATTCTTTCATGGTGTGCAGATGATGACAGGCGACCTCCGGGTCAATACCTGGCATGTCCGCGAAGCTCCAAGCGAATACGTCACGGTATTCCCTGAGTATGTTGGTCAAGGCCAAGACCTCGCCCTTGGTTAGCGAGGTTCCGAGATGAACGATCTTCAGTCCGTCCTCGCCACCGATGTTGACCTCTTGCAATAGCTCGGCAATGGGAAAACTTCTTCTCTGGGACCCTGGTAGGCGACCTTTCTCCTCAAGCTCAAGATCCACGTCGCTCCCACCCGGGGGTGAAGTGGGGGATCTAAGCGAGGCGACCTCTCTCGGGCTTTGAGGGAGCCCGCCCGAGGTGGACATTAACTGCTAGGAGGGCACAGGCCTCTTGGCCTCAGCGACCTCCACATCTGCGAGGTGAAAGACGTCCTGCTCGCACCTGGTAGCCGCGACCTGGTCTCCTCGAATGACCACGACCCCTCCGTTGGTGGGAAACATGAGGGCCTGGTGGTTAGGCGAGGACACCGCTTTCATCTGCCTCAACCAAGGTCGCCCTAGGATGGCATTGAAAGCGGACTGCCCATCCACCACCGCAAAACGGACTTGATATACCTGCGGGCCCGCCGTTACGGTGAGGGTTATCTCCCCTACCACCTTAGCGACCTCGCCAGTGAAACCGGTGAGCGAGCCCGTTGAGGGAGACAAATCGATTTGTCTCAATCCCATTGTTGGAAGGCCGACAAGAACAGGATGTCTACCGCACTTCCTGGGTCAACCAGGACCCGCCTTACTTCGATGTTCGCCATCATAAGACGTATGACGAGGGGATCATTGTGGGGGGTAACAACCCCGGTCATGTCCTCCTCCGAGAACCAAATAAAGTCTCGGGCTTCTACCCTCGGTGTTTGGAGCAATACAGGGGTTAGAGAAATGGAGAATACCTTCTGAGCCTGCTCCATCTCTCTAACTTGTCGCCGAATCTCGTTGCTGGATCTTGGGCCGTTCAGGCGCCCGCTGATGGTGTGACAGACCGTAGGCCCTCCCGGGGGAGGTGGAGGCAAAGTGGGCTCAACGGGCCCCGGGCGATCTCCCTCCCGGGGAGCCCGCGCCAGTATCACCTCGAATCTCCTTGGGGGCGAAATGAACTACTCCAAATAACTTTGGGCGACCAAGTCCTCGAGGTGGTTCTTCAGAGCCCGGCATCTATTGGTGTGATGCCCGGGGCTGCGATGAAAAGTGCACCGTCGCGAATTGTCGGTTGAGCCGGGCTCCCCGACCTGCAGGGGGGGTGGATATTGAAAGAAAGGCTTATTCCTGATTTGGTGAAAGACTTGTCCTGGCGAGTGGGTTAGCACGGTGAAGTCCCGCTCCCCGGGTCCCGGAGGCAGGTGCCAGTTCGTCGGGCTTCCAGTGACCACCGCGGGGGCTTCAGCGGGCTGTACGGTAGGAGCTGCGGGCGGTCCGGGAAAAGGTACCGCCGGTGGCACCTCCCGCCTCTCCACGGCCTTAACGACGAGAGGTCGCAGAGCCGGGGGAGGTCGCTACTCGACTGCCTTTCCCTTCCGGTCTAATACCGCATCTTCGAGCTTGATGTGCTGCTGGACAAGGGCGAAGAGCTCGACCATCGTGCGAGGATCTTTGATCACCAGCGCGTCATGAAGTTTGCTCCCCTCGGGGAGGGTGTTCCGAAAAGTGCTCACCGTTGTGCGATCTTGGCCGACAGTGTCCTCCAGAGCGAGGTAGGCGCTTCGAAAGCACGTCGCGAAGCTTTGAAGGGTTTCGCGGGCTCCCATGGCCAAGGTGAAGAGAGACTCAATCCTCTTCGGGGGCTGCCTGTTGCAGCGGTATTGCTCCAGAAAAAGTCTGGAGAGAGTAGGGATGTCTGGAATGGTGCCCGATGGTAGTTTGTGAAACCAATTTAGCGCGGAGCCTGTCAAGCTACTCGGGAAAGCCCGGCACAAGACATGGTCTTGGTCCTGGAAAAATAACAGCTTTCGGTAAGCCAATAAATGGTCGACTGGATCTTGCGATCCATCGAACAGTACAAACTTAAGCGGGGTCCAATGATGAGGGAAATCTCCTTGGTGCACCTCGCTCGTGAAGGGCGAGCTACCCCCGTGGGCGGCGAGGTCCTCCAGCAGGTCCACCGTCGTGTTAGGTCGCTGCGAGTGCCCGGGGATAACTCCCAGAGGTTGCTGCGCAGGTCCTAGGCGGCCGTGCGCGCTCCCACAAGGGGGGTTCGGATCCACCCCGTGGCGACCTTCGGGGGCTACCGCTCGGTGGCCTCCTCGCTGTTCGCCCGCGGATTCCTTCAGCGTGGTGGTTGGTCTGTGGGAGGCCGCTGCCTCTCGAGATTCGGAAGGTATAGCCACCATGGGCTCTTTCCCTCGTCGCCGATGGCGCGGGTCGCGATCCCGCTCTAGAGACCTTGCCTCCGACTCGTCAGAATCGGTGCTCCGGCTACGGCGGCGAGGGACGGTCGCCCGCGAGGTCGCCTGGTTGCTAGACCGTTGGGTTACTAGCATCTGCAATCTCGTAAGTGGGGTTTCCGGCACCCGCGCCCGGTCGCTCTCTCGACCGGGGGTTCCGGATGGGAAACCTGCCGAGCCGGAATGGTCGTGGGCGGGTGCGACGTTGAAGCTGGTGGTCTCGCCGGAGATGCAGTCTTCGCCGGCCCGGACCGTCGGCTGGCCGCCGGAACCTGACGCAGTCGCGTCAGTTCCTCCATCATGGCCCGCTGGGTGGCCAACATCTCCAACAGGAGCTGGTCACTGAGCGAGACATGAGGCTGGGGGGTCTCAACAGGAGGTTTGCTGCGCGCAGACCTCGCACGGGTCCTTGGTCGCCTGCGTCCCCTTGTCACCGGAGCCATCTTTGGGTTACGAGAGCCCCCGGCGTTCATCCGTATGGTCGTGGGCGTTCTCACAGGACCCAGTCGAAGGATCCCACAGACGGCGCCAAATGTTTGGGGGATTTTTCGCTGGTCCGTGCGGGCTGCCTGCAAGACAAAGAAAAAGCGTAAGAACGGCTGGCTCCCTTCGGAGCGCAGACCCTCCGACGCTCAAGTCAGTCTCAGGTGCACAACGGCGAGCTATTGTATACCAAAGTGGTAGGGAAAGGGGTTTCGAACCTGTACTTTGGAGCCGGGGGTGGCACCTTTATAGCCCTTTGCAACCTATCGGGATGCAACACCTGGCCGCTTCTTCCGGCACCTTCTAGACCCCCACGTTCTAGCTCGCGTGGGTCTCTGACATTCTTTGGAACTCGCGCCTGCCAGGCGGTTTTGAGTGGGGGAGAGCATCTTTCTTGTCGCTTCTGTGGGATTTCGACACCTGGTAGCCCTTTATGCACTGTGGGCGACCTCTGGTGGAAGCCAGGGCGAGCTCGCCCTCCGTTGCTCCGCCTTCTCTTTCGCCTCTATCAAGAGTCGGACCTCGCAGGAGCGACCTCTTCAATAAACAGGGGAGTCTTGGCGAGCTGGAGCGAGCTTGGGCGGGCTCCTGAGCGAGCTTGGGCGAGCTCCTGAGTGAGCATGGGCGAGCTCCTGAGCGAGCATGGGCAAGCTCCTAAGCGAACATGGGCGAGCTCCTGTGCGAGCTGGGTGCCTCTCTGGTGCCTGTATCTTTGTATGCATGACGGTCTAACTCCCGCTGCCATTACAGGCGAATTCTCGTGCGAGCTTGGCGAGCTCTTGCGCGAATTTGGCGAGCTCCTGAGCGAGCTTAGGCGAGCTCAGCGAGCTCCTGAGCGAGCTTTAGGCAAGCTTCTGAGTGAGCTCTTAGCCTAAGGCCCCTCCAGCCCAATGTGGATCTCGCTCCCCGTCAAGATGATTTGGTGAGCACGGGGGGGGGGGGGGGGGGGGGGGCGAGCTCCTGGGCGAGTTCCCCATCCCTTGGAATCCTGGGGTCTATGAGATCCGCAGTCAAAAGCGAACTGGTGTCGAGCGAGTGGAGCTAGGGGCGGGCTCTAGGCGAGGTAGGAGGCGAGCTCATACGGGTAAGGGCCAACTCCTAGACGGATTTCAGCTACCCCCAACACGATCCATTCTAATTCATTCCTACGATCCATTCTAATTCATTCCTACGATCCATTCTAATTCATTCGCACGATCCATTCTAATTCATTCGTACGATCCATTCGAATTCATTCATACGATCCATTCTAATTCATTCATACGATCCATTCTAATTCATTCGTACGATCCATTCTAATTCATTCGCACGATCCATTCTAATTCATTCGTACGATCCATTCGAATTCATTCATACGATCCATTTTAATTCATTCATACGATACATTCTAATTCATTCGCACGAATGTATCCATTCCAATTTATTCATACGATCCATTCTAATTCATTTGCACGATCCAATCTAATTCATTCGCACGATCTATTCTAATTCATTCGTACGATCCATTCTAATTCATTCGTACGGTCCATTCTAATTCCTTCGTACGATCCATTCTATGAATGAATTAGAATTAGAATGGATACATTCTATTTCATTCGTACGATCCATTATAATTTATTCGCACGAATGTATCCATTCTAATTCATTCGTACGATCCATTCGAATTCATTCATACGATCCATTCTCATTCATTCATACGATCCATTCAAATTCATTCATACGATCCATTCTAATTCATTCATACGATCCTTTCTAATTCATTCGTACGATCCATTCTAATTCATTCACACGATCCATTCTAATTCATTCATATGATCCATTCTAATCAATTTATACAATCCATTCTAATTCTTTCGCACGAATGTATCCATTCTTATTCATTCGTACGATCCACACTAATTCCTTCGTATGATCCATTCTAATTCATTCGCACGAATGTATCCATTCTAATTCATTCGCACGATCCATTCGAATTCATTCATACGATCCATTCTAATTCATTCATACGATCCATTCTAATTCATTCGCACGAATGTATCCATTCTAATTTATTCGTACGATCCATTCTAATTCATTCACATAATCTATTCTAATTCATTCGTACGATCCATTCTAATTCATTCGCAGGATCCATTCTAATTCATTTGCACAATCCATTCTAATTCATTCATACAATCCATTCTAAATCTTTCGCACGAATGTATCCATTCTAATTCATTTGTACGATCCATTCTAATTCATTCGCACAATCTATTCTAAATCATTTGTACGATCCATTCGAATTCATTCATACGATCCATTCTAATTCATTCGTATGATCCACTCTAATTCCTTCGCACGATCGATTCTAATTCATTCCCATGAATGTATCCATTCTATAGAATGGATCGTACGAATGAAGTAGAATGGATCATATGAATGGATTATAATGGATCGTGCGAATGAATTAGAATGGATCGTACGAATGAATTAGAATGGATATATTTGTGCGAATGAATTAGATTGGATCGTACGAATGAGTAAGAATGGATCGTACGAAAGAAATAGAATGGATCGTACGAATGAATTAGAATGGATCGTGCTAATGAATTAGAATGGATCGTACGAATGAATTAGAATAGTATGCGAATGATGAATTAGAATGGATCGTGCGAATGAATTAGATTGGATCATGCGAATGAATTAGAATCGATTATACGAATGAATTAGAATGGATACATTCGTCCGAATGAATTAGAATGGATCGTATTAATGAATTAAATTAGATCGTATGAATGAATTAGAATGGATCGTATGATTGAATTAGAATGGATCGTATGAATGAATTAGAATGGATCCCTTCTAATTCCTTCGTACGATCCATTCTAATTCATTCCCATGAATGTATCCATTCTAATTCATTTGTATGATCCATTCTAATTCATTCGCACAATCTATTCTAATTCATTCCTACGAGCCATTCTAATTCATCAGCACGATCCATTCTAATTCATATGTACGATCCATTCTATTTCATTCGTACGATCCATTCTTACTCATTCGTACGATCCATTCTAATTCATTCGCACGAATGTATCCATTCTAATTCATTCTTACGATACATTCTAATTCATTCGCACGATCCATTCTAATTCATTCGTACGATCCATTCTAATTCATTCATACAATCCATTCTAATTCATTCGTACGATCCATTCTAATTCATTTGCACGATCCATTCTATTTCATTCGTTTGACCCATTCTAATTCCTTCATACGATCCATTCTAGTTCATTCCCATGAATATATCCATTCAAATTCATATGTACGATCCATTCTATTTCCTTAATACGATCCATTCTAATTCATTCATACGATCCATTCTAATTCATTCGCACGAATGTATCCATTCTAATTCATTCGTACGATCCATACCGATCCAATCTAATTCATTCGTACAATCCATTCTAATTCATTCGCACGAATGTATCCGTTCTAATTCATTCATACGAATGAATCGTGCGAATGAATTAGAATGGATTGTGCGAATGAATTAAAATGAATCGTATGAATAAATCGTGCAAATGAATTAGAATTGATCGTACGAATGAATTATAATGGATCGTACGAATGAATTAGAATGGATTCATTCCCATGGATAAATTCGTACGAATGAATTAGAATGGATCGTATTAATGAATTAGATTGGATCGTATGAATGAATTAGAATGGATCGTACGTATGAATTAGAATGGATACATTCGTGCGAATGAATTAGAATGGATCATACGAAGGAATTAGGGTGGATCGTACGAATAAATTAGAATGGATACATTCGTGCAAAAGAATTAGAATGGATTGTATGAATGAATTTGAATGGATCGTATGAATAAATTAGAATGGATCGTGCGAATGAATTAGAATAGAATGGATCCATTCTAATTCATTCGTACTATCCATTCTAATTCCTTCGTATGATCCATTCTAATTCATTCCCATGAATGTATCCATTCAAATTCATTCGCACGATCCATTCGAATTCATTCATACGATCCATTCTAATTCATCGTACGATCCATTCTAATTCATTCGCACGATCCATTCTAATTCATTCATACGATCCATTCTAATTCATTCATACAATCCATTCTAATTCTTTTGCATGAATGTATCCATTCTAATTCATTCGTACGATCCACCCTAATTCCTTTGTATAATCCATTCTAATTCATTCGCACGAATGTATCGATTCAAATTCATTCGTACGATCCATTCGAATTCATTCATACGATCCATTCTAATTCATTGATATGATCTATTCTAATTCATTCGCACGAATGTATCCATTCTAATTCATTCGTACGATCCAATCTAATTCATTTGCACGATCCAATCTAATTCATTCGCACGATCCATTGTAATTCATTCGTACGATCCATTCTATTTCATTCGTACGATCCATTCTTACTCATTCGTACGATCCATTCTAATTCATTAGGACGAATGTATCCTCATGCGCACGATCCATTTCTAAATCATTTCATACGATCCATTCTATTTCATTCGTACGATCCATTCTTACTCATTCGTACAATCCATTCTAATTCTTTTGCATGATCCAATCTAATTTATTCGCACGGTCCATTCTAATTTATTCGTATGATCCATTCTATTTCATTCGTACGATCCATTCTTACACATTCGTACGATCCATTCTAATTCATTCGCACGAATGTATCCATTCTAATTCATTTGTACGATCCATTCATTCGTACGATCCATTCTAATTCATTCGTACGATCCATTCTAATTCATTCGCACGATCCATTCTAATTCATTCATGCGATCCATTCTAATTCATTCGTACGATCCATTCTAATTCATTCGCACGATCCATTCTAATTCATTCGTAATTCGTTCGCATGATCATTCAGGAGTTTAGGTTGCGGCCTCAGACTTTGTATTTGGTTGAATACAAAGGTGAACCTTTGAATGAATTAGAATGGATCACACAGGGTCTCCCCACGATCAACTAACTTTCAAAGGTGCACCTTTGTATTCAACCAAATACAAAGTCTGAGGCCGCAACTTAAACACCTGAATGATCGTGCGAATGAATTACGAATGAATTAGAATAGATTGTGCGAATGAATTAGAATGGATCGTGCGAATGAATTAGAATGGATCATACGAATGAATTAGAATGGATCATATGAATGAATGAGAATGGATCGTGCGAATGAATTAGAATGGATCGTACGAATGAATTAGAATGGATACATTCGTGCGAATGAAATAGAATGGATCGTACGAATGAATTAGAATGGATCGTGCTAATGAATTAGAATGGATCGTACGAATGAATTAGAATAGATCGTGTGAATGAATTAGAATGGATCGTACGAATGAATTAGAATGGATACATTCGTGCGAATGAATAAGAATGGATCGTATGAATGAATTAGAATGGATCGTATGAATGAATTCGAATGGATCGTACGAATAAATTAGAATGGATACATTCGTGCGAATGAATTAGAATGGATCATATGAAGGAATTAGGGTGGATCGTACGAATGAATTAGAATAGATACATTCGTGTGAAAGAATTAGAATGGATTGTATGAATGAATTAGAATGGATCGTATGAATGAATTAGAATGGATCGTGCGAATGAATTAGAATGGATTGTGCTAATGAGTAAGAATGGATCGTACGAATGAAATAGAATTGATCGTACGAATGAATTTGAATGGATCGTGCCAATGAATTAGAATGGATCGTACGAATGAATTAGAATAGATTGTGCGAATGAATTAAAATGGATCGTGCGAATAAATTAGAATGGATACATTCGTGCGAATGAATTAGAATGGTTCGTATGAATGAAAAAGAATGGATCGTATGAATGAATTCGAATGGATCGTACAAATGAATTAGAATGGATACATTCGTGTGAATGAATTAGAATGGATCATACGAAGGAATTAGGGTGGATCGTACGAATCAATTAGAATGGATACATTCGGGCGAAAGAATTAGAAAGGATTGTATGAATGAATTAGAATAGATCGTATAAATGAATTAGAATGGATCGTGCGAAAAAATTAGAATGGATCATACGAATGAATTAGAATGGATCGTATGAATGAATTAGAATGGATCGTGCGAATGAATTAGAGTGGATCGTACGAATGAATTAGAATGGATACATTCGTGCGAATGAATTAGAATGGATCGTACGAATGAGTAAGAATGGATCGTACGAATGAAAAAGAATGGATCGTACGAATGAATTAGAATGGATCGTGCTAATGAATTAGAATGGATCGTACGAATGAATTAGAATAGATTGTGCGAATGAATTAGAATGGATAGTACGAATGAATTATAATGGATACATTCGTGCGAATGAATTAGAATGGATCGTATGAATGAATTAGATTGGATCGTATGAATGAATTAGAATGGATCATGTGAATGAATTAGAATGGATCGTACGAATGAATTAGAATGTATACATTCGTGCGAATGAATTAGAATGGATCGTACGAATGAGTAAGAATAAAATAGAATGGATCGTACGAATGAATTAGAATGGATCGTGCTAATGAATTAGAATGGATTGTACGAATGAATTAGAATGGATCGTGCTAATGAATTAGAATGGATCGTACGAATGAATTAGAATAGATTGTGCGAATGAATTAGAATGGATCGTACGAATGAATTAGAATGGATACATTCGTGCGAATGAATTGGAATGGATCGTATGAATGAATTAGATTGGATCGTATGAATGAATTAGAATGGATCGTACGTATGAATTAGAATGGATACATTCATGGGAATGAATTAGAATGGATCGTACGAAGGAGTTAGAATGGATCATACAAATTCATTCGCACGATCCATTCTAATTCATTCATACGATCCATTCTAACTCATTTGTACGATCCATTCTAATTCATTCGCACGATCCATTCTAATTCATTCGCACGATCCATTCTAATTCATTCGCACGAATGTATCCATTCTAATTCATTCGTACGATCCATTCTAATTCATTCGCATGATCTATTCTAATTCATTCATACAATCCATTCTAATTCATTCGTACGATCCATTCTAATTCATTAGCATGAACAATTCTAATTTATTCGCACGATCCATTCTTACTCATTCATACGATCCATTCTAATTCATACGATCCATTCTAATCCATTCTAATTCCTTTGTACGAATGAATTAGAATGGATCATACGAAGGAATTAGGGAGGATCGTACGAATGAATTAGAATGGATACATTCGTGCGAAAGAATTAGAATGGATTGTGCGAATTAATTAGAATGGATCGTCTGATGAATTAGAATGGATCGTACGAATGAATTAGAATGGATCGTATGAATGAATTCGAATGGATCGTACGAATGAATTAGAATGGATCGTGCTAATGAATTAGAATGAATCGTACGAATGAAATAGAATGGATCGTACGAATAAATTAGAATGGATCGTGCTAATGAATTAGAATTGATTGTACGAATAAATTAGAATGGATCATACGAAGGAATTAGGGTGGATCGTACGAATGATTTAGAATGGATACATCCGTGCGAAAGAATTAGAATGGATTGTATGAATGAATTAGAATGGATCATACAAATGAATTAGAATGGATCGTGCGAATGAAATAGAATGGATCGTACGAATGAATTAGAATGGATCGTATGAATGAATTAGAATGGATCGTGCGAATGAATTAGAATGGATCGTACGAATGAATTAGAATGGATACATTCGTGCGAATGAATTAGAATGGATCGTACGAATGAGTAAGAATGGATCGTGCGAATGAAATAAAATGGATCGTACGAATGAATTAGGCTGGATCGTGCTAATGAATTAGAATGGATCGTACGAATGATTAAGAATAGATTGTGTGAATGAATTAAAATGGATACATTCGTGCGAATGAATTAGAATGGATTGTATGAAAGAATTAGATTGGATCGTATTAATGAATTAAATTGATCGTACGTATGAATTAGAATGGATACATTCATGGGAATGAATTAGAATGGATCGTACGAAGGAATTAGAATGGATCATACGAATGAAATAGAATGGATCATACGAAGGAATTAGAATGGATCGTACGAAGGAATTAGAATGGATCGTACGAAGGAATTAGAATGGATCGTACGAATGAATTAGAATGGATACATTCGTGCAAAAGAATTAGAATGGATTGTTTGAATGAATTAGAATGGATCGTGCAAATGAATTAGAATAGATCGTGCGAATGAATTAGAATGGATCGTACGAATGAATTCGAATAGATTGTGCGAATGAATTAGAATGGATCGTACGAATGAATTACAATGGATACATTCGTGCGAATGAATTAGAATGGATCGTATGAATGAATTAGAATGGATCGTATGAATGAATTTGAATGGATCGTACAAATGAATTAGAATGGATACAGTCGTGCGAATGAATTAGAAAGGATCATATGAAAGAATTAGGGTAGATCGTACGAATGAATTAGAATGGATACATTCGTGTAAAATAATTAGAATGGATTGTATGAATGAATTAGAATGGATCGTATGAATGAATTAGAATGGATCGTGCGAATGAATTAGAATGGATCGTACGAATGAGTTAGAATGGATCGTATGAATGAATTAGAATGGATCGTGCGAATGAATTAGAATGGATCGTACGAATGAATTACAATGGATACATTCGTGCGAATGAATTAGAATGGATCATACGAATGAGTAAGAATGGATCGTACGAATGAAATAGAATGGATCGTACGAATGAATTAGAATGGATCGTGCTAATGAATTAGAATGGATCGTACGAATGAATTAGAATAGATTGTGCGAATGAATTAGAATGGATCGTACGAATGAATTATAATGGATACATTCGTAGGAATAAATTAGAATGGATCGTATGAATGAATTAGATTGGATCGTATGAATGAATTAGAATGGATCATACGTATGAATTAGAATGGATACAATAATGGGAATGAATTAGAATGGATCGTACGAAGGAATTAGATTGGATCATATGAATGAAATAGAATGGATCGTACGAAGGAATTAGAATGGATCGTACGAAGGAATTAGAATGGATCGTACGAAGGAATTAGAATGGACTGTACGAATGAATTAGATTGGATACATTCGTGCAAAAGAATTAGAATAGATTGTATAAATGAATTAGAATGGATCATGCAAATGAATTAGAATGGATCGTGTGAATGAATTAGAATGGATCGTACGAATGAATTAGAATAGATTGTGCGAATGAATTAGAAAGGATCATACGAATGAATTAGAATTGATATGTTCGTGCGAATAAATTAGAATAGATCGTATTAATGAATTAGAATGGATCGTATGAATGAATTCGAATGGATCGTATGAATGAATTAGAATGGATACATTCGTGCGAATGAATTAGAATGGATAATACGAAGGAATTAGGGTGGATCGTACTCTAATTCCTTCATACGATCCATTCATACGATCCATTCTAATTCCTTCGTACGATCCATTCGAATTCATTCATACGATCCATTCTAATTCATTCATACGATCCATTCTAATTCATTCACACGAATGTATCCATTCTAATTCATTCGTACGATCTATTCTAATTCATTCGCACGATCCAATCTAATTCATTCGCACGATCTATTCTAATTCATCATTCACACAATCTATTCTAATTCATTCGTACGCTCTATTCTAATTTATTAGCATGATCCATTCTAATTCATTCGTACGATCCATTCTATTTCATTCGTACGATCCATTCTTACTCATTCATACGATCCATTCTAATTCATTCGCATGAATGTATCCATTCTAATTCATTCATATGATCCATTCTAATTCATTCGCACGATCCATTCTAATTCATTAATACAATTCATTCTAATTCATACGTACGATCCATTCTAATTCATTCATATGATCCATTCTAATTCATTCGTACGATCCATTCTTTCTCATTCGTACGATCCATTCTAATTCATTCGCACGAATGTATCCATTCTAATTCATTCGTACGATCCATCCTATTTCCTTCGTATGATCCATTCTATTTCATTCATACGATCCATTCTAATTCATTCATACAATCCATTCTAATTCTTTCGCACGAATGTATCCATTCTAATTCATTCGTACGATCCACCCTAATTCCTTCGTATGATCCATTCTAATTCATTCGCACGAATGTATCCATTCTAATTCATTCGTACGATCCATTCGAATTCATTAATACGATACATTCTAATTCATTCGCACGAAGGAATTAGAATGGATCGTACGAATGAATGAATTAGAATGGATCATACGTACGGATGTAATAGAATGGATCATACGTACGCATGGATACATTCGTGTGAAAGAATTAGAATATATTGTATGAATTAATTAGAATGGATCGTATGAATGAAATAGAATGGATCATGCGAAGGAATAAGAATGGGTCGTACGAATGAATTAGAATGGATACATTGGTGCGAATGAATTAGAATGGATCGTACGAATGAGTAAGAATGGATCGTACGAATAAAATAGAATGGATCATACGAATGAATTAGAATGGATCGTGCTAATGAATTAGAAAGGATTGTACGAATGAATTAGAATAGATTGTGCGAATGAATTAGAATGGATCGTATAAATGAATTAGAATGGATCGTATGAATGAATTAGAATGGATCGTGCGAATGAATTAGAATGGATCGTACGAATGAATTAGAATGGATACATTCGTGCTAATGAGCTAGAATGGATCGTACGAATGAGTAAGAATGGATCGTACGAATGAAATAGAATTGATCGTGCGAATGAATTAGAATGGATCGTATGAATAAATTAGAATGGATCGTATGAATGAATTAGAATGGATCGTGCGAATGAATTAGAATGGATCATACGAATGAATTAGAATGGATACATTCATGCGAATGAATTAGAATGGATCATACGAAGGAATTAGGATGGATCGTACGAATGAATTAGAATGGATACATTCTTGCGAAAGAATTAGAATGGATTGTATGAATGAATTAGAATGGATCGTATGAATGAATTAGAATGGATTGTACGAATGAATTAGAATGGATTATTCTAATTCATTCGTACGATCCATTCTAATTCATTTGTACGATCCATTCTAATTTATTCGTATAATCCATTCTAATTCATTCGTACGATCCATTCTTACTCATTCGTACGATCCATTCTAATTCATTTGTACGATCTATTCGAATTCATTCATACGATCCATTCTAATCTATTCTAATTTATTTGTACGATCCATTCTAATGAATTCGTGCTAATAAATTAGATTGATATATTCGTGCGAATGAATTAGAATGGATCGTATGAATAAATTAGAATGGATCGTACGAATGAATTAGAATGGATCGTACGAATGAATTAGAATGGATACATTCGTGCGAATGAATTAGAATGGATCGTATGAATGAATTAGATTGGATCGTATGAATCAATTAGAATGGGAATGAATTAGAATGGATCGTACGAATGAATTAGAATAGATCGTACGAAGGAATTAGAATGGATACATTTGCACGATCTATTCTAATTCATTCATACAATCCATTCTAATTCTTTTGCACGAATGTATCCATTCTAATTCATTCGTACGATCCACCCTAATTCCTTCGTATGATCCATTCTAATTCTTACGCACGAATGTCTCCATTCTAATCCATTCGTACGATCCATTCGAATTCATTCATACGATCCATTCTAATTCATTCGCACGATCCATTCTAATTCATTCATACAATTTATTCTAATTCATTCGCACGATCCATTCTAATTCATTCATATGATCCATTCTAATTCATTCAAACGATCGTGCGAATGAATTAGAATGGATCGTACGAATGAATTAGAATGGATACATTCGTGCGAAAGAATTAGAATGGATCATACGACGGAATTAGGGTGGATCGTACGAATGAATTAGAATGGATACATTCGTGCGAAAGAATTAGAATGGATTGTATGAATGAATTAGAAAGGTTCGTAGGAATGTATCCATTCTAATTCCTTCGTACGATCCATTCTAATTCATTCGTACTATCCATTCTAATTCATTCATACGATCCATTATAATTCATTCATATGATCCAATCTAATTCATTCATACGATCCATTCTAATTCATTCGCACGAATGTATTCATTCTAATTCATTCGTACGATCCATTCTAATTCCTTCGTACGATCCATTCTAATTCATTCATACGATCCATTCTAATCCATTCTAATTCATTCATACGATCCATTCTAATCCATTCTAATTCATTCATACGATCCATTCTAATTAAATTCGCACGATCCATTCTAATTCATTCTAATTCATTTGTCGTATGATCCATTCTAATTCCTTCGTATGATCCATTTTATTTCATTCGTATGATCCATTTTTATTCCTTTGTACGATCCATTCTAATTCATACGTACGATCCATTCTAATTAGACTTGATTGTATGAATAAGTAAGAATGGATCGTACGAATGAAATAGAATGGATCGTATGAATGAATTAGAATGGATCGTGCTAATGAATTAGAATGGATCGTACGAATGAATTAGAATAGATTGTGCGAATGAATTAGAATGGATCGTACGAATGAATTAGAATAGATCATATGAATGAATTAGATTGGATCGTATGAATGAATTAGAATGGATCGTACGTATGAATTAGTATGGATACATTCATGGGAATGAATTAGAAAGGATCGTACGAAGGAATTAGAATGGATCATACGAATGAAATAGAATTGATTGTACGAAGGAATTAGAATGGATCGTATGAAGGAATGCGAATGGATCGTACGAAGGAATTAGGGTGGATCGTACGAATGAATTAGAATGGATTAGAATTATAATAGATACATTCGTGCTAATGAATTAGAATGGATCGTGCGAATGAATTAGAATAGATTGTGCGAATTAATTAGAACGGATCATACGAATGAATTAGAATGGTTCATATGAATGAATTAGAATGGATCTTGCGAATGAATAAGAATGTATTGTACGAAGGAATTAGAATGGATCGTACGAATGAATTAGAATGGATACATTCGTGCATGGATACATTCGTGCAAAGGAATTAGAATGGATCGTACGAATGAATCGTACGAAGGAATTAGAATGAATTAGAACGGATACATTCGTGCGAATGAATTAGAATGGATCGTATGAATGAATTAGAATGGATCGTATGAATGAATTAGAATGGATCGTACATATGAATTAGAATGGATCGTACGAATGAATTAGAATGGATTAGAATGATCCATTCTAATTCATTCGCACGAATGCATCCATTCTAATTCATTCGTACGATCCATTCTAATTCATTCGCACGATCCATTCTAATTCCTTCGTACGATCCATTCTAATTCATTCATACGAATCCATTCTAATTCATTCGGACGAATGTATCCACTCTAATTCATTCGTACGATCCATTCTAATTCATTCGCATGAATGTATCCATTCTAATTCATTCGTATGATCCATTCTAATTCATTCGCACGATCCATTCTAATTCCTTCGAACGATCCATTCTAATTCATTCATACGATCCATTCTAATTCATTCGGACGAATGTATCCACTCTAATTCATTCGTACGATCCATTCTAATTCATTCGCAAGATCCATTCTAATCCATTCTAATTCATCGTTCGCACAATCTATTCTAATTCATTCGCAGGATCCATTCTAATTCATTCGTACGATCCATTCTAATTCATTCGTAATCCATTCTAATTCATTCACACGATCCATTCTAATTCATTCATACGATCTATTCTAATTCATTCGTACGATCCATTCTAATTCATTCGCACAATCTATTTTAATTCATTCAAACGATCCATTCTAATTCATTAGCACGATCCATTCTAATTCATTTGTACGATCCATTCTATTTCATTCGTACGATCCATTCTTATTCATTCGTACGATCGTATAAATGAATTAGATGAATTAGAATGGATCGTACGAATGAATTAGAATGGATCGTATGAATAAATTAGAATGGATCTTGTGAATGAATTAGAATGAATTAGAATGGATCATACGAATGAATTAGAATGGATATATTCGTGCGAATGAATTAGAATGGATCGTACAAATGAATTTGAATGGATCGTATGAATGAATTAGAATGGATACAGTCGTGCGAATGAATTAGAATGGATCGTATGAATTAATTAGAATGGATCGCATGAATGAATTAGAATGGATCGTGCGAATGAATTAGAATGGTTACATTCATGCGAATTAATTAGAATGGATCGTACAAATGAATTAGAATGGATCGTACGATCCATTCTTTTTCATTCGTACGATCCACCCTAATTCTTCGTATGATCCATTCTAATTCATTCGCATGAATGTATCCATTCTAATTCATTCGCACGATCCATTCTAATTCATTCATACAATCCATTCTAATTCTTTCGCACCAATGTATCTATTCTAATTCATTCGTACGATCCACCCTAATTCCATCGTACGATCCATTCTAATTCATTCGTACGATTCCTCATTCGCTAATGAATTAGAATGGATCGTGCGAATGAATTAGAATGGATCGTACGAATAAATTAGAATAGATTATGCGAATGAATTAGAATGGATCGTATGAAGTAATTAGAATGGATCGTATGAATGAATTCGAATGGATCTTATGAATGAATTAGAATGGATCGTGCGAATGAATTAGAATGGATCGTACGAATGAATTAGAATGGATCGTATGAATGAATTAGAATGGATCGTGCGAATGAATTAGAATGGATCGTACGAATGAATTAGAATGGATCCATTCTAATTAGAATGGATTCATTCGTACGATCCATTCTAATTCATTCGCACGAATGTATCCATTCTATTTCATTCGCACGATCCATTCTAATTCATTCGCACAATCTATTCTAAT
The DNA here is from genome assembly GCA_947650365.1 of Chamaelirium japonicum. Lineage (NCBI taxonomy): Eukaryota > Viridiplantae > Streptophyta > Magnoliopsida > Liliales > Melanthiaceae > Chamaelirium > Chamaelirium japonicum. Next base: position 322,896 of record CANTAL010000156.1, read on the forward strand.
TCATTGGTACGATCCATTCTAATTTATTAGCATGATCCATTCTAATTAATTCGTACAATCCATTCTAATTCTTTCGCACGAATGTATCCATTCTAATACATTCTAATTCATTTGCACGAATATATCCATTCTAATTCATTCGTATGATCCATTCGAATTCATTCATACGATCCATTCTAATTCATTCATACAATCCATTCTAATTCATTCGGACAAATGTATCCATTCTAATTCATTCGTACGATCCATTCTAATGAATTAGAATTAGAATGGATCGTACGAATGAATTAGAATGGATCGTGTGAATGAATTAGAATGGATCGTACAAATGAATTAGAATGGATACATTCGTGCGAATGAATTAGAATGGATCGTATGAATGAATTAGAATGGATCGTACGAATGAATTAGAATGAATTAGAATGGATCGTATGAATGAATTAGATTGGATTGTATGAATTAGAATCGATCATACGAATGAATTAGAATGGATCGTACGAAGGAATTAGAATGGATCGTACATTATGAATGAATTAGAATGGATCGTAAGTATGAATTAGAATGGATACATTCATGGGAATGAATTAGAATGGATCGTACAAAGGAATTAGAATGGATCCATTCTAATTCATTCATACGATCGATTCTAATTCATTCATACGATCCATTCTAATTCATTCATACGATCCAATCTAATTCATTCATACGATCCATTCTAATTCATTCGCACGATCCATTCGAATTTATTCATACGATCCATTCTAATTCATTCGCATGAATGTATCCATTCTAATTCATTCGTACGATCCATTCGAATTCATTCATACGATCCATTCTAATTCATTCATACAATCCATTCTAATTCATTCGCATGAATGTATCCATTCTAATTCATTCGTACGATCCATTCTAATGAATTTGAATTCGAATGGATCGTACGAATGAATTAGAATGGATCGTGCGAATGAATTAGAATGGATCCTACAAATGAATTAGAATGAATACATTCGTGCAAATGAATTAGAATGGATCCTATGAATGAATTAGAATGGATCGTACGAATGAATTAGAATGAATTAGAATGGATCGTATGAATGAATTAGATTGGATTGTATGAATTAGAATGGATCATACGAATGAATTAGAATGGATCGTACGAAGGAATTAGAATGGATCGTACATTATGAATGAATTAGAATGGATCGTAAGTATGAATTAGAATGGATACATTCATGGGAATGAATTAGAATGGATCGTACGAAGGAATTAGAATGGATCCATTCTAATTCATTCTAATTCATTCGTACGATCCATTCTAATTCATTCATACGATCCATTCTAATTCATTCATACGATCCAATCTAATTCATTCATACGATCCATTCTAATTCATTCGCACGATCCATTCTAATTCATTCATACGATCCATTCTAATTCATTCATACGATCCAATCTAATTCATTCATACGATCCATTCTAAATTCCTTCGTACGATCCATTCTAATTCATTCACACGATCCATTCTAATTCCTTCGTACGATCCATTCTAATTCATTCCCATGACTGTATCCATTCTAATTCATTCATACGATCCATTCTAATTCATTCGGACGATCCATTCTAATTCATTCGCACAATCTATTCTAATTCATTCGCACAATCTATTCTAATTCATTCGTACGATCCATTCTAATTCATTAGCACGATCGATTCTAATTCATTCGTACGATCCATTCTAATTCATTCGCACAATCTATTCTAATTCCTTCGTATGAACCATTCTAATTCCTTCGTACGATCCGAATGTATCCATTCTAATTCATTCGTACGATCCATTCGAATTCATTCATACGATCCATTCTAATTCATTTATACGATCCATTCTAATTCATTCGTACGATCCATTCTAATTCATTCGCACGATCCATTCTAATTCATTCATACGATCCATTCTAATTCCTTCGTATGATCGTACGAATAACTAAGAATGGATCATACAAATGAAATAGAATGGATCATACGAATGAATTAGAATGGATCGTGCGAATGAATTAGATTGGATCGTGCGAATGAGTTAGATTGAATGGATTGAACGAATGAATAAGAATAGATTGTGCGAATGAATAAGAATGAATTAGAATAGATTGTATGAATGAATTAGAATGGATCGTATGAATGAATTGGAATGGATCGTACGAATGAATTAGAATGGATCGTGCGAATGAATTAGAATGGATCGTACGAATGAATTAGAATGGATCGTGCTAATGAATTAGAATGGATCGTACGAATGAATTAGAATAGATTGTGCGAATGAATTAGAATGGATCGTACGAATGAATTAGAATGGATACATTCGTGCGAATGAATTAGAATGGATTATATGAATGAATTATATTGGATCATATGAATGAATTAGAATGGATCGTACATATGAATTAGAATGGATACATTCATGGGAATGAATTAGAATGGATCATACGAAGGAATTAGAATGGATCGTACGTATGAATTAGAATGGATACATTCTTGGGAATGAATTACAATGGATCATACGAATGAAATAGAATGGATCGTACGAATGAATTAGAATGGATCGTATGAAAGAATTAGAATGGATCGTACGAAGGAATTAGAGCGAATGAATTAGAATGGATCGTACGAATGAGTAAGAATGGATCATACGAATGAAATAGAATGGATCGTATGAATAAATTAGAATGGATCGTGCGAATGAATTAGATCGTACGAATGAATTAGAATGGATCGTATGAAGGAATTAGAATGGATCGTGCAAATGAATTAGAATAGATCGTACGAATGGATTAGAATAGATTGTACGATCCATTCTAATTCGTTCTAATTCATTCATACGAATGAAATAGAATGGATCGTACGAAGGAATTAGAATAGATCGTACAAATGAATTAGAATGGATCGTACGAATGAATTAGAATAGATTGTGCGAATGAATTAGAATGGATCGTACGAATGAATTAGAATGGATCCATTCTATTCTAATTCATTCGCACGATCCATTCTATTTCCTTTGTACGACCCATTCTATTTCATTCGTATGATCCATTCTAATTCCTTCGTACGATCCATTCTAATTCATTCGCATGAATGTATCCATTCTAATTCATATGTATGATCCATTCTAATTCCTTCATACAATCCATTCTAATTTATTCATACGATCCATTTAAATTCATTCGCACGAATATATCCATTCTAATTCATTCGTACGATCCATTCCGATCCAATCTAACTCATTCATATGATCCATTCTAATTCATTCGCACGAATGTATCTATTCTAATTCATTCCGTGCGAATGAATTAGATTGGATCATACGAATGAATCGTGCAAAATAGTTAGAATGGATTGTGCGAATGAATTAGATTGAATCGTATGAATGAATCGTGCAAATGAATTAGAGTGGATCGTACGAAAGAATTAGAACGGATCGTACGAATGAATTAGAATGGATTCATTCCCATGGATACATTCGTGCGAATGAATTAGAATGGATCGTATGAATTAATTAGATTGGATCGTATGGATGAATTAGAATGGATCGTACGTATGAATTAGAATGGATACATTCATGCGAATGAATTTTAATGGATCATACGAAGGAATTAGGGTGGATCGTATGAATGAATTAGAATGGATACATTCGTGCGAAAGAATTAGAATGGATTGTATGAATGAATTAGAATGGATCGTATGAATGAATTAGAATGGATCGTGCGAATGAATTAGAATAGAACGGATCCATTCTAATTCATTCGTACGATCCATTCTAATTCCTTCATATGAACCATTCTAATTCATTCGCACGAATGTATCCATTCTAATTCATTCGTACGGTCCATTCGAATTCATTCATACGATCCATTCTAATTCATTCGTACGATCAATTCTAATTCATTTGCACGATCTATTCTAATTCATTCAGACGATCCATTCTAATTCATTCATACAATCCATTCTAATTCTTTCGCACGAATGTATCAATTCTAATTCATTCGTACGATCCACTCTAATTCCTTCGTACAATCCATTCTAATTTATTCGTACGATCCATTCTAATTCATTCGCATGATCCATTCTAATTCTTTCGCACGAATGTATCCATTCTAATTCATTCGTATGATCCACCCTAATTCCTTCGTATGATCCATTCTAATTTATTCGTACGATCCATTCTAATTCATTCGTACGATCCATTCTAATTCATTCGTACGATCTGTTCGAATTCATTCATACGATCCATTCTAATTCATTCATACGATCCATTCTAATTCATTCGCACGAATGTATCCATTCGAATTCATTCATGCAATCAATTCTAATTCATTCATACGATCCATTCTAATTCATTCGCACGAATCTATTCATTCTAATTCATTCGTACGATTCATTCTAATTCATTCGCACAATCTATTCTAATTCATTCGTACGATCCATTCTAATTCATTCGCACGATCCATTCTAGTTCATTCATACGATCCATTCGAATTCATTCATACGATCCATTCTAATTCATTCGTACAATCCATTCTAATTCTTTCGTACGAATGTATCCATTCTAATTCATTCGTACGATCCATTCTAATTGATTCGTACAAGTGTATCCATTCTAATTCATTCGTACGATCCATTCGAATTCATTCATACGATCCATTCTAATTCATTCATACGATGCATTCTAATTTATTCGCACAAATGTATCCATTCTAATTCATTCGTACGATCCATTCTAATTCATTTGTACGATCCATCTAATTCATTCATACAATCCATTCTAATTCTTTTGCATGAATGTATTCATTCTAATTCATTCGTACGATCCATTCTAATTCCTTCGTACGATCCATTCTAATTCCTTCGTACGATCCATTCGAATTCCTTTATACGATCTATTCTAATTCATTCCCATGAATGTATCCATTCTAATTCATACATACGATCCATTCTAATTCATTCATACGATCCAATTCATACGTACGAATGAATTAGATTGTGCGACTGAATTAGAATGGATCGTACGAATGAATTAGAATGGATTAGAATGGATCGTACGAAGGAATTAGAATGGATCATACGAATGAAATAGAATGGATCGTACGATCCATTCTAATTCATTCGTACAATCCATTCTAATTCATTCGCACGATCCATTCTAATTCATTCGTATGATCCATTCTAATTCATTCATACGATCCAATCTAATTCATTCGTACGATCCATTCTATTTCATTGGTACGATCCATTCTAATTCATTCGTGTGATCTATTCTAATTCATTCGTACGATCCATTCTAATTCCTTCGTCCGATCTATTCTATTTCATTCGTATGATCCATTCTAATTCCTTCGTACGATCCATTCTAATTCATTCCCATGAATGTATCCATTCTAATTCCTTCGTACGATCCATTCTAATTCCTTCGTATGATCCATTCTAATAAATTCGCACGAATGTATCCATTCTAATTCATTCGTACGATCCATTCAAATTCATTCGCACAATCTATTCCAATTCATTCGTACGATCCATTCTAATTCATTAGCACGATCCATTCTAATTCATTCGTACGATCCATTCTATTTCATTCGTACGATCCATTCTATTTCATTCGTACGATCCATTCTTACTCATTCGTATGATCCATTCTAATTCATTCGCACGAATGTATCCATTCTAATTCATTTGTACGATCCATTCTAATTCATTCGCACGATCCATTCTAATTAATTCATACGATCCATTCAAATTCATTCGTACGATCCATTCTAATTCTTTCGCACAATCTATTCTAATTCATTCGTACGATCCATTCTAATTCATTAGCACGATCCATTCTAATTCATTCGTACGATCCATTCTAATTCATTCGCACGATCCATTCTAATTTATTCATACTATCCATTCTAATTCATTCATAAATCCATTCTAATTCTTTCGCACGAATGTATCCATTCTAATTTATTTGTACGATCCATTCTAATTCATTCGCACAATCTATTATAATTCATTTGTACTTACGAATTCATTCATACGATCCATTCTAATTCATTCGTACGATCCATTCTAATTCAATAGCATGATCCATTCTAATTCATTCGTACGATCCATTGTATTTCATTCGTTCGATCCATTCTTACTCATTTGTATGATCCATTCTAATTCATTCGCACGAATGTATCCATTCTAATTCAGTCTTATGGATCGTACGAATGAATTAGAATAGATCGTGCGAATGAATTAGAATGGATCGTATGAATGAATTAGAATGGATCGTGCTAATGAATTAGAATGGATCGTACAAATGAAATAGAATAGATTGTGCGAATGAATTAGAATGGATCGTACGAATGAATTAGAATGAATACATTCGTGCGAATGAATTAGAATAGTTCGTACGAATGAATTAGAATGGATACATTCATGGGAATGAATTAGAATAGATCATATGAAGGAATTACAATGGATCATACGAATGATATAGAATGGATCGTATGAATGAATTAGAATGGATCGTGTGAATGAATTAGAATGGATCGTACGAATGAGTAAGAATGGATCGTACGAATGAAATAGAATGGATCGTACGTACAATCCATTCTAATTCATTCATACGATCCATTCTAATTCATTCACACGAATGTATCCATTCTAATTCCTTCGTACGATCCAATCTAATTCATTCGCACGATCCATTCTAATTCATTCGTATGATCCATTCTATTTCATTTATACGATCCAATCTTACTTATTCATATGATCCATTCTAATTCATTCGCACGAATGTATCCATTCTAAATCATTCGTACGATCCATTCTAATTCATTCGCACGATCCATTCTAATTCATTCGTACGATCCATTCTAATTCATTCGCACGATCCATTCTAATTCATTCATACGATCCATTCTAATTCATTCATACGATCCATTCAAATTCATTCGCACGAATGTATCCATTCTAATTCATTCGTACGATCCATTCTGTTTCATTCGTACGATCCATTCTTACTAATTCGTACGATCCATTCTATTTCATTCGTACGATCCATTCTTACTCATTCGTATGATCGAATGAATTAGAATGGATCGTATGAATGAATTAGATTGGATCGTATGAATGAACTAGAATGGATCGTACGTATGAATTAGAATGGATCGTACGAATGAATAAGAATGAAGGAATTAGAATGGATCGTATGAATGAATTAGAATAGATTGTGCGAATGAATTAGAATGGATCGTACGAATGAATAAGAATGGATCGTACGAATGAATTAGAATAGATTGTGCGAATGAATTAGAATGGATCGTACGAATGAGTAAGAATGGATCGTACGAATGAAATAGAATGGATCGTATGAATGAATTAGAATAGATCGTGCTAATGAATTAGAATGGATCGTACGAATGAATTAGAATAGATTGTGCGAATGAATTAGAATGGATCGTACGAATCAATGGATCATACGATTGAATTAGAATGGATACATTCGTGAGAATGAATTAGAATGGATCGAACGAATGAGTAAGAATGGATCATACGAATGAAATAGAATGGATCGTACGAATGAATTAGAATGGATCATGCTAATGAATTAGAATGGATCGTACGAATGAATTAGAGTAGATTGTGCGAATGAATTAGAATGGATCGTATGAATGAATTGGAATGGATCATACGAATGAATTAGAATGGATGATACGAATGAAATATAATGGATCGTATGAATGAATTAGAATGGATCATATGAATGAATTAGAATGGATCGTGCTAATGAATTAGAATAGATTGTATGTATGAATTAGAATGGATCGTACGAATGAATTAGAATAGATTGTGCAAAAGAATTATAATGGATCGTACGAATGAATGGATCATACGAATGAATTAGAATGGATACATTCGTGCGAATGAATTAGAATGGATCGTACGAATGAGTAAGAATGGATCGTACGAATGAAATAGAATGGATCGTACAAATTAGAATGGATCGTATGAATGAATTAGAATGGATTGTTCTAATAAATTAGAATGGATCGTACGAATGAATTAGAATAGATTGTGCGAATGACTTAGAATGGATCGTACGAAAGAATGGATCGTACGAAGGAATTAGAATGGATCATACGAATTAAATACAATCGATCGTACGAAGGAATTAGAATGGATCGTACGAAGGAATTAGAATGGATACATTCGTGCAAAAGAATTAGAATGGATTGTATGAATGAATTAGAATGGATCTTGCAAATGAATTAGAATGGATCGTGCGAATGAATTAGAATGGACTGTACGAATGAATTAGAATAGATTGTGTGAATGACTTAGAATGGATCGTACGAATGAATGAGAATGGATCGTATGAATTAATTAGAATGGATCGCACGTATGAATTAGAATGGATACATTCATGAGAATGAATTAGAATGGATCGTACGAATAAATTAGAATGGATCGTTCTAATGAATTAGAATGGATCGTACAAATGAATTAGAATAGATTATGCGAATGAATTAGAATGGATCGTATGAATGAATTAGAATGGATACATTCGTGCGAATGAATTAGAATGGATCGTATGAATGAATTAGATTGGATCATACGAATGAGTAAGAATGGATCGTACGAATGAAATAGAATGGATCGTACGAATGAATTAGAATGGTTCTTGCTAATTAATTAGATTGGATCGTACGAATGAATCCATTCTAATTCATACGATCCATTATAATTCATTCTAATTCATTCATACGATCGTACGAGTGAATAAGAATGGATCGTACGAATGAAATAGAATGGATCGTACGAATGAACTAGAATGGATCGTGCTAATGAATTCGAATAGATCGTACGAATTAATTAGAATAGATTGTGCGAATAAATTAAAATGGATCGTACGAATGAATTAGAATGGATCATATGAATGAATTAGTATGGATCGTACGAATGAATTTGAATAGATCGTGCTAATGAATTAGAATCGATCGCACAAAGAAATGAAATAGAATGGATACATTCGTACAATCCATTCTAATTCATTCGTACGATCCATTCTAATTCATTCGTACGATCCATTCTAATTCATTCATATGATCCCTTCTAATTCTAATTCATTCGTACGATCCATTCTAATTCATTCATACGATCCATTCTAAATCATTCGTAAGATCCGTTCTAATTCATTCGTAGGATCTATTCTAATTCATTCGTATGATCCATTCTAATTCATACGTATAATCTATTCTAATTCATTCGTACGATCCATTTTAATTCATTAGCACGATCCATTCTAATTCATTCATATGATCCATTCTATTTCATTCGTACGATCCATTCTTACTCATTCGTACGATCAATTCTAGAATGGATCGTGCGAATGATTTAGAATGGATCGTACGAATGAATTAGAATAGATCGTACGAATGAATTAGAATGGATCGTACGAATGAATTAGAATGGATCGTACGAATGAATTAGAATGGATCGTACGAATGAATATGAATTAGAATGGATCGGATGAATAAATTAGAATGGATCGTATGAATGAATTAGAATGGACCGTACGAATGAATTAGAATGGATTGTACGAATATATCCATTCTAATTCATTCCTTTGTGCGATCCATTCTAATTCATTAGCACGATCCATTCTAATTCATTCGTACGATCCATTCTAATCATTCGCACGAATGGATCTTACTCATTCATAAATTAGAATGGATCGTACGAATGAATTAGAATGGATCATATGAAAGAATTAGTTTGGATCGTGCGAATGAATTAGAATGGATCGTACGAGTGAATTAGAATGGATACATTCATGTGAATGAATTAGAATGGATCGTATGAATGACTTAGAATGGATCGTATGAATGAATTCGAATGGATTGTACGTATGAATTAGAATGGATCGTACGAATGAATTAGAATGGATCGTATGAATGAATTAGAATGGATCGTACGAAGGAATAAGAATGGATTGTACGAAGGAATTAGAATGGATCGTACGAATGAATTATAATGGATACATTCGTGCAAAAGAATTAGAATGGATTGTATGAATGAATTAGAATGGATCATACAAATGAAATAGAATTGATCGTGCGAATGAATTAGAATGGATCGTACGAATGAATTAGAATAGATTGTGCGAATGAATTAGAATGGATCGTACGAATGAATTAGAATGGATACATTCGTGTGAATGAATTAGAATGGATCGTATGAATGAATTAGAATGGATCGTACGTACGATCCATTCTATTTCATTCGTACGATCCATTCTTACTCATTCGTACGATCCATTCTAATTCATTCACACGATCCATTCTAATTCATTCATACGATCCATTCTAATTCATTCGTACGATCTATTCTAATTCATTCATACGATCCATTCTAATTCATTCGCACGAATGTATCCATTCTAGTTTATTCGTACAACCCACCCTAATTCCTTCGTTTGATCCATTCTAATTCATTCGCACGAATGTATCCATTCTAATTCATTCGTACGATCCATTCTAATTCATTCGCACGATCCATTCTAATTCATTCATACGATCCAATCTAATTCATTCATACGATCCATTCTAATTCATTCGCATGAATGTATCCATTCTAATTCATTCATACGATCCATTCTAATTCATTCGCACGATCCAATCTAATTCATTCATACGATCCATTCTAATTCATTTGTACGATCCATTCTAATTCATTTGCACGAATGTATCCATTCTAATTCATTCTAACGATCTATTCTAATTCATTCGCACGATCCATTCTAATTCATTCATACGATCCATTCTTACTCATTCGTACGATCCATTCTACTTCATACAATCTAATTCATTCATACGATCCATTCTAATTCATTCGCACGAATGTATCCAATTTAATTCATTCATATGATCCATTCTAATTCATTCGCACGATCCATTCTGATTCATTCATACGATCCATTCTAATTCATTCGTACGATCCATTCTAATTCATTCGCACGATCATTAGAATGGATCGTGTGAATGAATTAGAATGGATCGTACGAATGAATAAGAATGGATACATTCGTGCGAATGAATTAGAATGGTTCGTACGAATGAGTAAGAATGGATTGTACGAATGAAATAGAATGGATCGTACGAATGAATGAGAATGGATCGTGCGAATGAATTAGATTGGATCATGCGAATGAATTAGAACGGATCGTACGAATGAATTAGATTGGATCGTACGAATGGGTAAAAATGGATCGTCCGAATGAAATAAACTGGATCATATGAATTAATTAGAATGGATCGTGCTAATGAATTAGAATGGATCGTACGAATGAATTAGAATAGATTGTGCGAATGATGAATTAGAATGGATCGTGCGCATGAATTAGATTGGATCGTGCGAATAAATTAGAATTGATCATACGAATGAATTAGAATGGATACATTTGTGCGAATGAATTAGAATGGATCGTATGAATTAATTAGAATGGATCGTATGAATGAATTCGAATGGATCGTACGAATGAATTAGAATGGATACATTCGTGCGAATGAATTAGAATGGATCATACGAAGGAATTAGGGTGGATCGTACGAATGAATTAGAATGGATACATTCGTGCGAAAGAATTAGAATGGATTGTATGAATGAATAAGAATGGATTGTATGAATGAATTAGAATGGATTGTGCGAATGAATTAGAATGGATTGTGCTAATGAGTAAGAATGGATCGTACGAATGAAATAGAATGGATTGTACGAATGAATTAGAATGGATCGTGCTAATGAATTAGAATGGATCATACGAATGAATTAGAATAGATTGTGCGAATGAATTAGAATGGATCGTGCGAATGAATTAGAATGGATACATTCATGCGAATGAATTAGAATGGAGCGTACGAATGAATTAGAATGGATCGTATGAATGAATGAGAATGGATCGTATGAATAAATTCGAATGGATCGTACGAATCAATTAGAATGGATACATTCATGCGAATGAATTAGAATGGATCATACAAAGGAATTAGGGTGGATCGTATGAAAGAATTAGAATGGATACATTCGTGCGAAAGAAATAGAATGGATTGTATAAATGAATTAGATTGGATCATAGGAATGAATTAGAATGGATCGTGCGAATGAATTAGAATGGATCGTACGAATTAATTAGAATGGATACATTCGTGCGAATGAATTAGAATGGATTGTTTGAATGAATTAGATTGGATCATACGAATGAAATAGAATGGATCGTACGAATTAATTAGAATGGATCGTGCTAATGAATTAAAATGGATCGTACGAATGAATTAGAATAGATTGTGTGAATGAATTAGAATGGACCGTACGAATGAATTAGAATGGATACATTCGTCCGAATGAATTAGAATGGATCGTATGAATGAATTAGAGTGGATCGTATGAATGAATTAGAATGGATCGTACGTATGAATTAGAATGGATACATTCATGGGAATGAATTAGAATGGATCGTACGAAGGAAATAGAATGGATCATACGAATGAAATAGAATGGATCGTACGAAGGAATTAGAATGGATCGTACGAATGAATTAGAATGGATCATATGAATGAATTTGAATGGATCGTGCGAATGAATTAGAATGGATCGTATGAATGAATTAGAATGGATACATTCGTGCGAAAGAATTAGAATGGATTGTATGAATGAATTAGAATGGATCGGATGAATGCATTAGAATGGTTCGTGCGAATGAATTAGATTGGATTGTATGTATGAATTTGAATGAATTAGAATATATTAGGAATTAGAATGGATCATACGAATGAATTAGAATGGATCGTATGAATGAATTAGAATGGATCGTATGAATGAATTAGAATGGATCGTACGAATGGATTAGAATGTATTCTAATTAGAATGGATCGTGCGAATGAATGAATTGGAATAGATTGTGCGAATGAATTAGAATGAAATCCTTCGCACGAATGTATCCATACGAATGAATTAGAATGGATCGTATGAATGAATTAGAATAGATCATACGAATGAATTAGAATGGATACATTCGTGCGAATGAAATAGAATGGATTGTATGAATGAATTAGAATGGATACATTCATGGGAATGAATTAGAATAGATTGGATCGTATGAATGAATTAGAATGGATCGTATGAATGAATTAGAATGGATCGTGCGAATGAATTAGAATGGATCGTACGAATGAATTAGAATGGACACATTCGTGCGAATGAATTAGAATGGATTGTATGAAGGAATTAGAATGGATTGTATGAAGGAATTAGAATGGATCATACAAAGGAATTAGAATGTATCATACGAATGAATTAGAATGCATACATTCGTGCAAAAGAATTAGAATGGATTGTATGAATGAATTAGAATGGATCATACAAATGAATTAGAATGGATCGTACGAATGAATTAGAATGGATCATACGAATGAATTAGAATGGATCGTTCGAATGAATTAGAATGGATCATGCTAATGAAATAGAATGGATCGTATGAATGAATTAGAATGGATCATATGAATGAGTAAGAATGGATCGTACGAATGAAATAGAATAGATCGTACGAATGAATTAGAATGGATACATTCGTGTGAATGAATTAGAATGGATCGTATGAATGAATTAGAATGGATCGTATGAATGAATTCGAATGGATCTTATGTATGAATTAGAATGGATCGTACGAATGAATTAGAATGGATCGTATGAATGAATTAGAATGGATCGTACGAATGAATTAGAATGGTTCGTACGAAGGAATTAGAATGGATCGTACTAATGAATTAGAATGGATCGTACGAATGAATTAGAATGGTTACATCCGTGGAAAAGAATTAGAATGGATTGTATGAATGAATTAGAATGGATCGTGCGAATGAATTAGAATGGATCGTACGAATGAATTTGAAAAGATTATGCGAATGAATTAGAATGGATCGTATAAATAAATTAGAATGGATACATTCGTGCGAATGAATTAGAATGGATCGTATGAATGAATTAGAATGGATCGTACGTTCGATCCATTCTATTTTATTCGTACGATCCATTCTTACTCATTCGTTCGATCCATTCAAATTCATTCATACGATCCATTCTAATTCATTCGTATGATCCATTCTAATCCATTCGTACGATCCATTCTAATTTATTAGCACGATCCATTCTAATTCATTCATATGATCCATTCTATTTTATTCATATGATCCATTCTTACTCATTCGTACGATCCATTCTAATTCATTCGCACGAATGTATCCATTCTAATTCTTTCATACGATCCATTCTAATTCATTCGCACGATCCATTCTAATTCATTCATACGATCCATTCTAATTCATTCGTACGATCAATTCTAATTCATTCGCATGATCCATTCTAATTCATTCAAACGATCCATTCTAATTCATTCGTACAATGCATTCTAATTCATTCGCACGAATGTATCCATTCTAATTCATTCGTACGATCCATTCTAATTCATTCGCACGATCCAATCTAATTCATTCATACGATCTATTTTAATTAATTCGTACGATCCGTTCTAATTCATTTGCACAATCTATTCTAATTTATTCGTACGATCCATTCTAATTCATTAGCACGATCCATTCTATTTCATTCGTACGATCCATTCTTACTCATTCGTACGATCTATTCTTACTCATTCGCATGAATGTATCCATTCTGATTCATTCGTACGATCCATTCTAATTCATTTGCACGAGCCATTCTAATTCATTCATACGATCCATTCTAATTCACTCGTACGATCCATTCTAATTCATTCGCACAATCTATTCTAATTCATTCGTACGATCCATTCTAATTCATTAGCACGATCTATTCTAATTCATTCGTACGATCCATTCTATTTCATTCGTACGATCCATTCTTACTCATTCGTACGGTCCATTCTAATTCATTCGCACGAATGTATCCATTCTAATTCATTCGTATGATCCTTTCTAATTCATTCATACGATCCATTCTAATTCATTCGCACAATCTATTCTAATTCATTCGTACGATCCATTCTAATTCATTAGCACGATCCATTCTAATTCATTCGTACGATCGATTCTATTTCATTCGTACGATCAATTCTTACTCATTCGTACGATCCATTCTAATTCATTCGCACGAATGTATCCATTCTAATTCATTCGTATGATCCATTCTAATTCATTCGCACGATCCATTCTAATTCATTCATATGATCCATTCTAATTCATTCGTACGATCTATTCTAATTCATTCGTACGATCTATTCTAATTTATTCATACGATTCATTCTAATTAATTCATACGATCCATTCTAATTCATTCGCACGAATGTATCCATTCTAATTCATTCGCACGATCCACCCTAATTCATTCGAACGATCCTTTCTAATTCCTTCGTCCGATCCATTCTAATTCATTCCCATGAATGTATCCATTCTAATTCATACGTACGATCCATTCTAATTCATTCATACGATCCAATCTAATTCATTTGCACGAATGTATCCATTCTAATTCATTCATACGATCCATTCTAATTCATTCGCATAATCTACTCTAATTCTTTCGTACGATCCATTCTAATTCATTAGCAATATCAATTCTAATTCATTCGTATGATCTATTCTATTTCATTCTAATTCCTTCGTATGATCCATTCGTACGATCCTTTCTAATTCTTTCGCACGAATGTATCCATTCTAATTCATTCATACAATCCATTCTAATTCTTTCGCACGAATGTATCTATTCTAATTCATTCGTACCATCCATTCTAATTCATTCACACAATCTATTCTAATTCATTCGTACGATCCATTCTAATTCCTTCGTACGATCCATTCTAATTCCTTCGTACGATCCATTCTAATTCCTTCGTACGATCCATTCTATTTCATTCGTATGATCCATTCCTTCGTACGATCCATTCTAATTCATTCCCATGAATGTATCCACTCTAATTCATTCGCACAATCTATTCTAATTCATTCATACTATCCATTCTTATTTATTCGCACGATCGTAGGAATTAGAAGGATCGTACGAATGAGTAAGAATGGATCGTATGTATGAATTAGAATGGATACATTCATGGGAATGACTTAGAATGGATCGTACGAAGGAATTAGAATGGATCATACGAATGAAATAGAATGGATCGTACGAAGGAATTAGAATGGATCGCGCGAATGAATTAGAATGGATCGTGTGAATGAATTAGAATGGATCGTACGAATGAATTAGAATGGATTGTATGAATGAATTAGAATGGATCGTGCAAATGAATTAGAATAGATCGTATGAATGAATTAGAATGGACGTACGAATGAATTAGAATGGATACATTCGTGCGAATGAATTAGAATGGATCATACGAAGAAATTAGGGTGGATCGTACGAATGAATTAGAATGGATACATTCGTGTGAAAGAATTAGAATGGATCCTATGAATGAATTAGAATGGATCGTGCGAATGAATTACAAAGGATCGTACGAATGAATAAGAATGGATCGTATGAATGAATTAGAATGGATCGTGCGAATGAATTAGAATGGATTGTTTGAATGAATTAGAATGGTTACATTCGTGCGAATGAATTAGAATGGATCGTACGAATGAGTAAGAATGGATCGTACGAATGAAATAGAATGGATCGTACGAATGAATTAGAATGGATCGTGCTAATGAATTAGAATGGATCGTACGAATAAATTAGAATAGATTGTGCGAATGAATTAGAATGGATCATACGAATAAAATAGAATGGATCGTGCGAATGAATTAGAATGGATCGTGCGAATGAAATAGAATGGATACATTCGTGCGAATGAATTAGAATGGTTCGTAGGAATGAGTAAGAATGGATCGTACGAATGAAATAGAATGGACCGTACGAATGAATTAGAATGGATCGTGCTAATGAATTAGAATGGATAGTACGAATGAATTAGAATAGATTGTGCGAATGAATACATTCATGCGAATGAATTAGAATGGATCGTATGAATGAATTAGAATGGATCGTATGAATGTATTCGAATGGATCGTACGAATGAATTAGAATGGATACATTCGTGCGAATGAATTAGAATGGATCATACGAAGGAATTAGGGTGGATCGTACGAATGAATTAGAATGGATACATTCATGCAAAAGAATTAGAATGGATTGTATGAATGAATTAGAATGGATCATATGAATGAATTAGAATGGATCATGCGAATGAATTAGAATGGATCATACGAATGAATTAGAATGGATCGTATGAATGAATTAGAATGGATCGTGCGAATGAATTAGAATGGATCGTACGAATGAATTAGAATAGAATGGATACATTCGTCCGAATGAATTAGAATGGATCGTACGAATGAATTAGAATGGATCGTATGAATGAATTAGAATAGAACAGATACATTCGTGTGAATGAATTCGAATGGATCCTGCAAATGAATTAGATTGGATCGTGTGAATGAATTAGAATGGATCGTGCGAATGAATTGGAATGGATACATTCCTGCGAAAGAATTAGAATGGATTGTATGAATGAAATAGAATGGATCGTATGAACGAATTAGAATTAGAATGGATTGTATGAATGAATTTGAATGGATCGTACGAATGAATTAGAATGGATCATATGAATGAATTAGAATGGATCGTGCGAATGAATTGGAATGGATCGTACGAATGGATTAGAATGGATACATTCATTCGAATGAAATAGAATGGATCGTACGACTGAGTAAGAATGGATCGTACGAATGAATTAGAATGGATCGTGCGAATGAATTAGAATGGATCGTGCGAATGAATTAGAATGGATCGTGCGAATGAATTAGAATGGATCGTACGAATGAGTAAGAATGGATCATACGAATGAAATAGAATGGATCGTATGAATGAATTAGAATGGATCGTACGAATGAATTAGAATGGATCGTGCGAATGAATTAGAATGGATCATGCGAATAAATTATAATTGATCATACGAATGAATTACAATGGATCGTATGAATGAATTAGAATGGATCGTGCGAATGAATTAGAATGGATCGTATGAATGAATTTGAATGGATCGTACGAATGAATTAGAATGGATACATTTGTGCGAATGAATTAGAATGGATCATACGAGGGAATTATGGTGGATTGTACAAATGAATTAGAATAGATACATTCGTGCGAAAGAAATAGAATGGATTGTATGAATGAATTAGAATGGATCGTATGAATGAATTAGAATGGATTGTATGAATGAATTAGAATGGATCGTACGAAGGAATTAGAATGGATACATTCGTGCGAAAGAATTAGAAAGGATTGTATGAATGAATTAGAATGGATCGTATGAATGAATTAGAATGGATCATGCGAATGAATTAGAATAGATCGTATGAATGAATTAGAATGGATCGTGTGAATGAATTAGAATGGATCGTACGAATGAATTAGAATGGATACATTCGTGCGAATGAATTAGAATGGATCATACGATGAATTAGAATGGATATATTCGTGCGAATGAATTAGAATGGATCGTGCTAATGAATTAGAATGGATCATACGGATGAATTAGAATGGATCATACGAAGGAATTAGGGTGGATCGTACGAATGAATTAGAATAGAAACATTCGTGCGAAAGAATTAGAATGGATTGTATGAACGAATTAGAATGGATCGTGCAAATGAATTAGAATGGATCGTGCGAATGAATAAGAATGGATCATACGAAAGAATTTGAATAGATTGTGCGAATGAATTAGAATGGACCGTACGAATGAATTAGAATGGATCGTATGAATGAATTAGCACGATCCATTCTAATTCTTTCGCACGAATGTATCCATTCTAATTCATTCGTACGATCCATTCTAATTCATTCATACGATCCATTCTAATTCATTCGTACGATCCATTCTAATTCATTTGCACAATCCATTCTAATTCATTCGCATGAATGCTTCCATTCTAATTCATTCGCACGAATGTATCCATTCTAATTTAATCATATGATCCATTCTAATTCATTCGCACGATCCAATCTAATTCATTCGCTCAATCCTTTCTAATTCATTTGTATGATCCATTCTATTTCATTCGTACGATCCATTCTTACTCATTCGTACGATCCATTCTAATTCATTCGCACGAATGTACCCATTCTAATTCATTCATACGATCCCTTCTAATTCATTAGCACGATCCATTCTAATTCATTCATACGATCCATTCTAATTCATTCGTACGATCCATTCTAATTCATTCAGACGATCCATTCTAATTCATTAGCACGATCCATTCTAATTCATTCATACGATCCATTTTAATTCATATGATCCATTCTAATTCATTCATATGATCCATTCTATTTTATTCGTATGATCCATTCTAATTCATTCATACGATCCATTCTATTTTATTCGTACGATCCATTCTTACTCATTCGTACGATACAATCTAATTCATTCGCACGATCCAATCATATTCATTCGTACGATCCATTCTAATTCATTCGTACGATCCATTCTATTTTATTCGTACGATCCATTCTAAATCATTCGCACGAATGTATCCATTCTAATTCATTCGTACGATCCATTCTAATTCATTCGCACGATCCATTCTAATTTATTCATACGATCCATTCTAATTCATTCATGCAATCCATTCTAATTCATTCATACAATCCATTTTAATTCTTTCGCATGAATGTATCCATTCTAATTCATTCGTACGATCCATTCTAATTCATTCGCACGATCCATTCTAATTCATTCATACGATCCATTCTAATTCATTTGTACGATCTATTCTAATTCGTACGTATGATTCATTCGAATTCATTCATACGATCCATTCTAATTCATTCATACGATCCATTCTAATTCATTCACACGAATGTATTCATTCTAATTCATTCGTACGATCCATTCTAATTCATTTGCACGATCCAATCTAATTCATTCGCACGATCCATTCTAATTCATTCGTACGATCCATTCTATTTCATTCGTATGATCCATTATTACTCATTCGTACGATCCATTCTAATTCATTCGCACGAATGTATCCATTCTAATTCATTCGTACAATCCATTCTAATTCATTCGCACGATCTATTCTAATTCATTCATACGATCCATTCTAATTCATTCATACGATCCATTCTATTTTATTCGTACGATCTATTCTTACTCATTCGTACGATCCATTCTAATTCATTCGCATGAATTTATCCATTCTAATCCATTCGTACGATCTATTCTAATTCATTCGCACGATCCATTCTAATTTATTCGCACGAT
Organism: Chamaelirium japonicum; assembly: GCA_947650365.1. NCBI lineage: Eukaryota > Viridiplantae > Streptophyta > Magnoliopsida > Liliales > Melanthiaceae > Chamaelirium > Chamaelirium japonicum. The sequence continues at coordinate 343,279 of CANTAL010000156.1, forward strand.
CCATTCTAATTCATTCGTACGATCCATTCTAATTCATTAGCATGATCCATTCTAATTCATTCGTACGATCCATTGTATTTCATTCGTACGATCCATTTTTACTCATTCCTATGATCCATTCTAATTCATTCGCACGAATGTATCCATTCTAATTCATTCGTATGGATCGTACGAATGAATTAGAATAGATCGTGCGAATGAATTAGAATGGATCGTATAAATGAATTAGAATGGATCGTGCTAACGAATTAGAATGGATCGTACGAATGAATTAGAATAGATTGTGCGAATGAATTAGAATGGATCGTACGAATGAATTAGAATGGATGCATTCGTGCGAATAAATTAGAATGGATCGTACGAATGAATTAGAATGGATACATTCATGGGAATGAATTAGAATGGATCATACGAAGGAATTTGAATGGATCATACGAATGAAATAGAATGGATCGTTTGAATGAATTAGAATGGATCGTGCGAATGAATTACAATGGATCGTACGAATGAGTAAGAATGGATCGTACGAATGAAATAGAATGGATCGTACGTACAATCCATTCTAATTCATTCATACGATCCATTCTAATTCATTCGCACGAATGTATCCATTTTAATTCCTTCATACGATCCAATCTAATTCATTCGCACGATCCATTCTAATTCATTCGTATGATCCATTATATTTCATTCGTACGATCCATTCTTACTCATTCGTACGATCCATTCTAATTCATTCGCACGAATGTATCTATTCTAATTCATTTGTATGACCCATTCTAATTCATTCACACGATCCATTCTAATTCATTCATACGATCCATTCTAATTCATTCATACAATCCATTCTAATTCATTCGCATGATCCATTCTAATTCATTCATACGATCCATTCTAATTCATTCATACGATCCATTCTAATTCATTCGCACGAATGTATCCATTCTAATTCATTCGTACGATCCATTCAATTTCATTCGTACGATCCATTCTTACTCATTCGTATGATCGAATGAATTAGAATGGATCGTATGAATGAATTAGATTGGATCGTATGAATGAATTAGAATGGATCGTACGTATGAGTTAGAATAGATCGTATGAATGAATAAGAATGAAGGAATTAGAATGGATCGTACGAATGAATTAGAATAGATTGTGTGGGGGAAAATCTTCGTGCCGACCCGAAGACCTTCGCAGCACCAGTCAATCGAAGTTGAAGTTGACGTCGAAGATCGTTGGTCGATCTGTTGATTGAAGTAGAAGCCTTTTGATATGTCAATAGAAAGTGATATGCAATCAGAGAGATTGTGACACGAGATGTGATCTCGGAGTTCAGCCGAAGCCTACGTCTCCGTGCTATAGGGAGCAACCCGAATTCACTAACACTTCAGTTGAAGTGACCTCGACAGGCCGAGTGTCACTGAAAACCCTCTGATCTCTTTTAAGGAGAAAAGAAGATCAAGGAGAGATGGTAGATCAGAAGTTTCGGATCTTAGATTTCGATCCTTTTACATTCGAAGGCTCTGCTATTTATAGGATTCTCTGGTGGGAATTCTGGGTTAAATGGCGGTTTCTGCCGTCGTATCTGGGGATTCTCCAGGTAAAGCTAGCGGGCCCCGCTACCGTCTTAGGGGGCCCACCAGGCAGGGCTGGTGGGTCCCGCTGTGGTACTCGGGGGCCCACCAGGCAGGGCCGGTGGGTCCCTGCTGTGGTACTCGGGGGCCCACCAGGCGGGGCCGGTGGGTCCCGCTGTAGTCTTCGGGGGCCCACCAGGCAGGGCCGGTGGGTCCCACTGTGGTACTCGGGGGCCCACCAGGCAGGGCCGGTGGGTCCCGCTGTTGTCTTCGGGGTCCCACCAGGCAGGGCCGGTGGGTCCCGCTGTGGTACTCGGGGGCCCACCAGGCAGGGCCGGTGGGTCCCGCTGTTGTCTTCGGGGTCCCACCAGGCAGGGCCGGTGGGTCCCGCTGTTTGCAGACTTCTTGCCAAAATTTGCACCCACAGTTACCCCCTCCAAGTTAGCTAGAGACCGATCTAGCTGGCTTGGACTCGTGGTGCAAAGCTAACGACCCCCTGTCACACATGAAGAGGAGCTTTTTGTCGAGTGTTGAGCGTTTGAAAATAGACTGATCGGTCAAATTTGACCGATCGGACAAATTTTGACCGATCAGTTAAAATTTGGCCGATCGGACAAATTTGATTGATCAGTCAGATTTTGACCGATCGGACAAATTTTGATCGATCGGTTAAAATTTGGCCGATCGGACAAATTTGACTGATCGGTCAGATTTTGACCGATCGGACAAATTTTGACCGATCGGACAAATTTGACTGATCGGTCAGATTTTGACCGATCGGACAAATTTTGACCGATCGGACAAATTTGGCCGATCGGACAAATTTGACTGATCGGTCAAATTTTGACTGATCGGTCAAATTTTGACCGATCGGTCAAATTTGACCGATCGGTCAAATTTTGACTGATCAGTCAAAATTCAACCGGTCAAGGATCGGGTGATCGGTCAAAAAACATGGTTTTTTTGACCGATCCAGTAGAGATTTTGACCGATCGATTGATTTCTGTTCGATCGGACAAATTTGACGGATCGGTCAAATTTTGACCGATCGGTTAAATTTTGGCCGATCGGTCAAATTTTGACCGATCGGACAAATTTGACCGATCGGTCAAATTTTGACTGATCAGTCAAAATTCAACCGGTCAAGGATCGGGTGATCGGTCAAAAAACATGGTTTTTTGACCGATCCAGTAGAAAATCGACCGATCAGTCGAATTCGACTGGTCAAGTCTGACCGATCAGTCAAAGTGTTTGGTCGAAGTGATCGGTCAAATTTGATCGGTCAAATTTGATCGGTCAAAAAGTGATCGGTCAATTTCGACCTATCGATCGAGGTGATCGGGTGCAACTCGCCAATGGAAGGGGAGGGTGGTATGGTATGTTTGATCAGGTAAAGATTAGATTTGAGAGAAGAAGGTTGTTTGATCGGCTAAATGTTTAGAGAAGTAGCTGTTGAGTTGCCGATCTTTGATCTGCTGCTCGCCGTTCGGGTGCCCGTTCAAGTAGAGGGAGAAAGGGCTGCTGTCGGAGAAGCCAATCGGGTATGTGTTGCTGCGCCGATCGGGTGAATTTGTCCGATCGGGCGATTTTGTCCGATCGGACAAAATCGACAGATCGGGCAAATTCGTCCGATCGAAACTGAGCTGATCGGTTGGAAAAACACTTCTAGCCCAAGATTCAATGGATTTTTGGCCGATCAGTCGAGGACGAAGGGCTGCTGCCGGTCGTCGATCAGGCGCCACCAGCCGGTGTCTGGGAAGAAGAAAAATCGCCGATCGGCTAAAAAATGTGCTGGATCGGGAAGAACACCCCTCGTGGGGACCGATCGCATGAATCTTGACCGGTTGCCAGTGACCGATCGGTCGCTGGCAACCGATCATCGGTCTCGCACCCGAACACCATCTGGATCGGAGATGGGCGGGGTTACTGTTGTTGTTGCCGGTGAAGGGGGGAGAAAGCTGCATCGGGCTCGATCGGATACGCGCTGCCGATCAGAGCCGAGGGCGTAGAGAGCCACCACCGGATCCGTTGTCTCCCCATGCTGTCGTCGTCGTTCCGGAGGGGGAGGAGATGGAGGACTGCAGCTCCAGATTTTGGAAGACAACGGATCCGGAGGGGGAGGAGATGGAGGACTGCCACCGGATCCCCATTGTGCCACTGCAGTCACGGGCTCAATGTTGCAGCTGTGCCTTTGAGTGGGATATGGTGCTTTAGTGCTGGCATGATCGCACCCCTCCGATCGGTCAAACGGATTTATCACTGTGCAGTCACGGGCTGGCTTCCCCATTGTGCCACTGCAGTCACGGGCTCAACGTTGCAGCTGTGCTCTTTTGAATGCATGAATGCTGGCCGTTGATAAGGGTGTTCGGTGAAGACTTCGCCGCTGATTGCGCGATGGGGTTGAGAGTGGGTCTCTCACGTGAAGACCCCGCTGGCTTTAGATGGATTCTCTTGGTCTTGATTGGAAGAGATGGCATCCTCTCTCTCTCTCTCACATCGGATGAAATGCTTTTTAGCCAACTCAGTTGCTGGTGGTTGTGATCAAGTGGGAATGAGAGGTGGTGGATCGGTGCATATACATGCATGCTTGCATGGGAGTTCCATGCATTATGGAAGGGAAGGCTGTGATGGCATTGTTGATGTGATGACATTGATGCACAAATGATGGCATTGATTATGGCCGTTGATTCACACCTTTGATGTTTGCTTCAAAGGTCAAAAGTTGACAACCCAGGTGAAGGCCATGCAAAAGTTTGATTCACCGATCGAATGATTTTAGCCGATCGGACAAGTTTGTCCGATCGGTAAAAAATTATCCGGTCAAGGTTCGAGTGATCGGCAAAAAACCTCGGTTTTTTGCCAGATCCAGTAGAAAATCGACCGATCAAATGATTTTAGCCGATCGGACAAGTTTGTCCGATCGGTAAAAAATTATCCGGTCAAGGTTCGAGTGATCGGCAAAAAACCTCGGTTTTTTGCCAGATCCAGTAGAAAATCGACCGATCGAATGATTTTAGCCGATCGGACAAGTTTGTCCGATCGGTAAAAAATTATCCGGTCAAGGTTCGAGTGATCGGCAAAAAAACCTCGGTTTTTTGCCAGATCCAGTAGAAAATCGACCGATCGAATGATTTTAGCCGATCGGACAAGTTTGTCCGATCGGTAAAAAATTATCCGGTCAAGGTTCGAGTGATCGGCAAAAAACCTCGGTTTTTTGCCAGATCCAGTAGAAAATCGACCGATCGAATGATTTTAGCCGATCGGACAAGTTTGTCCGATCGGTAAAAAATTATCCGGTCAAGGTTCGAGTGATCGGTAAAAAACCTCGGTTTTTTGCCAGATCCAGTAGAAAATCGACCGATCGAATGATTTTAGCCGATCGGACAAGTTTGTCCGATCGGTAAAAAATTATCCGGTCAAGGTTCGAGTGATCGGCAAAAAACCTCGGTTTTTTGCCAGATCCAGTAGAAAATCGACCGATCGAATAATTTTAGCCGATCAGACAAGTTTGTCCGATCGGTAAAAAATTATCCGGTCAAGGTTCGAGTGATCGGCAAAAAACCTCAGTTTTTTGCCAGATCCAGTAGAAAATCGATCGATCGAATGATTTTAGCCGATCGGACAAGTTTGTCCAATCGGTAAAAAATTATCCGATCAAGGTTCGAGTGAGGCCACGAGCGAAGACTTCGATTTGAATGCTGAGACTCAGGTCTCGGACTTTGCTGCCTCGTGCCAAGGTTGCGAGCTTGGACTTTCGACCAAATGCCAAGATGTCGGTCTCAGACTTTGACTAAATTTGGACTTTGTTTGAATGCTGCGGTTCATGCCTCAGACTTTGCCCTTGAATGGTTGATGAGTCCGTCTGTAAGTTGTTGGAGGATTGTTTCTCCGATCTCCTTAGTTTGACAGAAATTAGGCCGAAACGTTCTCTCAACTAATTTGGAGCGTGGAGCACGTCTTTGTATGTTGATGCTGGCTATAGAAGATTGTAGATTCACCCCCTCATCGATGGTGGATTTCCAGAACGAGTCTTCCTCGAGCATGAGAGCACGTGATGCTCTCTTATGAGTGTCGAATGGTAGAAGTCTTCTGTAGTGACTTGGTAAGTTTGAGAGATGTCCTGCCTCTGGAGTGACATTGGCTGAATGCTGCTCGACGCGTGGGACCTTGATCTTCATGTCGAGATGTGTTGGGGCAAAGAGCTTTAGGCTTTGCTAGGGTGCCGAGAGCAGGTCTCGAGATGTGTTGATATTCTGGTAGCTTGAAATTGAGAGTTGTGCTGTTTCACAACCCGAAACCGTTTAACATTTGCACGTAAAGGGTCGTGTCGCAACACGAGGCCCTAAACTTGTTAAACGACCTAGTAGCTTGAAATTGAGAGTTGTGCTGTTTCACAACCCGAAACCGTTTAACATTTGCACGTAAAGGGTCGTGTCGCAACACGAGGCCCTAAACTTGTTAAACGACCTGGTAGCTTGAAATTGAGAGTTGTGCTGTCTCATAACTCAGAATTTGAACGGACAAGTAGACGTTTGAAAGCAATCTTTATTCAACATAGAATTTACATCATAGATAGAACAATTTAAGATTTCGAGCATTCCAAGCCCGTGGCAATCGATAGAGTCCTTGGCCTCCTTCTGATTTGACTTTGTATAGACCTTCCCAGTTGGGATCTAGTTTCCAGCTGCTGCGTTCTCTGACGATACAAATGGTCGCTTGAAAGTTGATCATCTCCAACCCCCCAGATTTTTCCATCTCGAGGGAGATCTTCACTAGTGATGTTCGAAGGAATGATTTTGCCTGCCTTTGAGAAACTCTTGGAGATGTCCTACACGTAGCAGATCTTCCAAATGATGCCTTAGCCGGTGGCACTGATCAGTTGAATGACCATGACTGCGATGGAAATCACAGTAGACGGTTTTGTCTGCAGTGGCCTTAGTGTCGGGCTGCAGTGGATTAGGCCATCGGAGGAACTCTTCATGCTGAATTCGATCGAGGATCTGTTCGATTGGTAGATTCCATTTGGTAAAAGTAGTCTTCTTTGGAGGAGATCGGCGTCCATCGTTTCTTAATCGCTTGGGTGCGAGAGGAACTTCTGCTTCTGCATTGTAGGCTCTGGTAGCATATTTTGTGGTTTCCCTTTCGGCGGGTCGCCTCTTCGTCTCTCGTCCCTTTCGGGCAACTTGATCATCCTCAACCTCAATTTCCCGTTGGATTCGATCAAACATTGAACCTAGGGAAAGAGGAGGATTGCGAATGAAGTCGTTGTAAATGTGCATGTCGAAGCGGAGTGCATTCTGAAATGCCAACATGATAGCTTCATCATCCAGATGCCTCCCAGAGAGGGCAGCGTGCTCATTGCGAAATCTCCTTGTGAAGCTGCGAAGACTCTCATCCGAACCCATCCTTAGCCGATAGAGGGAATCGAGCTTCTTCTCCGGCTTCAAATTAAGTTGATAATGTTGCACAAAGAGATTGGCTAAGACGCTGAACTGAGTAATGGATCCAGCTCGAAGGTTGTGGTACCAATCGAGGGATGGCTCATCGAGGCTCCCGGCGAAGGTGCGGCAGAGCACGTTGTTCTCTTCTTCATGCGGTGTCAGGGATTGTTTGAAAGAGAGTATATGGAGAGTTGGATCTCCTTTGACGCAATTGAATTTGGGTAGAGTGGGTGTTCTCCATCCCCTTAGAAATGCTGACTCGAATAAGCTTCGATGGAGGGGTCCGACGGAGGAGTATCCATCCCTACGACCCTGCCCTCGACTTAGATGGAGATCGAGGGGTAAGATCGAGAGGTCCTGTTCGGCAGGTTGGAGTCGATGACGAAGGTCCGATCCGAGCCCACGTTGAAGCGGATCGGATGGTGAAACTCTATTCTTCGAGGGCGCACCTTTCATCTGACATCTTCTCGAGTCATCTTGCTTTGAAGGGACTCTTTTGTTGAAGTTGCTACCAGGAGTGGATTGAGAGGATTCGTCGTCGAGGCGGTCCCAAACACTCTGCTTCCACAGGGCAGCAGAGGGAGTTGGATCGCGTCGAACCCTTTCGAGGGTAGTAGTGCCCATTGACCTCTGTTGCTCAGAGTGGATTGAATGTTGCGGAAGATCGACCCTCTCATTTGTAGAGGGGATAGGAAGAGCGATCCCAGCCTCAGAAGCTGCCCTCTTGAGAGCATCCCTCTCAGCGGTGAGGGTGGCGTTTTGCTTTGCAAATTGAAGCAGTTGAAAGTCGACCGCTGAAATTTGATATGTCGAAGGAGGGTCTTTAGCAGGAGTGGGGGTTGTTTGACCTATTGATTGTCGCGCAGGGTGGATGTTCGGTCGATCGACAGATCTTCCACTCCCTGAATGAACCCCCATCTCTGGGACAGCAAGGGGCTGTCCGAAATTGAGCCTTTGACTCATTGATCGAGTCTCAGGACGAGCTTGTTGTTGAGTATAACTTCCTTCTAGTTGACCCTGGTGTTTGGTTCTCGCCATTCAGAGTGCGAAGGGTGCAACGAGATTGCCGACGTCCGATCAGTTGTCTGATCAACCGAGGGGGCGAGGAAGTTTGGCTATTGATCTGGTAGTCGAAGTAGAGAGGACACGGCTTCTCGCTCGGATCCCACAGACGGCGCCAAACTGTGGGGGAAAATCTTCGTGCCGACCCGAAGACCTTCGCAGCACCAGTTAATCGAAGTTGAAGTTGACGTCGAAGATCGTTGGTCGATCTGTTGATTGAAGTAGAAGCCTTTTGATATGTCAATAGAAAGTGATATGCAATCAGAGAGATTGTGACACGAGATGTGATCTCGGAGTTCAGCCGAAGCCTACGTCACCGTGCTATAGGGAGCAACCCGAATTCACTAACACTTCAGTTGAAGTGACCTCGACAGGCCGAGTGTCACTGAAAACCCTCTGATCTCTTTTAAGGAGAAAAGAAGATCAAGGAGAGATGGTAGATCAGAAGTTTCGGATCTTAGATTTCGATCCTTTTACATTCGAAGGCTCTGCTATTTATAGGATTCTCTGGTGGGAATTCTGGGTTAAATGGCGGTTTCTGCCGTCGTATCTGGGGATTCTCCAGGTAAAGCTAGCGGGCCCCGCTACCGTCTTAGGGGGCCCACCAGGCAGGGCTGGTGGGTCCCGCTGTGGTACTCGGGGGCCCACCAGGCAGGGCCGGTGGGTCCCTGCTGTGGTACTCGGGGGCCCACCAGGCGGGGCCGGTGGGTCCCGCTGTAGTCTTCGGGGGCCCACCAGGCAGGGCCGGTGGGTCCCACTGTGGTACAATCTATTCTAATTCATTCGTACGATCCATTCTAATTCATTAGCATGATCCATTCTAATTCATTCGTACGATCCATTCTATTTCATTCGTACGATCCATTCTTACTCATTCATAGGATCCATTCTAGAATGGATCGTGCGAATGATTTAGAATGGATCGAACGAATGAATTAGAATAGATCATACGAATGAATTAGAATGGATCGTACGAATGAATTAGAATGGATCGTACGAATGAATATGAATTAGAATGGATCATATGAATAAATTAGAATGGATCGTACGAATGAATTAGAATAGATCGTATGAATGAATTAGAATGGATTGTACGAATGTATCCATTCTAATTCATTCCTTTGTGCGATCCATTCTAATTCATTAGCACGATCCATTCTAATTCATTCGTACGATCCATTCTAATCATTCGCACGAATGGATCTTACTCATTCATAAATTAGAATAGATCATACGAATGAATTAGAATGGATCATATGAAAGAATTAGTTTGGATTGTGCGAATGAATTAGAATGAATCGTACGAATGATTTAGAATGGATACATTCGTGCGAATGAATTAGAATGGATCGTACGAATGAATTAGAATGGATCATACGAATGAATTAGAATGGATCGTACGAATGAATTAGAATGGATCGTACGAATGAATTAGAATGGATCGTCTGAATGAATTAGAATGGATCGTACGAAGGAATTAGAATGGATTGTACGAAGGAATTAGAATGGATCGTACGAATGAATTAGAATGGATACATTCGTGCAAAAGAATTAGAATGGATTGTATGAATGAATTAGAATGGATATTACAAATGAATTAGAATGGATTGTGCGAATGAATTAGAATGGATTGTACGAATGAATTAAAATAGATTGTGCGAATGAATTAGAATGGATTATACGAATGAATTAGAATGGATACATTCGTGCGAATGAATTAGAATGGATGGTATGAACAAATTAGAATGGATCGCACGTACGATCCATTCTATTTCATTCGTACGATCCATTCTTACTCATTCGTACGATCCATTCTAATTCATTCGTACGATCCATTCTAATTCATTCGTACGATCCATTCTAATTCATTCCTACGATCCATTCTAATTCATTCATACAATCCCTTCTAATTCGTTCGCACGAATGTATCCATTCTTATTCATTCGTACAATCCACCCTAATTCCTTAGTATGATCCATTCTAATTCATTCGCACGAATGTATCCATTCTAATTCATTCGTACGATCCATTCTAATTCATTCGTACGATCAATTCTAATTCATTCGCACGATCCATTCTAATTCATTCATACGATCCAATCTAATTCATTCATACGATCCATTCTAATTCATTCGCACGAATGTATCCATTTTAATTCATTCAAACGATCCATTCTAATTCATTCGCACGATCCAATCTAATTCATTCATATGATCTATTCTAATTCATTCGTACGATCCATTTTAATTCATTCGCACGAATGTATCCATTCTAATTCATTCGCACGATCTATTCTAATTCATTCGCACGATCCATTCTAATTCATTCATAAGATCCATTCTTACTTATTCGTACGATCCATTCTAATTCATAAAATCTAATTCATTCATACGATGCATTCTAATTCATTCGCATGAATGTATCCATTCTAATTCATTCGTACGATCCATTCTAATTCATTCGCATGATCCATTCTGATTCATTGATACGATCCATTCTAATTCATTCGTATGATCCATTCTAATTAATTTGCACGATCATTAGAATGGATCGTGCGAATGAATTAGAATGGATCGTACGAATGAATTAGAATGGATACATTTGTGCGAATGAATTAGAATGGTTCGTACGAATGAGTAAGAATGGATCGTACGAATGAAATAGAATGGATCGTACGAATGAATTAGAATCGATACATTCGTGCGAATGAATTAGAATGGATCGTACGAATGAAATAGAATTGATCGTATGAATGAATTCGAATGGATCGTATGAATGAATTAGAATGGATACATTCATGCGAATGAATTAGAATGGATCATATGAAGGAGTTAGAATGGATCGTATGAATGAATTAGAATGGATCGTACGAATAAATTAGAATGTATCGTATGAATGAATTAGAATGGATCGTACAAATGAACTAGAATGGATATTTTCGTGCGAAGGAATTAGAATGGATCGTTTGAATGGATCGTATGAAGGAATTAGAATGAATTAGAATGGATATATTTGTGAGAATGAATTAGAATGGATCGTATAAATGAATTAGAATGGGTCGTACGAATGAATTGGAATGGATCGTGCGAATGAATTAGATTGGATCGTGCGAATGAATTAGAATGGATCGTACGAATGAATTAGAAAGGATACATTTGTGCGAATGAATTAGAATGGATCGTATGAATAAATTAGAATGGATCTTATGAATGAATTCGAATGGATCGTACGAATGAATTAGAATGGATACATTCGTGCGAATGAATTAGAATGGATCATACGAAGGAATTAGGGTGGATTGTACGAATGAATTAGAATGGATGCATTCGTGTGAAAGAATTAGAATGGATTGTATGAATGAATTAGAATGGATCGTATGAATGATTTAGAATGGATCGTGCGAATGAATTAGAATGGATTGTGCTAATGAGTAAGAATGGATCATACGAATGAAATATAATGGATCGTTCGAATGAATTAGAATGGATCGTGCTAATGAATTAGAATGGATCGTACGAATGAATTAGAATAGATTGTGTGAATGAATTAGAATGGATCGTGCGAATAAATTAGAATGGATACATTCGTGCGAATGAATTAGAATGGATCGTACGAATGAATTAGAATGGATCGTATGAATGAATTAGAATGGGTCGTATGAATGAATTCGAATGGATCGCACGAATGAATTAGAATGGATACATTATTGCGAATGAATTAGAATGGATCATACGAAGGAATTAGGGTGGATCGTATGAAAGAATTAGAATGGATACATTCGTGCGAAAGAATTAGAATAGATTGTATGAATGAATTAGATTGGATCATATGAATGAATCAGAATGGATCGTGCGAAAGAATTAGAATGGATCGTACGAATGAATTAGAATGGATATATTCGCGCGAATGAATTAGAATGGATCGTAGGAATGAGTAAGAATGGATCGTACGAATGAAATAGAATGGATCGTACGAATGAATTAGAATGGATCGTGCTAATGAATTAGAATGGATCGTACAAATAAATTAGAATAGATTGTGCTAATGAATTAGAATGGATCGTACGAATGAATTAGAATGGATACATTCGTGCGAATGAATTAGAATGGATCGTATGAATGAATTAGATTTGATCGTATGAAAGAATTAGAATGGATCGTACGTATGAATTAGAATGGATACATTCATGGGAATAAATTAGAATGGATTGTACGAAGGAATTAGAATGGATCATACGAATGAAATAGAATGGATCGTACGAAGGAATTAGAATGGATCGTACGAAGGAATTAGAATGGATTGTTCAAATGAATTAGAATGGATCGTACAAATGAATTAGATTGGATCGTATGAATGAATTAGAATGGATCGTGTGAATGAATTTGAATGGATCGTACGAATAAATTAGAATGGATACATTCGTGCGAAAGAATTAGAATGGATTGTATGAATGAATTAGAATGGATCGGATGAATGAATTAGAATAGATCATGCGAATGAATTAGATTGGATCGTATGTATGAATTAGAATGAATTAGAATGCATTAGGAATTAGAATGGATCATATGAATGAATTAGAATGGATCGTATGAATGAATTAGAATGGATCGTACGATTGCATTAGAATGTTTTCTAATTAGAATGGATCGTGCGAATGAATGAATTAGAATAGATTGTGCGAATGAATTAGAATGTATTCCTTCACACAAATGTATCCATACGAATGAATTAGAATGGATCGTACGAATGAATTAGAATGGATCGTATGAATGAATTAGAATGGGTCATACGAATGAATTAGAATGGATACAATCGTGCAAATGAATTAGAATGGATCGTATGAATGAATTAGAATGCATCGTATGAATGAATTAGAATGGATACATTCATGGGAATGAATTAGAATAGATTGGATCGTACGAATAAATTAGAAAGGATCGTATGAATGAATTAGAATGGATCATGCGAATGAATTAGAATGGATCGTACGAATGAATTAGAATGGATACATTCGTGCGAATGAATTAGAATGGATCGGACGAATGAATTAGAATGGATCATATGAATGAATTAGAATGGATCGTACGAATGAATTAGAATGGATCGTATGAATGATCGTATGAATGAATTAGAATGGATCATACGTATGAATTAGAATGGATACATTCATGGGAATGAATAAGAATGGATCGTACGAAGGAATTAGAATGGATCGTACAAAGGAATTAGAATGGATCGTACAAAGGAATTAGAATGGATCATACGAATGAATTAGCATGCAGACATTCGTGCAAAAGAATTAGAATAGATTGTTTGAATGAATTAGAATGGATCGTACAAATGAATTAGAATGGATCGTACGAATGAATTTGAATGGATCATACGAATGAATTAGAATGGATCGTACGAATGAATTAGAATGGATCATGCTAATGAAATAGAATGGATCGTACGAATGAATTAGAATGGATCATACGAATGAGTAAGAATGGATCATACGAATGAAATAGAATGGATCGTACGAATGAATTGGAATGGATCGTGCGAAAGAATTAGATTGGATCATGCGAATGAATTAGAATGGATCGTACGAATGAATTAGAATGGATACATTCGTGTGAATGAATTAGAATGGATCGTATGAATGAATTATAATGGATCGTATAAATGAATTTGAATGGATCGTACGTATTAATTAGAATGGATCGTACGAATGAATTAGAATGGATCGTATGAATGAATTAGAATGGATCGTGCGAAGGAATTAGAATGGATCGTACGAAGGAATTGGAATGGATCGTACGAAGGAATTAGAATGGATCGTACGAAGGAATTAGAATGGATATATTCGTGTAAAAGAATTAGAATGGATTGTATGAATGAATTAGAATGGATCGTACAAATGAATTAGAATGGATCGTGCAAATGAATTAGAATGGATCGTACGAATGAATTAGAATAGATTGTGCGAATGAATTAGAATGGATCGTACGAATAAATTAGAATGGATACATTCGTGCGCATGAATTAGAATGGATCGTATGAATGAATTAGAATGGATAGTACGTTCGATCCATTCTATTTCATTCGTACGATCCATTCTTACTCATTCGTTCGATCCATTCTAATTCATTCATACGATCCATTCTAATTCATTCGTACGATCCATTCTAATCCATTCGTACGATCCATTCTAATTCTTTAGCACGATCCATTCTAATTCATTCGTACGATCCATTCTATTTCATTCGTATGATCCATTCTTACTCATTCGTTCGATACATTCTAACTCATTCGCACGAATGTATCCATTCTAATTCATTCGTATGATCCATTCTAATTCATTCATACGATCCATTCTAATTCATTCGCACGATCCATTCTAATTCATTCCTACAATCTATTCTAATTCATTCGTATGATCCATTCTAATTCATTCGCACAATCTATTCTAATTTATTCCTAAGATCCATTCTAATTCATTAGCATGATCCATTCTATTTCATTCGTACGATCCATTCTAATTCATTCGCACGAGTGTATCCATTCTAATTTATTCGTACGATTCATTCTAATTCATTCGCACGATCCATTGTAATTCATTCATACGATCCAATCTAATTCATTCGTACGATCCATTCTAAGTCATTCGCACAATCTATTCTAATTCATTTGTACGATCCATTCTAATTCATTAGCACGATCCATTCTAATTCATTCGTACGATCCATTCTATTTCATTCGTACGATCCATTCTTACTCATTCATACGATCCATTCTAATTCATTCGCACGAATGTATCTATTCTAATTCATTCGTACGATCCATTCTAATTCATTCATACGATCCATTCTAATTCATTCACATAATCTATTCTAATTCTTTCGTACGATCCATTCTAATTTATTAGCACGATCCATTCTAATTCATTCGTACGATCCATTTTATTTCATTCGTACGATCCATTCTTACTCATTCGTACGATCCATTCTAATTCATTCGCACAAATGTATCCATTCTAATTCATTCGTACGATCCATTCTAATTCATTCGCACGATCCATTCTAATTCATTCATACGATCCATTCTAATTCATTTCTACAATCCATTATAATTCATTCGCACAATCCATTCTAATTCATTCATACGATCCATTCTAATTCATTCATCAAATCCATTCTAATTCTTTTGTACGAATGTATCCATTCTAATTCATTCGTACGATCCATTCTAATTCATTCGCACGATCCATTCCAATTCATTCAAACGATCCATTCTAATTCATTTGTACGATCCATTACAATTCATTCGCACGATCCATTCTAATTCATTCATACGATCCATTCTAATTCATTCATAAAATCCATTCTAATTCTTTTGCACGAATGTATCCATTCTAATTCATTCGCACGATCCATTCTAATTCATTCGGACGATCCATTCTAATTCATTCGCACGATCCATTCTAATTAATTCATACGATCCATTCTAATTCATTCGCACGAATGTATCCATTCTAATTCATTCGCACGATCCACCCTAATTCATTCGTACGATCCATTCTTATTCCTTCGTCCGATCCATTCTAATTCATTCCCATGAATGTATCCATTCTAATTCATACGTACGATCCATTCTAATTCATTCATACGATCCTATCTAATTCATTCGCACGAATGTATCCATTCTAATTCATTCGTACGATCCATTCTAATTCATTCGCACAATCTATTCTAATTCATTCGTACGATCCATTCTAATTCATTAGCAAGATCCATTCTAATTCATTCGTACGATCCGATCTATTTCATTCTAATTCCTTCGTATGATCCATTCATACAATCCATTCTAATTCCTTCGCACGAATGTATCCATTCTAATTCATTCATACAATCCATTCTAATTCTTTCACACGAATGTATCCATTCTAATTCATTCGTACCATCCATTCTAATTCATTCGCACAATCTATTCTAATTCATTCGTACGATCCATTCTAATTCCTTCGTACGATCCATTCTAATTCCTTCGTACAATCCATTCTAATTCCTTCATACGATCCATTCTAATTCATTCCCATGAATGTATCCACTCTTATTCATTCGCAGAATCTATTCTAATTCATTCATACGATCCATTCTATTTCATTCGCACGATCGTAGGAATTAGAATGGATCGTACGAATGAGTAAGAATGGATCATATGTATGAATTAGAATGGATACATTCATGGGAATGAATTAGAATGGATCGTATGAAGGAATTAGAATGGATCATACGAATGAAATAGAATGGATTGTACGAAGGAATTAGAATGGATCGTGCGAATGAATTAGAATGGATCGTGCGAATGAATTCGAATGGATCGTATGAATGAATTAGAATGGATCGTGCAAATGAATTAGAATGGATCATATGAATGAATTAGAATGGACGTACAAATGAATTAGAATGGATACATTCGTGCGAATGAATTAGAATGGATCATACGATGAAATTAGGGTGGATCGTACGAATGAATTAGAATGGATACATTCGTATGAAAGAATAAGAATGGATTGTATGAATGAATTACAATGGATCGTACGAATGAATAAGAATGGATCGTATGAATGAATTAGAATGGATCGTGCGGATGAATTAAAATGGATCATACGAAAGAAATAGAATGGATACATTCGTGCGAATGAATTAGAATGGATCGTACGAATGAGTAAGAATGGATCGTACGAATGAAATAGAATGGATCGCAAAAATGAATTAGAATGGATTATGCTAATGAATTAGATTGGTGTTAGAATTGGTGAGGTCTATAGCTCGTAAAAACCTATAGTTTAGCTATGTATGGTTGATAGTATAGGATTGCATATTGGTACGTACCTTAGTACGTGTTCTGATTGCAGAACAGAGAGCCATGGCTACATGGTAATCCTCTTGAGTGGGAGACTCAAGGGACTGGTCCCATGTAACCTAAATACGTTCGCAGCTCTGATTAGGGTTGGTCGCCCTATCAGGTTAAGCTGTTGGGATGACAAAGCGTGGGTGTCTCCACCACGGTCATTACCAGGCACAGTGTCTGTGGCCGAACGGAACCAACACGGTGCACAGATCGATGAGCAGACATCGGTGCACTAAACCGTGTTTCTGCTTAGGGTAAAACGGTCCTAAACCCTGAGGAACCGTGTCTGGTGGACTAACCAGTTGTGTGGTGCTTTGGCGCACCAATGTGTGAGGATCCGAATGCAGTGATCCAAAACCACGGTGTACTGGGTTACCTGGCTGGCGTTGCATCAGCATGTCACTCCTGCAGGCTATCCACACCCCTAACGGGAGGTGCGTTCCTTGGTCTGACCTACGTCGTATTAAACCCTGGCCAGGTGGTCATCAGTTCGACTGGTGACGGATCCGGTTACTCGGCAGAGTTATCGGAGGTACGATGTACGTAGTCAACCGGGAAGGAACCGAGTCATATGAGCACTCGAGTCTGACGGTATTCTCCACTGCTCGAGTTGCATCATGGCACCAAGTGGAGGGACAGCGAGTTTACCATACTAAGCGGAGAGCAGGGGTATGAGAGAGAACATAGTAAGTCCGGGGGAATTGGAGTGCAGCCTGCGTCGCACTCTGGGTGGCTACGCAGGTTAACTCGGACTCAGAGGATCGATGGTACACTCGGGTAGTGTGTCGATCGAGTCTGAGTTGGAAGCCATGAACCCTGGTCCCTGAAGGTTCCACCTTATCGACATTATGTACGGTTCTTATACCATCTCCTCGAAACACAGAACGTAGTTAGAGGAAGCGAGAAGTCCAAGCATACGCTCCGTGAGTGCTTCGCACTAGTGCACGGTAGATGCGTAGCTACGTGTGTGCACTAAGGGGAAACCCTAGGTTAGTGCAGAGACGCATGTAGCAATTCCTTGCCATAAGTGGACTTTGCCACATGGGTGCGATGCACCGGGACATGTTGCGAGTTGACTAGTTGACTTCACTAGGGGCACCCTACGGGAACCTCAGAGAATAGTGAAATCACTGGTGCACTTCACTTATGTGTGCCTTGTAAAGTCTCGTACACGAGGAACGGTCAACTAGTGGCATAAGGGTGTTTTGGTCATACCATGCACCACTATGCACTAAGGGGGCCGGCCCTAAGTGTTGAGAGACTGGTCAAGGCCGGCCCCATTAGTTTTGGGAGGTTGTTGTCTCCGATGAAGGGGCCGGTTATGAGGCGCAGAAAACGGGCTGGTTTTGACCGTTTTCGAAAACAAGGAAAGGATAGAGATAAAGAAGAGATATATAGGGATAAGGTTTGAATCAATCATCCTTATCCATACTGTCCTTATCCATATGGATAGGCCGGCTATATATATGAGAAGGAGAGAGAGGGTGCACGAAATTAGTAGCATGGGCAAGCCCTAGGGCCGGCCATGCAAGCCATGGGGAAACCGAAGCCCCTCTTCTCTCTTCGCATCTCCTCTCTCGTCTCTCTCCCTCGCTTGCGCCATTGGATGGCGACTCGTCTTCCTCGCATGGTGTTTCGTAGAAGGAGAAGGCTCGTCGTATGGAGGCACTCAGAGATCCATCGACGAGGTGCCGTGCATCGTGTGAGATCGGGTGAACTAGAAGGCGTCTCCCGCAACCTTTTGCTATCCAGAATCTGCACAGAAAATCAACGTTGTTTCTGCGATTCCGGGAGCTACAGAAGTCCAAACGACGTGAAACTTGTTGTAAAAGTTGCGTCTCGAAGTTGGCTACCTGTAGTCCAAATTTCAGCCCAATCGGAGTTCGGAGCAGAAAGTTATAGCCGTCGTACCGAAGCTATGTCGAGCAGATCCGTAGTCCGTCTCCATCGACAAAGAAGAAATTTGTCGCGGTGAAAGATTCCGCACGCAGGTATGACCTCTAACAAGTAGATCTAACATAATTAGAACATGCATTCATGCTAGTTTGTTCTTTCGCGTTAGATCATCGTTAGGGGTTCGCGTAGTTGCCATGCTAGATTCATACACGCATATATAGATCGTTTCGATGAAAATTTTGATATGTAACGCACACCGCTCACGGTCCTCGGACCTTCACTTTGCTTCCGCTGCGGGCCTCTACCATGGATTTATTTCAAGTAATTGGTATCAGAGCACGCTAGTGGTGTGCGTTTCATGTTTTTTTCATGAAACCGTCATGTGCGCGCATGAATAGTATGTGCCGCCATCGGGGATCTACGAGTAGATCATGCATAGTAGATTTTGTATGTTCTATGAATCGTTCTTGCAGGGCGCCGCTTCTAAAATAATTCTAGATATGTGATTGCTTGCTACCGGGGATCGGACCCCGTGTTAGCGATTTTGTCTGGATGTTTTTTCTTCTGTGTGTGGATAGATTTTAGAGCCATAGTCGGGCAAGAGGTGAAGATTTACCACCCTTGAGTCCCAGGCTTTTGCTAGGTTTGTTTTCCTTTTCTTTCTAGGAAATTGTGTACGAGCGAGCACTTGCTCGAAGCGTACTAGATCTTTTTCGGTTACAGATTAAAGAGGAGGACTTACCGTGGAGATCCACCACTGGGAAGATGAGCGGAACCTTAGAGGATGATGGCGATCCGGCGAAGCGTACACGATGACGGCAAAGGGCATAAAGCGTCAGAAGATCGTATACAGAGGCTTGCACCGGATCGAGGAGCCTTGTGAAGGAGACAGAGAGCCTGCGCTGTGCCAGTCAGGTTCAGGGGTCGGACCCTGAACTTGATTCAGTTGTGTGCTTATTTCTTTCAGTAGTTCTTTATATTTCTGTAGAGAACCCCGATGCGATAATTTGATTATCTGTGTCAGAGGGATGCCCTTTCCCCTCGGGTCCTAGCGACCTTATTAGGATTGGATTCTACTAGTGACGCCTATTATTTAATTGACCCTTGATGATAGTATGAATTCCTCACATTTGGTTATGCCCCCATTAGGTCAATACCCGATTAGTCGGGTGTGCCTATTTGGCAAGCATCGAAACCTAGAATGAGTTGGAATTCTACTATGACATCATTCGTTAAATTTATAAGCAAGGCGCCATGGTAGTGGAAGACCTTTCCTGTCAGTCTGACCTTAGGCTAGGCTCCAGGGCATTAGCGTGATAGCCAAGTTTGCAAAGCATCAATGTTCTTGGGATATATAATGTGACCCTTGAGTGGAGAAATCCACTCGAGGCAGGGACTATGATATTCCAAGATCGATTAATGCTTCGCGAAAGGCTTGAATGCTAGTGGGAGCACGGTATGACCAGGGTCTAGTGTATAGGTTGTCGTGACCTTAGTGTACACTCATACTTGCATTAAATAACCCTCAACTTTAATAAGGGATGTAAGAGAGGACTTTTAGAGATCCTCTGGCCTCCACGGCCAGTCGTTTTGTGTTTGGGTGGGGATGCATAACTTCACACCCCCTAGGGTGGGAGCTGTGTGTTTCCATGCCAAATTACTTAATGACCTCCCTAAGGATATGGCGATTACGAGGCCAGGAGAGAAGGGCTTTTCATCCCACCCTAGTGGGGGCCGCATGAACTCCCGTGTCATAATTGCTTAGGCTCGTGGGTAAGCATCCTAAGTGCACGTGAGGTATTCGTTGCGAAGACAACGGTGATCACGTGGCACTGGCCAAAAGATAACCATGGTCCATCAAAGCCCTTAGTTGGCAGATTTGGACTGGGTCAAGGAAAGGCCCGTGTAAGCGGATTGACGCTGCATGATGCCCCCTAGGGCAGGTGTAGTCGATTCCGAGATCTTACATACATGGTTAATTAATCCATAGAGGTGTCTTCACTGTGAGGGTAGCGCTGACATTTGGATATAATTAGCTTATTTTCAAAATCCATAAAATAAGTTATTTTGCATTCATTTTCATTCAACCATATAGTTCCCCTATCCGCTATCCCATAAAAGAACCAGTTATCGGGTCTCTAACTACGTAGAGTGGAAGCGCAATATTTTGCTTATGCTTAGGGTAGTAAATGTACATTGGCATGCAATCTAAATATCCCTGTACTAGACCTAATGGGTCCAGATATCACTAGGTCACTAACTAGGGCATATGAAGACTGGCGAGAGTCTAAGGAGATGTGCAAGTGCTATGTTATAGCAGACTTGCGGACAATTCTTTAGAAGCGAGTCAGAGATATGCCGGGTCTTCTCTAATTAAGTTTTACTTGCATTAGATGTCTGGAAGGCGAAGTCAGTCGACTCATCGCTTTTCCACTAAGATACTTGTCGGTACCGAGATGTCAGTGGGTATGCTTGTTCGGGAACACATCTTTGAGTTCCAGAACGAACTAGATTCCCAAGACATGGTACCAGATGACGAGGTGGTGGAAGACGTCTGTCTTGTATCCTTGTCTGGAACCTTCGAAGGCGTTATCAGAGACTTTAGCTTTAACAAGTTAGAGATGATAAACGCAGAACTTCTAAGGAGATTTCCAAGAGACAAAGGATGAGATCAAGATTAAAGGCAATGCCTTTAGTGCTTAACCTAGGTCTTCTTTAGAAGAACCTAAGGGAATAACTTATAAGAGATCGAAAACTATTCTAGTGCAGAAACTGGTGTGGAATCCTAAGTCTGGTAACACCAAGGACGGAAGTATTTCCGCTGTGGCGAGCATAGGGGGTATTTGAAGATTGAATATGACCTCAGGATGTTAGGAGTTGAGTCGCTATCTAGTAGCAGTTCTTATGCTTCTTGGAATGTAGACTTCTGGTCTACAGATATTCAAGGAAAGCAGAAGGCTACTTTATAGTGAAGGAATCCTAACATAGGTATTGATGCCATAAGCCGCTGCGGAAGCTGTTAGATATGATTGTCTTAGTTTTTCCGAAATACAGATTTTGTTTTTTAGAGATGTAGTTCTGTTTCCTCTTTGGTAAATGAAGTTTTTAGTTTTAGACAGCACCGTAGGTGTGTATCTTAAACTAAATAGATAGCTTCATTACTAGAGAAATAGATCAGAATAATCTCTTTATATTTAATCCTAATTCGGAAATAGATATCATGACAGCTGCAGCGTCTAATTTAAATTCATCTAAATCCTTCGGAGAAGCTATCCCATTTGTGACCCCTCTGATTTAGATATTCTGCCTTAGATAAATTCAAAAGTAAAAGAAGGCCGAGTTTCTATTCACAGATTCATCGGAGATCCTTCTAACCTATGAATGTTATCTGGAAGGCAGAATAACTAAAAGGGCACTAAGGTATTGGAGTTAGTTAATTTTGACGTCTATGGTTCCAAGAGCGTCTAGACGATAGAAGACTCTTCGATTTAATCGAAGAAATAAGTCACTATCGGACGAGTTCCATAGGATCCTGAGAGAGTATGGGATTATCTCCCAATTAAATGCTCTAAGGATGACACGTCAGAATGAAGTCTCCGAGAGAAGTAATCGGACTCTGTTTGACATGGTCCGTAGTATGATGAATATTGCCAAGTATACTACCCACCTTTGGTGGGGTTGTACCTTAAAACAGTAGCTTATATCTGAAACTATCTCTCATCTAGATCAGTACCTCAAACCTATAGAGAGCTATGGTCTAAGCGAAAGCTGACACTATAGTGTCTCGAGATATAGAGTTGTCCTGCACTTGTGCAAAACGACAAGAGGGATGAGATGGAGATATAGTTCCAGGTATATCTGTTTGTAGGTTACCCTTAGGAGGCATAAGATGGACTGTTTTATGATCTTGAGGTTAGGAAGGTAATCGTTTCTACGAACACCATCTACCTAGATCAAGATTATATTATAAGACCATAATTTTATCAGTAAGGTAGTTCTGGGTGAACTACTGGGTACTGGTAGAGAGTGCGCATTTGAAAAACATAGTGGGAGTAGATGATACAAGAAACTAGTATACCAGGTATTGTAGAAACGATTCACTTTGTACCACCACCACCTCATCGTTGTGGGACCATCAGAGCTCCTGAAAGATACTATGGAGAAACTTCGATAGTTAATCCAGAGTTTCAGGAGGATGATCCTTAGAGCTACGAAGAAGTAGTGGGAGCTTCCTTTGTACCACCACCACCTCATCGTTGTGGGACCATCAGAGCTCCTGAAAGATACTATGGAGAAACTTTGATAGTTAATCCAGAGTTTCAGGAGGATGATCCCTAGAGCTACGAAGAAGTAGTGGGAGCTTCCGACAGCTCTGACTGACAAAAGACCATGGAGGCAAGCTTACATCAATGTCCCTTGGAACAGTCTTGACACTTATAGCACTATCACCCTTCAGGGTGTAGGAGGTGTATAAGAAGAGCACCCGGTTAAGACTTAAGTAGCTAGATTAGTTACCAAAGGAGAAGGGATTGACTATGTCAAAACCATCTCACTGGTAGCTATGCCTAAGTCTATAACGGATCCTCTTAATCCATCACAGCCCATTATAGTTGGGAGATCTGGTTGATGGATGTCAAGACAGTTATTCCCTAACGGGAATTTGAAAAGGGACATATGGATGATGTAGCCTCAGGCTTTGTGTCAGTAGGTTAGGAAGATATGGAATGCAAGTTGCAACGGTCCATTTATGGACTGATGCAAGCATCCAGGTTGGAATATCTATTTTGATCAAGGGAATCCGCTCACACGGATTTGATCAGAATGAGGATAAACCAAGTTGGTACAAGAAAGGTGAAATAGCTACAAGGGTGTATTTAGTACTTTACGTTAACGATATTCTACTGATTGAAAATGATGTAAGAATATTGTTTACGGTAAAGGTTTGTAGTCATCACAATTCGATGTGAAAGACCCTAGTGAGGCGAGTTATGCTCTGGGAATCAAGGTAACTTGAGACAACCAGAGCAAGATTCTCTTGCTGTCACAGGCTACGCATGAAGATAAGATTCTAGCCAGATTCGTTTTACGAGGCTAGATATCTATTGCGCAGCAGGAAGATGGGTCGGTTTCAGTCGAACCCGGGTCCAGATCTTTGGACCGATGTGAAGGGTATACTCAGAAATCCTCGTTAAGTAAGGATTGTGAGTTAGCTTGCACTTCACAGGTCCTGATATCGATTGGACACACAGGATCTGACTTTAGTGTCAGATGTGTGTTCCAGAGAATCGATTTCAGGGATTATTTTTATCTTGGGATTAGAAGCGGTAGATGGTAGAGTGTGAAGCAAGAGTGCATCACAGACTCTACCACAGAGGCTTAGCACGTTGTTGCGTGCTAGGTAATATATCAGGTGGTAAGGCTTAGGAAGTTCTTAGAGAACTTGGGATGCGTACCAGAAGCTCAGTTATCTGTTGTTGCAACAGAAGAGCGGTAAGCAAGGTCCAAGGAGACTAGGCACCGCCGTGAGGGGAAACCCATCAAGTACAAACTCCACTTGATCTGACAGTTATAGGAGGAAATGCAAGTAGCGGTACTGAGGTGGAATCTACAGACAATGTTGCCAATTCCTTTAGGGAATTCCTGCAAAGGCTTTTGGGCAGCATGTAGAAGCTACAGAGCTCAACACCGTTATTCCTCGTTAGACCTAGTGGGAGATTGTTAGAATTGGTGAGGTCTATAGCTCGTAAAAACCTATAGTTTAGCTATGTATGGTTGATAGTATAGGATTGCATATTGGTACGTACCTTAGTACGTGTTCTGATTGCAGAACAGAGAGCCATGGCTACATGGTAATCCTCTTGAGTGGGAGACTCAAGGGACTGGTCCCATGTAACCTAAATACGTTCGCAGCTCTGATTAGGGTTGGTCGCCCTATCAGGTTAAGCTGTTGGGATGACAAAGCGTGGGTGTCTCCACCACGGTCATTACCAAGCACAGTGTCTGTGGCCGAACGGAACCAACACGGTGCACAGATCGATGAGCAGACATCGGTGCACTAAACCGTGTTTCTGCTTAGGGTAAAACGGTCCTAAACCCTGAGGAACCGTGTCTGGTGGACTAACCAGTTGTGTGGTGCTTTGGCGCACCAATGTGTGAGGATCCGGATACAGTGATCCAAAACCACGGTGTACTGGGTTACCCGGCTGGCGTTGCATCAGCATGTCACTCCTGCAGGCTATCCACACCCCTAACGGGAGGTGCGTTCCTTGGTCTGACCTACGTCGTATTAAACCCTGGCCAGGTGGTCATCAGTTCGACTGGTGACGGATCCGGTTACTCGGCAGAGTTATCGGAGGTACGATGTACGTAGTCAACCGGGAAGGAACCGAGTCATATGAGCACTCGAGTCTGACGGTATTCTCCACTGCTCGAGTTGCATCATGGCACCAAGTGGAGGGACAGCGAGTTTACCATACTAAGCGGAGAGCAGGGGTATGAGAGAGAACATAGTAAGTCCGGGGGAATTGGAGTGCAGCCTGCGTCGCACTCTGGGTGGCTACGCAGGTTAACTCGGACTCAGAGGATCGATGGTACACTCGGGTAGTGTGTCGATCGAGTCTGAGTTGGAAGCCATGAACCCTGGTCCCTGAAGGTTCCACCTTATCGACATTATGTACGGTTCTTATACCATCTCCTCGAAACACAGAACGTAGTTAGAAGAAGCGAGAAGTCCAAGCATACGCTCCGTGAGTGCTTCGCACTAGTGCACGGTAGATGCGTAGCTACGTGTGTGCACTAAGGGGAAACCCTAGGTTAGTGCAGAGACGCATGTAGCAATTCCTTGCCATAAGTGGACTTTGCCACATGGGTGCGATGCACCGGGACATGTTGCGAGTTGACTAGTTGACTTCACTAGGGGCACCCTACGGGAACCTCAGAGAATAGTGAAATCACTGGTGCACTTCACTTATGTGTGCCTTGTAAAGTCTCGTACACGAGGAACGGTCAACTAGTGGCATAAGGGCGTTTTGGTCATACCATGCGCCACTATGCACTAAGGGGGCCAGCCCTAAGTGTTGAGAGACTGGTCAAGGCCGGCCCCATTAGTCTCGGGAGGTTGTTGTCTCTGATGAAGGGGCCGGTTATGAGGCGGAGAAAACGGGCTGGTTTTGACCGTTTTCGAAAACAAGGAAAGGATAGAGATAAAGAAGAGATATATAGGGATAAGGTTTGAATCAATCATCCTTATCCATACTGTCCTTATCCATATGGATAGGCCGGCTATATATATGAGAAGGAGAGAGAGGGTGCACGAAATTAGTAGCATGGTCAAGCCCGAGGGCCGGCCATGCAAGCCATGGGGAAACCGAAGCCCCTCTTCTCTCTTCGCATCTCCTCTCTCGTCTCTCTCTCCCTCGCTTACGCCATTGGATGGTGACTCGTCTTCCTCGCATGGTGTTTCGTAGAAGGAGAAGGCTGGTCGTATGGAGGCACTCAGAGATCCATCGATGAGGTGCCGTGCATCGTGTGAGATCGGGTGAACTAGAAGGCGTCTCCCGCAACCTTTTGCTGTCCAGAATCTGCACAGAAAATCAACGTTGTTTCTGCGATTCAGGGAGCTACAGAAGTCCAAACGACGTGAAACTTTTTTTAAAAGTTGCGTCTCGAAGTTGGCTACCTGCAGTCCATATTTCAGCCCAATCGGAGTTCGGAGCAGAAAGTTATAGCCGTCGCACCGAAGCTATGTCGAGCAGATCCGTAGTCCGTCTCCATCGACAAAGAAGAAATTTGTCGCGGTGAAAGATTCCGCACGCAGGTATGACCTCTAACAAGTAGATCTAACATAATTAGAACATGCATTCATGCTAGTTTGTTCTTTTGCGTTAGATCATCGTTAGGGGTTCGCGTAGTTGCCATGCTAGATTCATACACGCATATATAGATCGTTTCGATGAAAATTTTGATATGTAACGCACACCGCTCACGGTCCTCGGACCTTCACTTTGCTTCCGCTGCGGGCCTCTACCATGGATTTATTTCCAATAATTGGATCGTACGAATGAATTAGAATAGATTGTGCGAATGAATTAGAATGGATCGTGCGAATGAATTAGAATGGATTGTGCGAATGAATTAGAATGGATCGTACGAATGAATTAGAATGGATCGTACGAATGAAATAGAATGGATACATTCGTGCGAATGAATTAGAATGGATCGTAGGAATGAGTAAGAATGGATCGTACGAATGAAATTGAATGGACCGTACGAATGAATTAGAATGGATCGTGCTAATGAATTAGAATGGATCGTACGAATGAATTAGAATAGAATGTGCGAATAAATACATTCATGCGAATGAATTAGTATGGATCATATGAATGAATTAGAATGGATCATATGAATGAACTAGAATGGACTGTATGAATGAATTCTAATGGATCGTACGAATGAATTAGAATGGATACATTCGTGTGAATGAATTAGAATGGATCATACGAAGGAATTAGGGTGGATCGTACGAATGAATTAGAATGGATTCATTCATGCAAAAGAATTAGAATGGATTGTATGAATGAATTAGAATGGATCGTGCGAATGAATTAGAATGGATCGTACGAATGAATTAGAATGGATCGTATGAATGAATTTGAATGGATCGTGTGAATGAATTAGAATGAATCGTATGAATGAATTAGAATAGAATGGATACATTCGTACGAATGAATTAGAATGGATCGTACGAATAAATTAGAATAGACTGGATACATTCGTGCAAATGAATTAGAATGGATCGTGCGAATGAATTAGAATGGATCGTGCGAATGAATTAGAATCGATACATTCGTGCGAAAGAATTAGATTGGATTGTATGAATGAATTTGAATGGATCGTACGAATAAATAGAATGGATCGTAAGAATGAATTAGAATGGATCGTGCGAATGAATTAGAATGGATCGTACGAATGAATTAGAACGGATACATTCATACGAATGAATTAGAATGGATCGTACGAATGAGTAAGAATGGATCGTACAAATGAATTAGAATGGATCGTGCGAATGAATGGGAATGGATCGTGCGAATGAATTAGAATGGATCGTACGAATGAGTAAGAATGGATCATACGAATGAAATAGAATGGATCGTATGAATGAATTAGAATGGATCGTGCGAATGAATTAGAATGGATCGTGCGAATGAATTATAATGGATCGTACGAATGAATTAGAATGGATCGTATGAATGAATTAGAATGGATCATGCAAATGAATTAGAATGGATCGTATGATTGAATTTGAATGGATCGTACGAATGGATTAGAATTGATACATTCGTGCGAATGAATTAGAATGGATCATACAAAGGAATTAGGGTGGATCGTACAAATGAATTAGAATAGCTTCATTCGTGCAAAAGAAATAGAATGGATTGTATGAATGAATTAGAATGGATCGTATGAATAAATTAGAATGGATCGTATGAATGAATTAGAATGGATCGTACGAAGGAATTTGAATGGATACATTCATGCGAAAGAATTAGAAAGGATTGTATGAATGAATTAGAATGGATGTATGAATGAATTAGAATGGATCTTGCGAATGAATTAGAATGGATCGTATGAATGAATTTGAATGGATCGAATGAATGAATTAGAATTGATCGTGCGAATGAATTAGAATGGATCGTACGAATGAATTAGAATGGATACATTTGTGCGAATGAATTAGAATGGATTGTACTATGAATTAGAATGGATACATTCGTGCAAATGAATTAGAATAGATCGTGCTAATGAATTAGAATGGATCGTACGAATGAATTAGAATGGATCATACGAAGGAGTTAGGGTGGATCGTACGAATGAATTAGAATGGAAACATTCGTGCGAAAGAATTAGAATGGATTGTATGAATGAATTAGAATGGATCGTGCAAATGAATTAGAATGGATCATGTGAATGAATTAGAGTGGATCGTACGAATGAATTAGAATAGATTGTGCGAATGAATTAGAATGGATCGTACGAATGAATTAAAATGGATCGTATGAATGAATTAGCACGATCCATTCTAATTCTTTCGCACGAATGTATCCATTCTAATTCATTCGTACGATACATTCTAATTCATTCATACGATCCATTCTAATTCATTCGTACGATCCATTCTAATTCATTTGCACGATCCATTCTAATCCATTCGCATGAATGTTTCCATTCTTATTCATTCGCACGAATGTATCCATTCTAATACATTAGTACGATCTATTCTAATTCATTCGCACGATCCAATCTAATTCATTCGCACAATCTATTCTAATTCATTTATATGATCCATTTATTTCTTTCGTACGATCCATTCTTACTCATTCGTACGATCCATTCTAATTCATTCACATGAATGTACCCATTCTAATTCATTCGTACCATCCCTTCTGATTCATTCGCACGATCCATTCTAATTCATTCGTACGATCCATTCTAATTCATTCGTACGATCCATTCTAATTCATTAGCATGATCCATTCTAATTCATTCATATGATCCATTCTAATTCATTCATACGATCCATTCTATTTTATTCGTATGATCCATTCTAATTCATTCATACGATCCATTTTATTTCATTCGTACGATCCATTCTTACTCATTCGTACGATCCAATCAAATTCATTCGCATGATCCAATCATATTCATTCGTACGATCCATTCTAATTCATTCGTACGATCCATTCTATTTCAATCGTACGATCCATTCTTACTCATTCGTACGATCCATTCTAATTCATTCGCACGAATGTATCCATTCTAATTCATTCATACGATCCATTCTAATTCATTCGCACGATCAATTCAAATTCATTCATACGATCCATTCTAATTCATTCATACAATCCATTCTAATTCTTTTGCACGAATGTATCCATTCTAATCCATTCATACGATCCATTGTAATTCATTCGCACGATCCATTCTAATTCATACATACGATCCATTGTAATTCATTTGTACGATCCATTCTAATCCATACGTACGATTCATTCTAATTCATTCATACGATCCATTCTAATTCATTCATACGATCCATTCTAATTCATTCGCACGAATGTATCCATTGTAATTCATTCGTACGATCCATTCTAATTCATTCGCACGATCCAATCTAATTCATTCGCACGATCCATTCTAATTCATTCGTACGATCCATTCTATTTCATTCTTACGATCCATTCTTACTCATTCGTACGACCCAATCTAATTCATTCGCACGACTGTATCCATTCTAATTCATTCGTACGATCCATTCTAATTCATTCGCACGATCCATTCTAATTCGTTCATACGATCCATTCTAATTCATTCGTACGATCCATTCTAATTCATTCATACGATCCATTCTATTTCATTTATACGATCCATTCTTACTCATTCGTACGATCCATTCTAATTTATTCGCACGAATGTATCCATTCTAATTTATTCGTACGATCCATTCTAATTCATTCGCACGATCGATTCTAATTCATTCATACGATCCATTACAATTCATTCGCACAATCTATTCTAATTCATTCGTACGATCCACTCTAAATTATTAGCACGATCCATTCTAATCCATTCGTATGATCCATTCTATTTCTTTCGTACGATCCATTATTACTGATTCGTACGATCCATTCTAATTCATTCGCACGAATGTATCCATTCTAATACATTCGTACGATCCATTCTAATTCATTCGCACGATCTATTCTAATTCATTCATATGATCCATTCTATTTCATTCGCACGAATGTATCCATTCTAATTCATTCGTACGATCCATTCTAATTCATTCGCACAATCTATTCTAATTCATTCGTACGATCCATTCTAATTCATTAGCACGATCCATTCTAATTCATTCGTACGATCCATTCTATTTCATTCGTACGATCCATTCTTACTTATTCGTACGATCCATTTTAACTCATTCGCATGAATGTATCCATTCTATTCTAATTCATTTGTACGATCCATTCTAATTCATTCGCACGATCCATTCTAATTCATTCATACGATCCATTCTAATTCATTTGTACGGTCCATTCTAATTCATTCGCACGATCCATTCTAATTCATTTATACGATCCATTCTAATTCATTCATACAATCCATTCTAATTCCTTCGCACGAATGTATCCATTTTAATTCTTTTGTACGATCCACCCTAATTCCTTCGTATGATCCTTTCTAATTCATTCGCACAAATGTATCCATTCTAATTCATTCGTACGATCCATTCGAATTCATTCTTACGATCCATTCTAATTCATTCATACGATCCATTCTAATTCATTCATACGATCCATTCTAATTCATTCGCACGAATGTATTCATTCGCACAATCTATTCTAATTCATTCGTACGATCTATTCTAATTCATTAGCACGATCCATTCTAATTCATTCGTACGATCCATTCTATTTCATTCGTACGATCTATTCTAACTCATTCGTACGATCCATTCTAATTCATTCGCACGAATGTATCCATTCTAATTCATTCGTACGATCCATTCTAATTCATTCGCACGATCCATTCTAATTCATTCATACGATCCATTCTAATTCATTCCTACGATCCATTCTAATTCATTCACACAATCTATTCTAATTCATT
Source organism: Chamaelirium japonicum (assembly GCA_947650365.1). Taxonomy (NCBI): domain Eukaryota; kingdom Viridiplantae; phylum Streptophyta; class Magnoliopsida; order Liliales; family Melanthiaceae; genus Chamaelirium; species Chamaelirium japonicum. The sequence goes on from CANTAL010000156.1 coordinate 374,822, forward strand.
CGTACGATCCATTCTAATTCATTAGCACGATCCATTCTAATTCATTCGTACGATCCAATCTATTTCATTCGTACGATCCATTCTTACTCATTCGTATGATCCATTCTAATTCATTCGCACGAATGTATCCATTATAATTCATTCGTACGATCCATTCTAATTCATTCGTACGATCCATTCTAATTCATTCGTACGATCCATTCTAATTCATTCACACGATCCATTCTAATTCATTCATCCGATCCATTCTAATTCATTCATACGATCCATTCTAATTCATTCGTACGATACATTCTAATTCATTAGCACTATCCATTCTAATTCATTCATACGATCCATTCTATTTCATTCGTATGATCTATTCTAATTCATTCATATGATCCATTCTATTTCATTCGTACGATCCATTCTTACTTATTCGTACGATCCAATCTAATTCATTCGCACGATCCAATCATATTCATTCGTACGATCCATTCTAATTCATTCGTACGATCCATTCTATTTCATTCATACGATCTATTCTTACTCATTCGTACGATCCATTCTAATTCAATCGCATGAATGTATCCATTCTAATTTATTCGTACGATCCATTCTAATTCATTCGCACGATCCTTTCTAATTCATTCATACGATCCATTCTAATTCATTCGTACGAACCATTCTAATTCATTCATACAATCCATTCTAATTCTTTTGCACGAATATATCCATTCTAATTCATTCGTACGATCCATTCTAATTCATTCGCACGATCCTTTCTAATTCATTCATACGATCCATTCTAATTCATTCGTACGATCCATTCTAATTCATACGTACAATCCATTCGAATTCATTCATACGATCCATTCTAATTCATTCATTTGATCCATACTAATTTAATCGCATGAATGTATCCATTCTAATTCATTCGTACGATCCATTCTAATTCATTAGCACGATCCATTCTAATTCATTCGTACGATCCATTCTAATTCATTCCCACGATCCATTCTAATTCATTCATACTATCCATTCTAATTCATTCATACAATCCATTCTAATTCTTTCGCACGAATGTATCCATTCTAATTTATTCGTACGATCCATTCTAATTCATTCGCACAATCTATTATAATTCATTTGTACTTACGAATTCATTCATACGATCAATTCTAATTCATTCGTACGATCCATTCGTACGATTCATTCGTATGAATTAGAATGGATACAATAATGGGAATGAATTAGAATGGATCGTATGAAGGAATTAGATTGCATCATATGAATGAAATAGACTGGATCGTACGAAGGAATTAGAATGGATCGTACGAAGGAATTAGAATGAATCGTACGATGGAATTAGAATGGACTGTACGAATGAATTAGATTGGATACATTCGTGCAAAAGAATTAGAATAGATTGTATAAATGAATTAGAATGGATCGTGCAAATGAATTAGAATGGATCGTGTGAATGAATTAGAATGGATCGTACGAATGAATTAGAATAGATTGTGCGAATGAATTAGAAAGGATCGTACGAATGAATTAGAATTGATATGTTCGTGCGAATAAATTTGAATGGATCGTATGAATGAATTAGAATGGATCGTATGAATGAATTCGAATGGATCGTACGAATGAATTAGAATGGATACATTCGTGCGAATGAATTAGAATGGATAATACGAAGGAATTAGGGTGGATCGTACTCTAATTCCTTCATACGATCCATTCGTACGATCCATTCTAATTCCTTCGTACGATCCATTCGAATTCATTCATACGATCCATTCTAATTCATTCATACGATCCATTCTAATTCATTCGCACGAATGTATCCATTCTAATTCATTCGTACGATCCATTCTAATTCATTCGCACGATCCAATCTAATTCATTCGCACGATCTATTCTAATTCATCATTCACACAATCTATTCTAATTCATTCGTACGCTCTATTTTAATTTATTAGCACGACCCATTCAAATTCATTCGTACGATCCATTCTATTTCATTCGTACGATCCATTCTTACTCATTCGTACGATCCATTCTAATTCATTCGCATGAATGTATCCATTCTAATTCATTCGTACGATCCATTCTAATTCATTCGCACGATCCATTCTAATTCATTAATACAATTCATTCTAATTCATACGTACGATCCATTCTAATTCATTAATACAATTCATACTAATTCATACGCACGATCCTTTCTAATTCATTAATACAATTCATTCTAATTCATACGTACGATTCATTCTAATTCATACGTACGATCCATTCTATTTCATTCATACGATCTATTCTTTCTCATTCGTACGATCCATTCTAATTCATTCGCACGAATGTATCCATTCTAATTCATTCGTACGATCGATCCTAATTCCTTCGTATGATCCATTCTATTTCATTCATACGATCCATTCTAATTCATTCATACAACCCATTCTAATTCTTTCGCACGAATGTATCCATTCTAATTCATTCGTACGATCCACCCTAATTCCTTCGTATGATCCATTCTAATTCATTCGCACGAATGTATTCATTCTAATTCATTCGTACGATCCATTCGAATTCATTCATACGATCCATTCTATTTCATTCGCACAAAGGAATCAGAATGGATCGTACGAATGAATGAATTAGAATGGATCATACGTACGAATGTAATAGAATGGATACATTCATGTGAAAGAATTAGAATAGATTGTATGAATTAATTAGAATGGATCGTATGAATGAAATAGAATGGATCGTACGAAGGAATAAGAATGGATCGTACGAATGAATTAGAATGGATACATTGGTGCGAATGAATTAGAATGGATCGTACGAATGAGTAAGAATGGATCGTACGAATGAAATAGAATGGATCATACGATTGAATTAGAATGGATCGTGCTAATGAATTAGAAAGGATCGTACGAATGAATTAGAATAGATTGTGCGAATGAATTAGAATGGATCGTATGAATGCATTAGAATGGATCGTATGAATGAATTAGAATGGATCGTGCTAATGAATTAGATTGGATCGTACGAACGAATTAGAACGGATACATTCATGCCAATGAGCTAGAATGGATCGTACGAATGAGTAAGAATGGATCGTACGAATGAAATAGAATTGATTGTGCGAATGAATTAGAATGGATCGTATGAATGAATTAGAATGGATCGTGCGAATGAATTAGAATGGATCATACGAATGAATTAGAATGGATACATTCATGCGAATGAATTAGAATGGATCATACGAAGGAATTAGGATGGATCGTACGAATGAATTAGAATGCATACATTCTTGTAAAAGAATTAGAATGGATTGTATGAATGAATTAGAATGGATCGTATGAATGAATTAGAATGGATTGTACGAATGAATTAGAATGGATTATTCTAATTCATTCGTACGATCCATTCTAATTCATTTGTACAATCCATTCTAATTCATTCGTACGATCCATTCTAATTCATTCGTACGATCCATTCTTACTCATTCGTACGATCCATTCTAATTCATTTGTACGATCTATTCGAATTCATTCATACTATCTATTCTAATCCATTCTGATTCATTTGTACGATCCATTCTAATGAATTCGTGCTAATAAATTAGATTGATACATTCGTGCGAATGAATTAGAATGGATCGTATGAATAAATTAGAATGGATCGTACGAATGAATTAGAATGGATCGTACGAATGAATTAGAATGGATACATTCGTGCAAATGAATTAGAATGGATCGTATGAATGAATTAGATTGGATTGTATGAATCAATTAGAATGGGAATGAATTAGAATGGATCGTACGAATGAATTAGAATAGATCGTACGAAGGAATTAGAATGGATATATTTGTACGATCTATTCTAACTCATTCATACAATCCATTCTAATTCTTTCGCACGAATGTATCCATTCTATTTCATTCGTACGATCCACCCTAATTCCTTCGTACGATCCATTCTAATTCTTACGCACGAATGTCTCCATTCTAATCCATTCGTACGATCCATTCGAATTCATTCATACGATCCATTCTAATTCATTCGCACGATCCATTCTAATTCTGTGGGGGAAAATCTTCGTGCCGACCCGAAGACTCTCGCAGCACCAGTCAATTGGAGTTGAAGTTGACGTCGAAGATCGTTGGTCGATCTGTTGATTGAAGTTGAAGCCTTTTGATATGTCAATAGAAAGTGATATGCAATCAGAGAGATTGTGACACAAGATGTGATCTCGGAGTTCAGCCGAAGCCTACATCTCCGTGCTATAGGGAGCAACCCGAATTTACTAACACTTCAGTTGAAGTGACCTCGACAGGCCGAGTGTCACTGAAAACCCTCTGATCTCTTCTAAGGAGAAAAGAAGATCAAGGAGAGATGGTAGATCAGAAGTTGAAAATCCCAGAGCTCTGGTTCTGAAAGTCAGATCTCAGAGTCGAAATCAGAATTTTCGGATCCTTTTACATTCGAAGGCTCTGCTATTTATAGGATTCTCTGGTGGGAATTCTGGGTTAAATGGCGGTTTCTGCCGTCGTATCTGGGGATTCTCCAGGTAAAGCTAGCGGGCCCCGCTACCGTCTTCTGGGGGATTCCACAGGCTCGTGGGCCTTCTAGGCAAGGCCGGTGGGTCCCGCGGTGGTCCTCGTGGGCCCACCAGGCAGGGCTGGTGGGTCCCATGGTAGTCTTCGTGGGCCCACCAGGCAGGGCCGGTGGGTCCCGTGGTAGTCTTCGTGGGCCCACCAGGCAGGGCCGGTGGGTCCCGTGGTAGTCTTCGTGGGCCCACCAGGCAGGGCCGGTGGGTCCCGCGGTGGTCTTCGTGGGCCCACCAGGCAGGGCCGGTGGGTCCCGCGGTGGTCTTCGTGGGCCCACCAGGCAGGGCTGGTGGGTCCCGTGATAGTTGGTAAACTTCTGCCAAAATTTGCACCCACAGTTACCCCCTCCAAGTTAGCTAGAGTTCGTTCTGGCTGGCTTGGATTTGGTGCAAAAAATAGCAACCCCCTGTCGCAAAAGGCAAGAAGAAACTTGTCGAGTGTTAGCACAAAAAAGGGACTGACCGGTTAATTTTGATTGATCGGTCAATTTTGACCGATCGGTCAGATTTTGACCGATCGGTCAAAATTCAACCGGTCAAGAATCAGGTGATCGGTCAAAAAACATGGTTTTTTGACCGATCCAGTAGGAAATTTCACCGATCGGTTGAAATTTGACCGATCGGTTAATTTTTGACCCATCGGTCATATTTGACCGATCGGTCAAATTTTGACCGATCGGTCAAAATTCAACCGGTCAAGAATAGGGTGATCGATCAAAAAACATGGTTTTTTGACCGATCCAGTAGGAAATTTGACCGATCGAATGATTTTTGCCGATCGGACAAGTTTGTCCGATCGGTAAAAATTATCCGATCAAGGTTCGAGTGATCGGCAAAAAACCTTGGTTTTTTGCCAAATCAAGTAGAAATTTGACCGATCGAATGATTTTTGCCGATCGGACAAGTTTGTCCGATCGGTAAAAAATAATCCGGTCAAGGTTCGAGTGATCGACAAAAAACCTTGGTTTTTTGCCAGATCCAGTAGAAATTTGACCGATTGAATGATTTTTGCCGATCGGACAAGTTTGTCCGATCGGTAAAAAATTATCCGGTCAAGGTTCGAGTGATCGGCAAAAAACCTTGGTTTTTTGCCAGATCCAGTAGAAATTTGACCGATCGAATGATTTTTGCCGATCGGACAAGTTTGTCCGATCGGTAAAAAATTATCCGGTCAAGGTTCGAGTGATCGGCAAAAAACCTTGGTTTTTTGCCAGATCCAGTAGAAATTTGACCGATCGAATGATTTTTGCCGATCGGACAAGTTTGTCCGATCGGTAAAAAATTATCCGGTCAAGGTTCGAGTGATCGGCAAAAAACCTTGGTATTTTGTCAGATCCATAGAAATTTGACCGATCGAATGATTTTTGCCGATCGGACAAGTTTGTCCGATCGGTAAAAAATTATCCGGTCAAGGTTCGAGTGATCGGCAAAAACCCTTGGTTTTTTGCCAGATCCAGTAGAAATTTGACCGATCGAATGATTTTTGCCGATCGGACAAGTTTGTCCGATCGGTAAAAAATTATCCGGTCAAGGTCCGAGTGATCGGCAAAAAACGTTGGTTTTTTGCAGATCCAGTAGAAATTTGACCGATCGAATGATTTTTGCCGATCGGACAAGTTTGTCCGATCGGTAAAAAATTATCCGGTCAAGGTCCGAGTGATCGGCAAAAAATGTTGGTTTTTTGCAGATCCAGTAGAAATTTGACCGATCGAATGATTTTTGCCGATCGGACAAGTTTGTCCGATCGGTAAAAAATTATCCGGTCAAGGTCCGAGTGATCGGCAAAAAACCTTGGTTTTTTGCAGATCCAGTAGAAATTTGACCGATCGAATGATTTTTGCCGATCGGACAAGTTTGTCCGATCGGTAAAAAATTATCCGGTCAAGGTCCGAGTGATCGGCAAAAAACCTTGGTTTTTTGCAGATCCAGTAGAAATTTGACCGATCGAATGAAAGTTTTGAACCTGCCCTCAGAGAGGGTTTTACAGCTGTTCTGTTCTGATCTTCTGGCAGAGTTTTGAACATTGATGGGGCTTGATCCTTTCTGTTTTGAATCTTTGGTTGGTTTGAATGAGCCTTTTTGACCGGCGGTCCGGTTTACTCAGACCGGTGGCGTGTTTGGACCGTTTGGTTCACGTGGACCGGTGGCTCGACGTTTCGTCTGGTCCGACGTTTTGCCTGATTTTGCGCAAGCTACGGATGGATGCCACGTGTTCCTACAAAAACACACGATTTGATATGGTGAAGACACGTGTTTTCTCGATTTGCGTACCTGTTTTACCCTGGGTATAAAAGTTTCACCGGCTGTCATTTTTGCCTCACGCTCCCAAAATTTTTCGAAGTCCAGACTCTTTGCTCCTGATTTCTGCTTTTGCTCGATCGATCAGATGGCTTCCTCTGGCAGTTCGAAGAAGTCCGGTACGGTTCCCTCAAAGAGAAAAGGGAAGGAAATTGTTGAAGTTCCCTCCCCTCCGAGGGGTCGTGGCAAAGGCAAGGCCGCGCTTGCCGAACTTGGCCAACTGGGCAAGAGGCACCAAGGAGTAGGATTTGCTTCAGCGCCATCTAGGCCAGAGCATATCCCGAAAGTGAAATTTGTTCTGGGTCCGCTCATGCCTCTGACGGAGGAGACGGAGTATATGTACAATATAGGTGGTGAGTTCACGGATACGAAGAGAAAGAAATGGCAAGCACTGCTTTCTTTCTTCACAGAAGGGAAGGGGGCACAGCCTTCACTCCCTAGCATCCAGACTGCTTTCGGCATCGACAAGAAGACCATCTTCACCAGCTTTGCTAGTAATAAGAAGGTCATGGGAACCATTGTAACCGTCGGCCAACTCAACTGCGGTCTGCGTCTACCTCTGCCACCCTTCGCGGCAAGATTACTGAACACCTCTGGCCTTTGCCCGGGGCAGGTCACTGGGAACGCCTGGCGAATTATCTACGCATTCTGCCGCGTGGAGTCGGATTTTCAAGAGGACTTGAAGGCTTGTTACTCCACCATCCCAGAAGGTGAAGACGCTCGGATCGAGCTTGGATACTTTTTCTTCCACTATCGGTGGGCTTACAGGAGGGACATCCCATTCTACAATTTGACCGGTGTGTCTCCGCTGCGCCCGCTAACTGATACAGTTCCTTCGGACAAACTGTACACAGATTGGCCTATCTCTGTTTCCGGCGCATGGACATCCATGTCAGTGCCCGACACCCCCCGAGACAGCGTGCACGATGCAGTGAAGATGTACAGCGAGGGAGGCATCTTTGCCTGGACTTCTGAAAGGGCTGGAGCTATCGACAACTTATTTCTGGAGTTGACCTGTGGAACCAGGTCGTGGAAGCAGTTTTCCAACTGCCCCGTAAGATATGGCAAGGCCAATCTTCTCCACAGATCAAAGGATAGATATGAGGACAATGAAGTCCTATACTCTGACTACGAAGAAGACCCTCATTCGGGCAAGATCATTCGAAAGGTTCGGGCCGAGAAGAAACTCTACACTGCAAGGCGCCGCTTGCCCACTGTGGAAGAGAAACTGGTGATCCAAAGAGGCCCAGTGAAGAAGAAACGAAAAACTCTCAAGCAAAAGGAAGATGAAGATCAAGGGAAGAAGAATGAAGAAGAAGAAGAAAAAGAAAAGAAGGGGAGCGCCGAGGAGGAAGAAGAGACTGAAAATGTCAGCCACGATAACAGTGGTAATGACGAGGACGAGGAAGGGAACGGCGAGGATGACCTGTCTTCCACCCCCTCTGGTGGAGATGGTGAAAACGGGGGTGGTGAGGAAGAAATTCCTCCCACCCCCACTGGTGGTGCAACGGGGGAGGACTCGATTCCTATTCCCATTGACGAGGTAAAAGCTCGTCAAATGGAAGAAGTTCTCGACACAGAAGGTGATGGCCCAAAGGCGGTTCCCACCTACAAGTTCGATGATTTGAAGAGGCCGATGCGCCTCAAAATAAAACTATCGAGGAGTGCTGGGGTTGGAAGCAACCCCACGCCCCTCGATCAAATTCCCCCTGACGTTCCTCGCATTGAAGGAGCAACAACGAGCGGGGGTGTGGAGGTTGAGCAACCCCCACCCCCCTCTCGTTCTCTGGCTGAGGAGGTGGCTGCCATGGTGGCAGGACTCACCGAGCCAGTCGGGCAACAAGAGGAAGAAAAGGCCTCACCTCCTCGGAATGCTTCCTCCCCTATCCATTTGGAGAGGGGAAGTCGAGTGGGTGATGGGGCTCCTCAACCTCAACCAGTGCCAACTCCTACTCAGGAGAAATCGACCCCTCAGGATGGCTCTGATCGCCGGAAGGGCAAAGAGCCGAGGGTTGAAGCCTCAGGTAATTGTATTAACTTGTCTCGATTGTCTTATCGTTGAAGCTTGGAAATAATCTAACACGTTGATTTCTTGTTGATTGCAGGTGTACCTGCTGGATTGACTCCAACAATGAGAAGCTTGGGTGAAGTTGATATCAACCACCCCACTGCTGTGATCAGGAAACTCTGCAACCTCCCGGGGGCTACTCTGGATGAAGCTTTCGATAGACTTGAGCTGTTGGTAGGTGCATCTGCTTGATCGATCATTTGAATCGTATCTTTCTTCAGAATAATTCAACTCTTTTGTTCTTTTGCAGAACTCAGCAGTTATGAATGTCGCTACCAAGCTCTCCATGAGGGCGGGAGCAAAAGAAGCTTCAGCCGAAATATCTCGTTTGACTGCTGCCCTGGAGGCTGTAAGCGCGGAGAGAGATCAGCTGAGGGAGTCTCTAAAATCAAAGAAAGAGGCCCTGAAGGTCAAGACCGAGGCCCTTCGTAAGGAAAAACTGGAGAGCAAGGGCTGGCAGAACGAATACGAGGCTCAGAGTCATGAACTCCTAGAATTGAAGAATCGATTCTTTAGGATCGAAAACTTGGGCTTCGAACGTGTGGCCAAAATAAAGGAGCTGGAGGCTCAAATTGCTGCTTCAGCGGCTAAGGAGGAGACCCACCAGAAGGAGCTGGAGCACATGCGGAGTGAATGCCAGAGCTACAGAGACACAGCTGAGAAGGCAGCAGAAGCACTTAGGGCCCATGTTGCCAGTGTCCGATCTTCCAAGGCATCGGTTGCGAGTAAAGCTCGCGATGGATCTGAGGGGGAGAAGTCGCATGCGAAGAGTATGGCCAAGCCTTGAGACTTTTCTCCTTCTCATTGCTGTACTTGTAAACTTTTGAAATGTATCAGCTCACTCTTGTATCTGGCATATTTTGATAATAGAAGATCTTCTTGGTGTTTGAAAATTGGATGTCTCTTGAGTTGAATGCCTTTGACTATCATGATCTTAATAGCATTAGAATAGATATAATCTTTTGAATGTAAGGGGTCGAGCCGCAACTCAATTACCCAAACTTATAGTAACTTTGAAAATTGGAATTGAATTCGTATAACACTTGAATGTGAGGGGTTGAGTCGCAACTCAAGCACCCAAACCTGTTAAACGATGTAGAAATTGATTGAAATTGAATATTGACTTTTGAAAGTCAGTTAACATTTGCCAGTAAGGGGTTGAGTCGCAACTCTAACACCCAAACGTGTTAAAAGACTTGGTAACTTGAATATGGTCAGTTTTTAACATTTGCTAGTAAGGGGTTGAGTTGCAACTCTAACTCCCAAACTTGTTAAAAGACCTGGTAATTTGAATATGGATAACTTGAAACTGCTTCAGAACTTGAATTGAAAAACTGAACACTTGCATATTTGAGCACTTGAAAGAGAACTTTATTCATCACAAAATTTACATCAAGGATAGAACAGCTTGAGGTGTCTAGAATTCCAAGCTCGTGGCAACCTATCTCCTTCTGGTGAGATTAGTCGATAGGATCCTTTGCCTCCAACTGACTCAATGATGTATGGACCTTCCTAGTTGGGAGCAAGCTTCCCACTGCTGTGTTCTTTGGTGTTGTAGAAAACTGCTCTGAGAACTAAACTACCCACTGGGAACTGTCTTTTGTAGATTTTCTCGTCGTAGGCTCTTTTGATCTTCTGCTGATACTTGGCCACACGAAGTGATGCTTGATCTCGTAATTCTTCGGAGAAGTCTAGATCATTGATCCGAAGTTCTTCATTGATTCCTTCTTCAACAGCTTTGGTCTTCAAAGTGCTTGATATATTTTCTGTTGGGAGTACTGCTTCCGATCCATATGTTAGATGAAAGGGTGAAAACCCTGTTGATCTTCTCGGAGTTGTGCGATACCCCCAAAGAACTTCAGGTAGGACTTGTTCCCACAATCCTTTCTTGTCATTGAGTTTCTTCTTGAGTATACCAAGTATAGCTCTATTTGAGGCTTCAGCTTGACCATTGCATTGAGGATATCTTGGAGTTGAATAGAATAGTTTGATACCGTTGTTCAGACAGAATTCTCGAAACTTGTCGGAATCAAATTGAGCTCCATTGTCAGCAACGAGAATTTGAGGTGTACCAAATCTTGAGAAGATGTTGTGCCGAATGAATTTGATCACTTCATCGTCAGTCTCTCGGAAGAGGGGCACAGCTTCAACCCATTTGGTGAAGTAATCTGTGGCCAGCAATAGATACTTCTTCTTGCTCGGAGTTGGAGGGAAAGGACCTAAGAAATCTAACCCCCACTGATGGAATGGCCAGGGACTAGATAGTTGATGAAGCTCATCTGCAGGGAGATGGATAGCTCGAGCGTGTCTTTGGCATGGCTCACATCTTTGAACTATTTGTTGAGCATCCCTTGCCATTGTTGGCCAGTAGTACCCTTGTAGCTTCGTCTTGGCTTCAAGAGATCTTCCTCCCGAATGATTTCAACAAGCTCCAGAGTGGATATCAATCAGGATTGCCTGCGCTTGCTCAGGACCAAGGCATTTGAGTAACATCCCGTTGTGAGATTTGAAGTATAGATCCTCTCCTTGAATAGTGTAACAAGGGAGCTTCCTTTGAAGTCTTCGGGCTTGATTTGGATCTTCGGGCATTTTGCCATGCTTGAAAAAATCAAAGATTGATCGTCTCCAGTCTTCAGGCTCATTTGTAGTAGTAGTGAGGTTCAATGCAAGTTGATCTCCACCCCCAGATCTCTTTGTAGTAGCGAGAATCTGTTGATCGGGGATGGTCTTGGGCACTTCTTGATAATCAATCTGTATTTGCCTTCCTCCGAGTGAGTCTCCAAGAACTGAGGCAGCATTGGCTAAGTCATCTGCTTCTCGGTTCTCTGCTCTTGGAATTTGAACGAACTCAGTTATAGTAAAACGTTGTTGAAGACGTCGTACTAAGGCTAAGTAGAATTGCATTCTTTCTTCGCGAGCTATGTATTCTCCATTGATTTGCCTTATGATCAATTGGGAGTCGCTGTAGACGATGATTCGATCTACCCCTAGAGATTCCGCCATTTCGAGTCCGGAAATGAGTGCTTCATATTCAGCTTCGTTGTTGGTGGCATTAAACCCAAGAAGAGTGGCCTTCTGGAGATGATCAAGTTCGGGGGATATTAAGACTATCCCAGTTCCCGAACCGATCGAACTAGAAGCTCCATCAGTATAGAGTTTCCATGGAGGAGTCACAGCAATAGCCTCAAGATTTGGATCAATCTTTGTTGAAGGAACGATCAGAGTATTGTCTTCATCTTCTAAGCGCATGTCGACATCTTCTTCCCAAGTGATGGGGTCTTCAACTGGAAAATCAGCTAGAAAATCAGCAACAGCTTGACCTTTAATGGAAATGCGAGATTCGAACTGAATCCCCAGAGCACTCATTTCGATCACCCATTTGGTCATTCGACCAGCTCGACCAGCTTTGTCAATGATATCTTTGAGTGAGTGTTCTGAAATGACAGTGATCTGGTGGGAGACGAAGTATGGTTGGAGACGACGCGATGCAGTGAGTAAGGCCAGGATGACCTTCTCAGTTTTTGAATAGCGAGTTTCAGCCGGAAGAAGAGTGTGGCTGATATAGTAGACTGGATGCTAAAACCTTCTCTTCTACTGACTAAGATTGCACTGATTGCTTGATCAGTTACGGCGAGATAGAGCCATAAGTCTTCTTTTGGCAATGGAGCAGTCAGGATAGGAGCTTGCACCAGATATTTCTTGATGCTTTGAAATGCTTCTTCACAGATTGGACTCCAGCCAGATGTATCCGCCTTTCGTAGTTTGTCGAAGAGGGGTTTGCACTTGTCGGAAGATTTTGAGATGAATCGATTGAGTGCTGCTAACCTTCCAGTGAGGCGTTGAACTTCTTTTCTGTAGGTGAAGGCATATCGATGATGGCTCGAATTTGATCGGGATTGGCTTCAATACCCCTCCTGGTCACAAGATGACCTAGGAATTTGCCAGATTGAACTCCGAAAGCGCACTTGGCTGGGTTGAGCTTCATACGATATTTTCGAAGAACTTGAAAGGTTTCTGCCAGATCAGAAAGATGCTTGCTCCGAATGGAACTCTTGGTGAGGAGATCATCGACATAGACTTCGACGTTGCGGCCGATCTGATCTTCGAACATTTTTGTGACTAACCTTTGATAGGTAGATCCAGCATTTTTGAGGCCGAATGGCATTACATTGTAGCAGTAGAGACCTCGGCTAGTCACGAAGCAAGTCTTCTCTTGATCGTCTGGATGAAGTGGAATTTGATTATATCCAGAATACCCATCCATGAAGGACAATAGCTCGTGGCCAGCAGTGGCATCGACGAGTCTATCGATCCTTGGTATGGGAAATGGGTCTTTGGGGCAAGCCTTGTTGAGGTTGGTGAAGTCGATACAGACTCGGACTTTCCCATTCTTCTTTAGAACAACAACAATGTTAGAGATCCAAGTAGGATACTCTACTTCACGGATGAAACCTGCTGCGAGTAGCTTGGTGATTTCTTCTTGAACAGCAACTTGCAGCTCTGGTCGGATGGTGCGTGGCTTTTGCTTGACAGGCTTCATTTCTTCTTTGATTGCAAGTCGATGGCAAGCGTCATCTGGATTGATACCAGGCATGTCTTCGAAACACCAGGCGAAGACGTCGATATTGAACTGGAGGAAGGATACCATGTCTTGCGCTTCTGCGTCGCTAAGACCGGTACCAATAAATGTTTGTCGAGGGAGATCTCCACTGCCAATGTTGATAGGGATGATTTCTTCAATTGAAGGTGATGTTTCCCATTCGATTGGTGGAGGTTCGGTCAGCGGAATCTCCTTTGATTGCTATTTGGAAGAGGGACCAGCTTCATCTCGTGGCCGCTTTGGAGGAGCAATATTGATCTTTCGATCTGTTTTAGCCGCAGCAGCTTCACAAGACCTTCCAGCTTGCTGATCGCCTCGAATACAGACGATGCCTTCTCCAGTTGCAAACTTGAGTAGTTGATGATAAGAGGAGGAGATGGTATTGATCTGATGGAGGAATGGTCGCCCGAGGATGGCGTTGTAACTGGAGACTCCTTCGATAATTGCAAACCTTACCGAGACTCGAGTCTCTCGGCTGAGGTCGATGGTAAATCTGGATTCGCCTACTGTGATGCTTTGTTCACCGTTGAAGCCGGTGATCACAGTCGGGACGACGTCGAGGCTTTGATACTTATGTCCCAGGCGTTTGAAACAGTCTGAGAACATAATGTCGATAGAGCTTCCGGTGTCGATGAGGATTCGATTGACGGTGCTTCCATCGATGATGAGTTTCAAGACCAGGGGGTCTCGATGTGGAGTATGGACTCCTTGAAGATCGGTGTCGTTGAAGACGATTGATGGCCAAGCAAGACCTTCGATGGGTTTCTCGATCCAGGTATCTTCTTTGCTCGCAGTAGAACGAGCGTGGAAGGTGCGTCGAACTTGGCGATCCACCTCTTTCCCAGTCAGACTTTGGTTGTGCAATGTTCCATGAATACCAAAAACATTGGCATTCACAGAGGTAGTTTGCCGGTTTGAGGAGATTTGATGTATCCAACACACTTCTTTCCCCTTTGCAGAGGTCCGATGTTGATCGTGTCCGCCTTTGACGAACTCTTGAAGATGGCCTTCTCGCAATAGGTCTTCAAGATGGAATTTCAGCCGAAAACACCGATCGGTGGAATGGCCGTGACTTCGATGGAAGTCGCAGTAGACTGTTTTGTCTGCTGTGAATTTGGAATTCGGCTGAAGAGGATTAGGCCTCCGAACGAACTCTTCATGTTGAATGCGGTCGAGTATCTGTTCGACCGGCATATTCCACTCGGTGAAAGTGGTCTTCGTTGGAGATCGACGTCCATCATTCTTTGATCTTTTGTTGGCCGGAGGGGCTGTTGCTTCAGTGTTGTGAGCCTTTGCAGCATACTTAGGAGCTTCTCTTTCAGCAGGTCTTCTTTTAGTTTCTCGCCCTTTCCGAGCGACTTGATCGTCTTCCACCTCAATCTCTCTTTGAATTCGGTCAAACATTGCACCCAGAGAAGGAGGGGGATTGCGGATAAAGTCGTTATAGATGTGTAGATCGAAGCGGAGAGCGTTCTGGAAAGCCAACATGATGGCTTCATCATCCAGATGTCTTCCAGAGAGAGCAGCATGCTCGTTGCGAAACCTCCTCGTGAAGCTGCGGAGAGTCTCGTCTGCACCCATCCTCAGTCGGTAGAGAGAGTCGAGCTTCTTCTCTGGCTTTAGATTGAGTTGATAGTGCTGCACAAAGAGGTTAGCCAAAATGCCGAACTGGGTGATGGACCCAGCTCGGAGATTGTGATACCAGTCGAGCGAAGGCTCATCGAGACTTCCCGCGAAGGTGCGGCAGAGCACGTTGTTTTCCTCTTCGTGTGGCGTTAGAGCTTGCTTGAAGGCAAGTATGTGGAGGCTTGGATCTCCTCTGATGCAGTTGAATTTGGGGAGGATAGGAGTTCTCCATCCTCTTGGAAAGGTGGTCTCGAAGAGACTTCGATGTAGAGGCCCGGCAGAGGAGTAACCGTCCCTACGACCGTGTCCTCGACCTAGAGGCGGGTCAAGAGGCAAGATCGCAAGCTCTTGCTCAGGCATTGAAGTATTTGCCGGTTGAAGTCGGTGTCGAAGGTCCGATCCAAGTCCACGTTGGAGTGGAATGGAAGGGGAGACTCTGCTCTTTGAAGGAGCGCCTTTCATTTGGTGCTTCCTTGGCATGTTGATCTTTGAAGGTGTCCTCTTGTCGCAGTTGCGACCAGAAGAGGATTGGGAGGACTCGTCATCAAGACGATCCCAGACACTCTGCTTCCAGGGAGCAGCAGAGGGAGTAGGATCGCGACGAATTCTTTCGAGGGCAGCAGTGCCCATTGATCTCCGTTGCTCGGAGTGGATTGAACGTTGTGGAAGATTGATCCTCTCACCTGCAGAGGGGATAGGCAGAACGATCCCAGCTTCGGAAGCTGCTTTCTTAAGAGCATCCCTCTCAGCAGTGAGGGTGGCGTTTTGTTTCGCCAGTTGGAGCAATTGGAAATCGACTGCAGAGACTTGGTATGTCGATGGAGGGTCTTCAGCAGGAGCAGGGACAGTCTGCCCAATTGATTGATGAGGATGAGGGGCGATCGGTCGATCGACTGATCTTCCACTTCCTGAGTGAACCCCCATCTCGGGGACAGCAAGGGGCTGCCCGAAGTTGAGCCTTTGACTCATTGAACGAGTCTCAGGACGAGGTTGATGTTGAGTGTTACTTTCTTCTGGTTGACCTTGATGTTTCGTCCTCGCCATTCAGAGAGCGAAAGGTGCAACGAGAGTGCCGTTCAGTTGTCTGATCAACCGAGAGAGCGAGGAAGTTTGACTATCAAGATCAGTTGTAGGTTCAACCGATCAAGTAGTAGCGGAGAGTTGGACTTTTTGATCGGATCCCACAGACGGCGCCAAACTGTGGGGGAAAATCTTCGTGCCGACCCGAAGACTCTCGCAGCACCAGTCAATTGGAGTTGAAGTTGACGTCGAAGATCGTTGGTCGATCTGTTGATTGAAGTTGAAGCCTTTTGATATGTCAATAGAAAGTGATATGCAATCAGAGAGATTGTGACACAAGATGTGATCTCGGAGTTCACCCATAAATTCATTCATACAATTCATTCTAATTCATTCGCACGATCCATTCTAATTCATTCATATGATCCATTCTAACTCATTCAAACGATCGTGCAAATGAATTAGAATGGATCGTACGAATGAATTAGAATGGATACATTCGTGCGAAAGAATTAGAATGGATCATACGAAGGAATTAGGGTGGATCGTACGAATGAATTAGAATAGATACATTCGTGCGAAAGAATTAGAATGGATTGTATGAATGAATTAGAAAGGATCGTAGGAATGTATCCTTTCTAATTCCTTCATACGATCCATTCTAATTCATTCGTACTATCCATTCTAATTCATTCATAAGATCCATTATAATTCATTCATATGATCCAATCTAATTCATTCATACGATCCATTCTAATTCATTCGCACGAATGTATTCATTCTAATTCATTCGTACGATCCATTCTAATTCCTTCGTACGATCCATTATAATCCATTCTAATTCATTCATACGATCCATTCTAATCCATTCTAATTCATTCATACAATCCATTCTAATCCATTCTAATTCATTCATACGATCCATTCTAATTACATTCGCACGATCCATTCTAATTCATTCTAATTCATTTGTCGTATGATCCATTCTAATTCCTTCGTATGATCCATTCTATTTCATTCGTATGATCCATTTTTATTCCTTCGTACGATCGATTCTAATTCATACGTACGATCCATTCTAAATAGACTTGATTGTATGAATGAGTAAGAATGGATCGTACGAATGAAATAGAATGGATCGTATGAATGAATTAGAATGGATCGTGCTAATGAATTAGAATGGATCGTACGAATGAATTAGAATAGATTGTGCGAATGAATTAGAATGGATCGTACGAATGAATTAGAATAGATCGTATGAATGAATTAGATTGGATCGTATGAATGAATTAGAATGGATCGTACGTATGAATTAGAATGGATACATTCATGGGAATGAATTAGAAAGGATCGTACGAAGGAATTAGAATGGATCATACGAATGAAATAGAATTGATTGTACGAAGGAATTAGAATGGATCGTACGAAGGAATGCGAATGGATCGTACGAAGGAATTAGGGTGGATCGTACGAATGAATTAGAATGGATTAGAATTAGAATGGATACATTCGTGCTAATGAATTAGAATGGATCGTGCGAATGAATTAGAATAGATTGTGCGAATGAATTAGAATGGATCATACGAATGAATTAGAATGGATCATATGAATGAATTAGAATGGATCTTGCGAATGAATTAGAATGTATTGTACGAAGGAATTAGAATGGATCGTACGAATGAATTTGAATGGATACATTCGTGCATGGATACATTCGTGCAAAGGAATTAGAATGGATCGTACGAATGAATCGTACGAAGGAATTAGAATGAATTAGAACGGATACATTTGTGCGAATGAATTAGAATGGATCGTATGAATGAATTAGATTGGATCGTATGAATGAATTAGAATGGATCGTACGTATGAATTAGAATGGATCGTACGAATGAATTAGAATGGATTAGAATGATCCATTCTAATTCATTCGCACGAATGTATCCATTCTAATTCATTCGTACGATCCATTCTAATTCATTCGCACGATCCATTCTAATTCCTTTGTACGATCCATTCTAATTCATTCATACGATCCATTCTAATTCATTCGGACGAATGTATCCACTCTAATTCATTCGTACAATCCATTCTAATTCATTCGCATGAATGTATCCATTCTAATTCATTCGTACGATCCATTCTAATTCATTCGCACGATCTATTCTAATTCCTTCGTACGATCCTTTCTAATTCATTCATACGATCCATTCTAATACATTCGGACGAATGTATCCACTCTAATTCATTCGTACGATCCATTCTAATTCATTCGCAAGATCCATTCTAATCCATTCTAATTCATCATTCGCACAATCTATTCTAATTCATTCGCACGATCCATTCTAATTCATTCGTACGATCCATTCTAATTCATTTGTACGATCCATTCTAATTCATTCGCACGATCCATTCTAATTCATTCATACGATCTATTCTAATTCATTCGTACGATCCATTCTAATTCATTCGTACAATCTATTCTAATTCATTTATACGATCCATTCTAATTCATTAGCACGATCCATTCTAATTCATTTGTACGATCCATTCTATTTCATTCGTACGATCCATTCTTATTCATTCGTACGATCGTATAAATGAATTAGAATGAATTAGAATGGATCGTACGAATGAATTAGAATGGATCGTATGAATAAATTAGAATGGATCGTGTGAATGAATTAGAATAAATTAGAATGGATCGTACGAATGAATTAGAATGGATATATTCGTGCGAATGAATTAGAATGGATCGTACGAATGAATTTGAATGGATCGTATGAATGAATTAGAATGGATCTATGAATGAATTAGAATGGATACATTCGTGCGAATGAATTAGAATGGATCGTATGAATTAATTAGAATGGATCGCATGAATGAATTAGAATGGATCGTGCGAATGAATTAGAATGGATACATTCATGCGATTGAATTAGAATGGATCGTACAAATGAATTAGAATGGATCGTACGATCCATTCTTATTCATTCGTACGATCCACTCTAATTCTTCGTATGATCCATTCTAATTCATTCGCACGAATGTATCCATTCTAATTCATTCACACGATCCATTCTAATTCATTCATACAATCCATTCTAATTCTTTCGCACCAATGTATCTATTCTAGTTCATTCGTACGATCCACCCTAATTCCATCGTACGAATGAATTAGAATAGATTATGCGAATGAATTAGAATGGATCGTATGAATGAATTAGAATGGATCGTATGAATGAATTTGAATGGATCGTACGAATGAATTAGAATGGATCGTGCGAATGAATTAGAATGGATCGTACGAATGAATTAGAATGGATCGTATGAATGAATTAGAATGGATCGTGCGAATGAATTAGAAGGGATCGTACGAATGAATTAGAATGGATCCATTCTAATTAGAATGGATTCATTCGTACGATCCATTCTAATTCATTCGCACGAATGTATCTGTTGGGGGTAGCTGAAATCTGCCCTGGAGTTCGCACCCCCCCCCCCCCCCCCCCCGTGCTCACCAAATCACCTTGACAGGGAGCGAGATCCACATTAGGCTGAAAAGGCCTAGGCCAAGAGCACTCTTAGGAGCTCACCTAAGCTCGATGGAGCTCGCCTGAGATCGCCCAGGAGCTCGCCAAGCTCACCCAGGAGCTCGCCTAAGCTCGCTCAGGAGCTCGCCCCGGAGCTCGCCAAGCTCACCCAGGAGCTCGCCTAAGCTCGCTCAGGAGCTCGCCCCGGAGTTCGGCAAGCCCGCGCGAGAACTCGCTGGCAGTGATAGCGGGAGTTAGACCGTCATGCATAACGAAGAGACCGGCATCGTGAACGCCCCTAGCTCGCGCAGGAGCTCGCCCCTAGCTCGCTCAGGAGCTCGCCCAAGCTCGCCAGAATTCCCCAGTTTATTGAAGAGGTTGCTCCCGCGAGGTCCGACTCTTGATAGATATGGAAGAGAAGGCGGAGCAATGGAGGGCGAGCTCACCTTAGCTCCCCATCGGAGGTCGCCCACAATGTATGAGAGGGTGCCAGGTATCAAAACCCCACGGAAGCTACGTGGACAAACGTGGTCCACGGAAGCTCGCTCGACTCAGTTCGAGACCTCCCAGACTCGAACATTCCAGAATGGCCACCTGGCCACGACAAGAAAGATGCCTCCCCCACTTAAACCGCCTGGCAGGCTTGATGACAGAATGTCAGGGCGCGAATACCAAGGACTGTCAGACCCACGCGAGCCAGAACGTGGGTGTCTAGAAGGCCCTGGAAGAATCTCCACGTGTCGGGCCACGGTAGGTCGCCGATTGCTATAAATGCTCACCCCCAGGCTCCATAGTGGAGGTTCGAATTCCTTTTCCCTACCACTTTGGTATACCGCAGCTCGCCGTTGTGCCACCGTGACTGACTTGAGCGTCGGAGGGTCTGCGCTCCTAAGGGAGCCAGCCGTTCTTACGTTCTCTTTTCTTTGTCTTGCAGGCAGCCCGCACGGACTAGCAAAAAATCCCCCGTACATCTGGCGCCGTCTGTGGGATCTTCGACTGGTTCCGGCGAGAACGCCCACGACCACGCGGTTGAGCGCCGTTCTCTCTCGTAACCTCAAGGATGGCTCCGGCGACAAGGGGACACAGGCGACCGAGGACTCGTGCCAGATCTGCGCGCAGCGAGCCTCCGGTCGAGACCCTTCAGCCCCAGGTCTCGCTCAGCGACCAACTCTTGTTGGAGATGTTGGCCACCCAGCGGGCCATGATGGAGGAACTGACGCGATTGCGACAGGCTCCGGCGGCCAGCCGGCGGTCTGGGCCGGCGAAGACGGCGTCTCCGGTGCGACCACCGGTGTCAACATCGCGACCGCCCACGGTCGCTCCGGCGCGGCAGGTTTCCCATCCGGAACCCCCAGTCGGGAGAGCGGCTGCACGAGGGGTACCAGAAACCCCGCTCACGAGGTTGCAGAAGCTGGTCACCCAGCGATCTAGCAACCGGGTGACCTCGCGCGCGACCATCCCTTGCCGCCGTAGCCGGAGCATTGATTCTGACGGATCGGAGGAAAGGTCTCTAGAGCGGGACCGCGACCCGCGCCATCGGCGACGAGGGAAAGAGCCTGCGGTGGAAATACCTTCCGAAGCTCGCGAGGCAACGTCCTCCCACAGGCCAACTGACGCGTTGAAGGAATCCGCGGGTGGACGGCAAGGAGGCCGCCGAGCGGTTGCCTCCGAGGGTCGCCGCGGGGTGGGACCGACCTCGCCACAAGGGAGCGTACGAGACCGCCTAGGACCTGCGCAGCCGCCTCTGGGAGTTCTCCCCGGGCACTGGCAGCGATCTAGTGCGCCAGTAGATTTACTGGAAGATCTCGCCGCCCACGGAGGTAGCTCGCCTTTCACCAGCGAGGTCCACCGAGGGGGTTTTCCGCACCACTGGACCCCCCCAAAGTTTGTTTTGTTCAACGGATCGCAAGACCCCATGGACCACCTCTTGGCCTACCGAAAGTTGTTATTCTTTCGGGATCAGGACCACGTTCTGTGCCGCGCCTTCCTGAGCAGCTTGGCGGGTTCGGCCCTCGACTGGTTTCATAAGTTACCTTCGGGCTCGGTCCCTAATTTCACTGCTCTATCCGGGCTGTTCATGGAACAGTACCGGTGCAATCGGCGACCTCCGAAGCAGATCGAATCATTGTTCGGTCTTACCATGGGCGCAAGAGAGACCCTCCGGTGCTTCTCGATGCGATTCCGGAACGCCTATCTCGCTCTTGAGGACTCAGTAGGGCGAGACCGGACGGCCGTGAGTGCCTTTCGGAGTGCGCTCCCCGAAGGAGGTGAGCTTCATGACGCGATAGTCATCTCTGATCCCCGCACCATGATCGAGCTCTTTGCCTTGGTCCAACAACACATTAAGCTCGAAGATGTGGTGCTGGATCGCCGAGGGAAGATGGCCGAGCAGCAGTAGCCCCCTACCTTGTGCGTAGGCGCCCTCTTGTAAACCATTTTGTGCGATAGTGTGTTTGGACTAGTTCAAATCCGTGCTCGATAGAAATCTACAGCGAACAGCTCGCACGCGATCAGCTCACGTACAGCGTCCTCAAAGAACAGTCCACCGTTGTGCGGACTTAAAGCAAGACCGGGATCCTCAGAGGCAGCCAGTGGGCGACCTTGAGCTTCCCGGGGCAGTCCGCCGTTGTGCGGACTTAAAGCAAGACCGGGATCCTCAGAGGCAGCCAGTGGGCAACCTTGAGCTTCCCGGGGTAGTCCGCCGTTGTGCGGACTTAAAGCAAGACCGGGATCCTCAGAGGCAGCCAGTGGGCGACCTTGAGCTTCCCGGGGCAGTCTTAAACCGAGGTTCTGAGGATCCTTAAACGGTCAGGGGGTAGCTAGCTTTTTGATTCTTTCATCGCTCGTTGGATTTCCACCCTTTAGCCCTTACGCTCTGTTTTGGTTCGATTTCTATCGTTTTGTATTTTTGTCGAGCTATAGGGCCCCACTATTTCGCGCATATCGAATTTTTATGCATATCGATCTTTTTGCGATGTTGTTTATTTTTTATCGATTTAGCTACCTCGTCCGGGGTATGGTCCTTGGATCGTCGGGGAGAACACATACGCGGCCTGATGCCACGCAGCTTAGCTCGTTGAGCGACCTGGTGACATCACGGGCAGACGCGGCAGAGACACCTTCCGCGGCCTGATGCCACGCAGCTTAGCTCATTGAGCGATCTGGTGACATCACGGGCAGACGCGGCGGAGACACCTTACGCGGCCTGATGCCACGCAGCTTAGCACGTTGAGCGATCTGGTGACATCACGGGCAGACGCGGCATAACTTTCGGCACAAGGCCACACCAGTTTGTTGTCCACGTGGCGGCACAAGGCCACACCAGTTTGTTGTCCACGTGGCAGTAGCGGGAGGCAGTTTGGGCAGAACACAGAGAGAAGAAGCACCAGTGGCCATGGCTCACAGCCCGCCCGGGACCAACCCGTGGCTGTGGCTCGTAACCCGCCCGGAGACCCTACGCGAGGTTGCTTGCGGCTGGTGCCCACAGCTCGCCCGATGCAGACCCTGACCGCGTGTGACAAGCTCGCACCGGAAGGAGATCGCTCGTGGCTGACGCTCCCGGCCCGCCCAGACCGCCCACGGCTGGTGCCCGCAGCTCGCCCGAGGCAGACCCTGACCGCGAGTGATGAGCTCACGCCGGAAGGAGATCGCTCGTGGCTGACGCTCCCGGCCCGCCCAGCGTTTGTGAAATACTGACAGTCAAAGCTCTCGGCACAGACCGCCCACGGCTGGTGCCCGCAGCTCGCCCGAGGCAGACCCTGACCGCGAGTGATGAGCTCATGCCGGAAGGAGATCGCTCGTGGCTGACGCTCCCGGCCCGCCCAGTATTTGTGAAATACTGACAGTCAAAGCTCTCGGCGCAGACCGCCCACGGCTGGTGCCCGCAGCTCGCCCGAGGCAGACCCTGACCGCGAGTGATGAGCTCACGCCGGAAGGAGATCGCTCGTGGCTGACGCTCCCGGCCCGCCCAGCGTTTGTGAAATACTGACAGTCAAAGCTCTCGGCGCAGACCGCCCACGGCTGGTGCCCGCAGCTCGCCCGAGGTAGACCCTGACCGCGAGTGATGAGCTCACGCCGGAAGGAGATCGCTCGTGGCTGACGCTCCCGGCCCGCCCAGCGTTTGTGAAATACTGACAGTCAAAGCTCTCGGCGCAGACCGCCCACGGCTGGTGCCCGCAGCTCGCCCGAGGCAGACCCTGACCGCGAGTGATGAGCTCACGCCGGAAGGAGATCGCTCGTGGCTGACGCTCCCGGCCCGCCCAGCGTTTGTGAAATACTGACAGTCAAAGCTTTCGGCGCAGACCGCCCACGGCTGGTGCCCGCAGCTCGCCCGAGGCAGACCCTGACCACGAGTGATGAGCTCACGCCGGAAGGAGATCGCTCGTGGCTGACGCTCCCGGCCCGCCCAGCGTTTGTGAAATACTGACAGTCAAAGCTCTCGGCGCAGACCGCCCACGGCTGGTTCCCGCAGCTCGCCCGAGGCAGACCCTGGCCGCATGTGACATGCTCGCATCGAAAGGAGATCGCTCGGGGCTGATGCTCGCGGCCCGCCCAGTGTTTGAGAAGTACTGGCAGTCAAAGCTCTCGGTCCAGACTGCCCGCGGCAGGCGCCCAAGCTCGCCCGAAGCAGACCCTGACCGCATGTGAGGAGCTCGCATCGGAAGGAGATCGCTCGGGGCTGATGCTCGTGGCCCGCCCAGTGTTTGAAAAGTACTGAGAGTCAAAACTCTCGACGCAGATCGCTCGCGGCAGGTGCCCGCAGCTCGCCCGAGGCAGACCCTGGCCGCATGTGACAAGCTCGCATCGGAAGGAGATCGCTCGTGGCTGACGCTCCCGGCCCGCCCAGCGTTGGTGAAATACTGGCAGTCAAAGTTCTCGGCGCAGCCCGCCATCGCTACTATCTCCGCCCGAAACTGTTGCAGCAGACATTGATATCAGTCACATTACCAGGGTTAGGAGCTCGCTAAGACTCCTGAGCAAGCGTCGAGTTTCCTCGATCACTCCCTCAGGAGGGGGTAATGTTGGGGGTAGCTGAAATCTGCCCTGGAGTTCGCACCCCCCCCCCCGTGCTCACCAAATCACCTTGACAGGGAACGAGATCCACATTAGGCTGAAAAGGCCTAGGCCAAGAGCACTCTTAGGAGCTCGCCTAAGCTCGATGGAGCTCGCCTGAGATCGCCCAGGAGCTCGCCAAGCTCACCCAGGAGCTCGCCTAAGCTCGCTCAGGAGCTCGCCCCGGAGTTCGCCAAGCCCGCGCGAGAACTCGCTGGCAGTGATAGCGGGAGTTAGACCGTCATGCATAACGAAGAGACCGGCATCGCGAACGCCCCTAGCTCGCGCAGGAGCTCGCCCCTAGCTCGCTCAGGAGCTCGCCCAAGCTCGCCAGAATTCCCTAGTTTATCGAAGAGGTTGCTCCCGCGAGGTCCGACTCTTGATAGATGTGGAAGAGAAGGCGGAGCAATGGAGGGCGAGCTCACCTTAGCTCCCCATCGGAGGTCGCCCACAATGTATGAGAGGGTGCCAGGTGTCAAAACCCCACGGAAGCTACGTGGACAAACGTGGTCCACGGAAGCTCGCTCGAATCAGTTCGAGACCTCCCAGACTCGAACATTCAAGAATGGCCACCTGGCCACGACAAGAAAGATGCCCTCCCCCACTCAAACCGCCTAGCAGGCTTGACGACAGAATGTCAGGGCGCGAATACCAAGGACTGTCAGACCCACGCGAGCCAGAACGTGGGGGTCTAGAAGGCCCTGGAAGAATCTCCACGTGTCGGGCCACGGTAGGTCGCCGATTGCTATAAATGCTCACCCCCAGGCTCCATAGTGGAGGTTCGAATTCCTTTTCCCTACCACTTTGGTATACCGCAGCTCGCCGTTGTGCCACCGTGACTGACTTGAGCGTCGGAGGGTCTGCGCTCCTAAGGGAGCCAGCCGTTCTCACGTTCTCTTTTCTTTGTCTTGCAGGCAGCCCGCACGGACCAGCAAAAAATCCCCCATACAGTATCCATTCTATTTCATTCGCATGATCCATTCTAATTCATTCGCACAATCTATTCTAATTCATTGGTACGATCCATTCTAATTTATTAGCACGATCCATTCTAATTAATTCGTACAATCCATTCTAATTCTTTCGCACGAACGTATCCATTCTAATACATTCTAATTCATTTGCACGAATATATGCATTCTAATTCATTCGTACGATCCATTCGAATTCATTCATACGATCCATTCTAATTCATTCATACAATCCATTCTAATTCATTCGCACAAATGTATCCATTCTAATTCATTCGTACGATCCATTCTAATGAATTAGAATTAGAATGGATCGTACGAATGAATTAGAATGAATCGTGCGAATGAATTAGAATGGATCGTACAAATGAATTAGAATGGATACATTCGTGCGAATGAATTAGAATAGATCGTATGAATGAATTAGAATGGATCGTACGAATGAATTAGAATGAATTAGAAGGGATCGTATGAATGAATTAGATTGGATTGTATGAATTAGAGTGGATCATACGAATGAATTAGAATGGATCGTACGAAGGAATTAGAATGGATCGTACATTATGAATGAATTAGAATGGATCGTAAGTATGAATTAGAATGGATACATTCATGGGAATGAATTAGAATGGATCATACAAAGGAATTAGAATGGATCCATTCTAATTCATTCTAATTCATTCGTACGATCCATTCTAATTCATTCATACGATCCATTCTAATTCATTCATACGATCCAATCTAATTCATTCATACGATCCATTCTAATTCATTCGCACGATCCATTCGAATTTATTCATACGATCCATTCTAATTCATTAGCATGAATGTATCCATTCTAATTCATTCGTACGATCCATTCGAATTCATTCATACGATCCATTCTAATTCATTCATACAATCCATTCTAATTCATTCGCACGAATGTATCCATTCTAATTCATTCGTACGATCCATTCTAATGAATTTGAATTCGAATGGATCGTACGAATGAATTAGAATGGATCGTGCGAATGAATTAGAATGGATCGTACAAATGAATTAGAATGGATACATTCGTGCGAATGAATTAGAATGGATCCTATGAATCAATTAGAATGGATCGTACGAATGAATTAGAATGAATTAAAATGGATCGTATGAATGAATTAGATTGGATTGTATGAATTAGAATGGATCATACGAATGAATTAGAATGGATCGTATGAATGAATTAGAATGGATCGTACATTATGAATGAATTAGAATAGATCATAAGTATGAATTAGAATGGATACATTCATGGGAATGAATTAGAATGGATCGTACGAAGGAATTAGAATGGATCCATTCTAATTCATTCTAATTCATTCGTACGATCCATTCTAATTCATTCATACGATCCATTCTAATTCATTCATACGATCCAATCTAATTCATTCATACGATCCATTCTAATTCATTCGCACGATCCATTCTAATTCATTCATACGATCCATTCTAATTCATTCATACGATCCAATCTAATTCATTCATACGATCCATTCTAAATTCCTTCGTACGATCCATTCTAATTCATTCACACGATCCATTCTAATTCCTTCGTACGATCCATTCTAATTCATTCCCATGACTGTATCCATTCTAATTCATTCATACGATCCATTCTAATTCATTCGTACGATCCATTCTAATTCATTCGCACAATCTATTCTAATTCATTCGCACAATCTATTCTAATTCATTCGTACGATCCATTCTAATTCATTAGCACGATCGATTCTAATTCATTCGTACGATCCATTCTAATTCATTCGCACAATCTATTCTAATTCCTTCGTATGAACCATTCTAATTCCTTCGTACGATCCGAATGTATCCATTCTAATTCATTCGTACGATCCATTCGAATTCATTCATACGATCCATTCTAATTCATGCATACGATCCATTCTAATTCATTCCCATGAATGTATCCATTCTAATTCAAACGTACGGTCCATTCTAATTCATTCATACGAACCATTCTAATTCATTCGTACGATCCATTCTAATTCATTCGCACGATCCATTCTAATTCATTCATACGATGCATTCTAATTCCTTCGTATGATCGTACGAATAAGTAAGAATGGTTCATACAAATGAAATAGAATGGATCGTACGAATGAATTAGAATGGATCATGCGAATGAATTAGATTGGATCGTGCGACTGAATTAGATTGAATGGATTGAACAAATGAATAAGAATAGATTGTGCGAATGAATAAGAATGAATTAGAATAGATTGTATGAATGAATTAGAATGGATCGTATGAATGAATTGGAATGGATCGTACGAATGAATTAGAATGGATCGTGCGAATGAATTAGAATGGATCGTACGAATGAATTAGAATAGATCGTGCTAATGAATTAGAATGGATCGTACGAATGAATTAGAATAGATTATGCGAATGAATTAGAATGGATCGTACGAATGAATTAGAATAGATACATTCGTGCGAATGAATTAGAATGGATTATATGAATGAATTATATTGGATCATATGAATGAATTAGAATGGATCGTACGTATGAATTAGAATGGATACATTCATGGGAATGAATTAGAATGGATCATACGAATAAAATAGAATGGATCGTACGAAGGAATTAGAATGGATCATACGAAGGAATTAGAATGGATCGTACGTATGAATTAAAATGGATACATTCTTGGGAATGAATTACAATGGATCATACGAATGAAATAGAATGGATCGTACGAATGAATTAGAATGGATCGTACGAAAGAATTAGAATGGATCGTACGAAGGAATTAGAGCGAATGAATTAGAATGGATCGTACGAATGAGTAAGAATGGATCATACGAATGAAATAGAATGGATCGTATGAATGAATTAGAATGGATTGTGCGAATGAATTAGATCGTACGACTGAATTAGAATGGATCGTATTAAGGAATTAGAATGGATCGTGCAAATGAATTAGAATAGATCGTACGAATGGATTAGAATAGATTATACGATCCATTCTAATTCGTTCTAATTCATTCATACGAATGAAATAGAATGGATCGTACGAAGGAATTAGAATAGATCGTACAAATGAATTAGAATGGATCGTACGAATGAATTAGAATAGATTATGTGAATGAATTAGAATGGATCGTACGAATGAATTAGAATGGATCCATTCTATTCTAATTCATTCGCACGATCCATTCTATTTCCTTCGTACGACCCATTCTATTTCATTCGTATGATCTTTTCTAATTCCTTCGTACGATCCATTCTAATTCATTCGCATGAATGTATCCATTCTAATTCATATGTACGATCCATTCTAATACCTTCATACGATCCATTCTAATTCATTCATACGATCCATTCTAATTCATTCGCACGAATATATCCATTCTAATTCATTCGTACGATCCATTCCGATCCAATCTAATTCATTCATATGATCCATTCTAATTCATTCGCACGAATGTATCCATTCTAATTCATTCCGTGCGAATGAATTAGAATGGATCATACGAATGAATCGTGCAAAATAGTTAGAATGGATTGTGCGAATGAATTAGATTGAATCATGCAAATGAATTAGAGTGGACCGTACGAAAGAATTAGAATGGATCGTACGAATGAATTAGAATGGATTCATTCCCATGGATACATTCGTGCGAATGAATTAGAATGGATCGTATGAATGAATTAGATTGGATCGTATGAATGAATTAGAATGGATCGTACGTATGAATTAGAAGTGATACATTCGTGCGAATGAATTAGAATGGATCATACGAAGGAATTAGGGTGGATCGTATGAATGAATTAGAATGGATACATTCGTGCGAAAGAAATAGAATGGATTGTATGAATGAATTCGAATGGATCGTATGAATGAATTAGAATGGATCGTGCAGTTGAATTAGAATAGAATGGATCCATTCTAATTCATTCGTACGATCCATTCTAATTCTTTCGTATGAATCATTCTAATTCATTCGCACGAATGTATCCATTCTAATTCATTCGTACGATCCATTCGAATTCATTCATACGATCCATTCTAATTCATTCGTACGATCAATTCTAATTCATTCGCGCGATCCATTCTAATTCATTCAGACGATCCATTCTAATTCATTCATACAATCCATTCTAATTCTTTCGCACGAATGTATCAATTCTAATTCATTCGTATGATCCACTCTAATTCCTTCGTACAATCCATTCTAATTCATTCGTACGATCCATTCTAATTCATTCGCATGATCCATTCTAATTCTTTCGCACGAATGTATCCATTGTAATTCATTCGTACGATCCACCCTAATTCCTTTGTATGATCCATTCTAATTCATTCGTACGATCCATTCTAATTCATTCGTACGATCCATTCTAATTCATTCGTATGATCCGTTCGAATTCATTCATACGATCCATTCTAATTCATTCATACGATCCATTCTAATTCATTCGCACGAATGTATCCATTCGAATTCATTCATACAATCAATTCTAATTCATTCATACGATCCATTCTAATTCATTCGCACGAATATATTCATTCTAATTCATTCGCACAATCTATTCTAATTCATTCGTACGATCCATTCTAATTCATTCGCACGATCCATTCTCGTTCATTCATACGATCCATTCGAATTCATTCATACGATCCATTCTAATTCATTCGTACGGTCCATTCTAATTCTTTCGTACGAATGTATCCATTCTAATTCATTCGTACGATCCATTCTAATTGATTCGCACAAGTATATCCATTCTAATTCATTCGTATGATCCATTCGAATTCATTCATACGATCCATTCTAATTCATTCATACGATCCATTCTAATTTATTCGCACAAATGTATCCATTCTATTTCATTCGTACGATCCATTCTAATTCATTTGTACGATCCATCTAATTCATTCATACAATCCATTCTAATTCTTTTGCATGAATGTATTCATTCTAATTCATTCGTACGATCCATTCTAATTCCTTCGTACGATCCATTCTAATTCCTTCGTACGATCCATTCGAATTCCTTCATACGATCTATTCTAATTCATTCCCATGAATGTATCCATTCTAATTCATATGTACGATCCATTCTAATTCATTCATACGATCCAATTCATACGTACGAATGAATTAGATTGTGCGAATGAATTAGAATGGATCGTATGAATGAATTAGAATGGATTAGAATGGATCGTACGAAGGAATTAGAATGGATCATACGAATGAAATAGAATGGATCGTACGATCCATTCTAATTCATTCGTATAATCCATTCTAATTCATTCGCACGATCCATTCTAATTCATTCGTATGATCCATTCTAATTCATTCATACGATCCAATCTAATTCATTCGTACGATCCATTCTATTTCATTGGTACGATCCATTCTAATTCATTCATCCGATCCATTCTAATTCATTCGTACGATCCATTCTAATTCCTTCGTATGATCTATTCTATTTCATTCGTATGATCCATTCTAAATCCTTCGTACGATCCGTTCTAATTCATTCCCATGAATGTATCCATTCTAATTCCTTCATACGATCCATTCTAATTCCTTCGAACGATCTATTCTAATTCATTCGCACGATCCATTCTAATTCATTCATACGATCAATTCTAATTCCTTCATACGATCCATTCTAATTCATTTGTACGATCCATTCTAATTCATTCATACGATCCATTCTAATTCATTCGCACGAATGTATCCATTCTAATTCATTCATACGATCCATTCTAATTCATTCGCACAATCTATTCTAATTCATTCGTACGATCCATTCTAATTCATTAGCACGATCCATTCTAATTCATTCGTACGATCCATTCTATTTCATTCGTACGATCCATTCTTACTCATTCGTATGATCCATTCTATTTCATTCGTACGATCCATTCTTACTCATTCGTATGATCGAATGAATTAGAATGGATCGTATGAATGAATTAGATTGGATCGTATGAATGAACTAGAATGGATCGTACGTATGAATTAGAATGGATTGTACGAATGAATAAGAATGAAGGAATTAGAATGGATCGTATGAATGAATTAGAATAGATTGTGCGAATGAATTAGAATGGATCGTACGAATGAATAAGAATGGATCGTACGAATGAATTAGAATAGATTGTGCGAATGAATTAGAATGGATCGTACGAATGAGTAAGAATGGATCGTACGAATGAAATAGAATGGATCGTATGAATGAATTAGAATAGATCGTGCTAATGAATTAGAATGGATCGTACGAATGAATTAGAATAGATTGTGCGAATGAATTAGAATGGATCGTACGAATCAATGGATCGTACGATTGAATTAGAATGGATACATTCGTGAGAATGAATTAGAATGGATGGTACGAATGAGTAAGAATGGATCATACGAATGAAATAGAATGGATCGTACGAACGAATTAGAATGGATCATGCTAATGTATTAGAATGGATCGTACGAATGAATTAGAATAGATTGTGCGAATGAATTAGAATGGATCGTATGAATGAATTCGAATGGATCATACGAATGAATTAGAATGGATCATACGAATGAAATATAATGGATCGTATGAATGAATTAGAATGGATCGTATGAATTAGAATGGATCGTATGAATGAATTAGAATGGATCGTGCTAATGAATTAGAATGGATCGTATGAATGAATTAGAATGGATCGTACGAATGAATTAGAATAGATTGTGCAAAAGAATTATAATGGATCGTACGAATGAATGGATCGTACGAATGAATTAGAATGGATACATTCGTGCGAATGAATTAGAATGGATCGTACGAATGAGTAAGAATGGATCGTACGAATGAAGTAGAATGGATCGTACAAATTAGAATAGATCGTATGAATGAATTAGAATGGATTGTTCTAATAAATTAGAATGGATCGTATGAATGAATTAGAATGGATCGTACAAATGAATTAGAATAGATTGTGCGAATGAATTAGAATGGATCGTACGAATGAATGGATCGTACGAAGGAATTAGAATGGATCATACGAATTAAATACAATGGATCGTACGAAGGAATTAGAATGGATCGTACGAAGGAATTAGAATGGATACATTCGTGCAAAAGAATTAGAATGGATTGTATGAATGAATTAGAATGGATCTTGCAATTGAATTAGAATGGATCTTGCGAATGAATTAGAATGGATTGTACGAATGAATTAGAATAGATTGTGTGAATGACTTAGAATGGATCGTACGAATGAATTAGAATGGATACATTCGTTCGAATGAATTAGAATGGATCGTATGAATGAATTAGATTAGATCGTATGAATGAATTAGAATGGATCGTGTGAATGAATTAGAATGGATCGTACGAATGGATTAGAATGGATCGTATGAATGAATTAGAATGGATCGTGCGAATGAATTAGAATGGATCGTACGAATGAATTAGAATGTATCGTATGAATGAATTAGAATGCATCGCACGTATGAATTAGAATGGATACATTCATGAGAATGAATTAGAATGGATCGTATGAATAAATTAGAATGGATCGTACGAATAAATTAGAATGGATCGTTCTAATGAATTAGAATGGATCGTACAAATGAATTAGAATAGATTGTGCGAATGAATTAGAATGGATCGTACGGATGAATTAGAATGGATACATTCGTGCGAATGAATTAGAATGGATCGTATGAATGAATTAGATTGGATCATACGAATGAGTAAGAATGGATCGTACGAATGAAATAGAATGGATCGTACGAATGAATTAGAATGGTTCGTGCTAATTAATTAGAATGGATCGTACGAATGAATCCATTCTAATTCATACGATCCATTATAATTCATTCTAATTCATTCATACGATCGTACGAGTGAATAAGAATGGATCGTACGAATGAAATAGAATGGATCGTACGAATGAACTAGAATGGATCGTGCTAATGAATTCGAATAGATCGTACGAATGAATTAGAATAGATTGTGCGAATGAATTAGAATGGATCGTACGAATGAATTAGAATGGATCGTATGAATGAATTAGTATGGATCGTACGAATGAATTTGAATGGATCGTGCTAATGAATTAGAATGGATCGCACAAAGAAATGAATTAGAATGGATACATTCATACAATCCATTCTAATTCATTCGTACGATCCATTCTAATTCATTCGTACGATCCATTCTAATTCATTCATACGATCCCTTCTAATTCTAATTCATTCGTACGATCCATTCTAATTCATTCGTACGATCCATTCAATCATTTGTAAGATCCATTCTAATTCATTCGCAGGATCTATTCTAATTCATTCGTACGATCCATTCTAATTCATACGTATAATCTATTCTAATTCATTCGTACGATCCATTTTAATTCATTAGCACGATCCATTCTAATTCATTCGTACGATCCATTCTATTTCATTCGTACGATCCATTCTTACTCATTCGTACGATCCATTCTAGAATGGATCGTGCGAATGATTTAGAATGGATCGTACGAATGAATTAGAATATATCGTACGAATGAATTAGAATGGATCGTACGAATGAATTAGAATGGATCGTACGAATGAATATGAATTAGAATGGATCGTATGAATAAATTAGAATAGATCGTACGAATGAATTAGAATGGACCGTACGAATGAATTTGAATGGATTGTACGAATGTATCCATTCTAATTCATTCCTTTGTGCGATCCATTCTAATTCATTAGCACGATCCATTCTAATTCATTCGTACGATCCATTCTAATCATTCGCACGAATGGATCTTACTCATTAATAAATTAGAATGGATCGTACAAATGAATTAGAATGGATCATATGAAAGAATTAGTTTGGATCGTGCGAATGAATTAGAATGGATCGTACGAGTGAATTAGAATGGATACATTCATGCGAATGAATTAGAATGGATCGTATGAATGACTTAGAATGGATCGTATGAATGAATTAGAATGGATCGTACGTATGAATTAGAATGGATCATACGAATGAATTAGAATGGATCGTATGAATGAATTAGAATGGATCGTACGAAGGAATAAGAATGGATTGTACGAAGGAATTAGAATGGATCGTTCGAATGAATTATAATGGATACATTCGTTGAAAAGAATTAGAATGGATTGTATGAATGAATTAGAATGGATCATACAAATGAATTAGAATGGATCGTGCGAATGAATTAGAATGGATCGTACGAATGAATTAGAATAGATTGTCCGAATGAATTAGAATGTATCGTACGAATGAATTAGAATGGATACTTTCGTGCGAATGAATTAGAATGGATCGTATGAATGAATTAGAATGGATCGTACGTACGATCCATTCTATTTCATTTGTACGATCCATTCTTACTCATTCGTACGATCCATTCTAATTCATTCACACGATCCATTCTAATTCATTCATACGATCCATTCTAATTCATTCGTACGATCTATTCTAATTCATTCATACGATCCATTCTAATTCATTCATATAATCCCTTCTAATTCTTTCGCACGAATGTATCCATTCTAATTCATTCGCACGATCCATTCATATAATCCCTTCTAATTCATTCATATAATCCCTTCTAATTCATTCGCACGATCCATTCTAATTCATTCATACGATCCAATCTAATTCATTCATACGATCCATTCTAATTCATTCGCACGAATGTATCTATTCTAATTCATTCATACGATCCATTCTAATTCATTCGCACGATCCAATCTAATTCATTCATACGATCCATTCTATTTCATTCGTACGATCCATTCTAATTCATTTGCACGAATGTATCCATTTTAATTCATTCTCACGATCTATTCTAATTCATTCGCACGATCCAATCTAATTCATTCATACGATCCATTCTTACTCATTCGTACGATCCATTCTACTTCATACAATCTAATTCATTCATACGATCCATTCTAATTTATTCGCACGAATGTATCCATTCTAATTCATTCATATGATCCATTATAATTCATTCGCACGATCCATTCTGATTCATTCATACGATCCATTCTAATTCATTCGTACGATCCATTCTAATTCATTCGCACGATCATTAGAATGGATCGTGTGAATGAATTAGAATGGATTGTACGAATGAATAAGAATGGATACATTCGTGCGAATGAATTAGAATGGTTCGTACGAATGGGTAAGAATGGATTGTACGAATTAAATAGAATGGATCGTACGAATGAATTAGAATGGATCGGTCGAATGAATTAGATTGGATCGTGCGAATGAATTAGAACGGATCGTACGAATGAATTAGAATGGATCGTACGAATGGGTAAGAATGGATCGTACGAATGAAATAAACTGGATCATACGAATTAATTAGAATGGATCGTGCTAATGAATTAGAATGGATCGTACGAATGAATTAGAATAGATTGTGCGAATGATGAATTAGAATGGATCGTGCGCATGAATTAGACTGGATCGTGCGAATGAATTAGAATGGATCGTACGAATGAATTAGAATGGATACCTTCGTGCGAATGAATTAGAATGGATCGTATGAATGAATTCGAATGGATCGTACAAATTAATTAGAATGGATACATTCGTGCGAATGAATTAGAATGGATCATACGAAGGAATTAGGGTGGATCGTACGAATGAATTAGAATGGATACATTCGTGCGAAAGAATTAGAATGGATTGTATGAATGAATTAGAATGGATCGTATGAATGAATTAGAATGGATCGTGCGAATGAATTAGAATGGATTGTGCTAATGAGTAAGAATGGATCATACGAATGAAATAGAATGGATCGTACGAATGAATTAGAATGGATCGTGCTAATGAATTAGAATGGATCATACGAATGAATTAGAATAGATTGTGTGAATGAATTAGAATGGATCGTGCGAATGAATTAGAATTGATACATTCGTGCGAATGAATTAGAATGGAGCGTACGAATGAATTAGAATGGATCGTATGAATGAATGAGAATGGATCGTATGAATAAATTCGAATGGATCGTACGAATCAATTAAAATGGATACATTCATGCAAATGAATTAGAATGGATCATACAAAGGAATTAGGGTGGATCGTATGAAAGAATTAGAATGGATACATTCGTGCGAAAGAAATAGAATGGATTGTATGAATGAATTAGATTGGATCATATGAATGAATTAGAATGGATCGTGCGAATGAATTAGAATGGATCGTAGGAATTAATTAGAATGGATACATTCGTGCGAATGAATTAGAATGGATCGTACGAATGAGTAAGAATGGATCATACGAATGAAATAGAATGGATCGTACGAATGAATTAGAATGGATCGTGCTAATGAATTAGAATGGATCGTATGAATGAATTAGAATAGATTGTGTGAATGAATTAGAATGGACCGTACGAATGAATTAGAATGGATACATTCGTGCGAATGAATTAGAATGGATCGTATGAATGAATTAGAGTGGATCGTATGAATGAATTAGAATGGATCGTACGTATGAATTAGAATGGATACATTCATAGGAATGAATTAGAATGGATCGTACGAAGGAATTAGAATGGATCATACGAATGAAATAGAATGGATCGTACGAAGGAATTAGAATGGATCGTACGAAGGAATTAGAATGGATCGTATGAATGAATTAGAATGGATCATATGAATGAATTAGAATGGATCGTGCGAATGAATTAGAATGGATCGTATGAATGAATTAGAATGGATACATTCGTGCGAAAGAATTAGAATGGATTGTATGAATGAATTAGAATGGATCGGATAAATGCATTAGAATGGATCGTGCGAATGAATTAGATTGGATTGTATGTATGAATTAGAATGAATTAGAATGTATTAGGAATTAGAATGGATCATACGAATGAATTAGAATGGATCGTATGAATGAATTAGAATGGATCGTACGAATGGATTAGAATGTATTCTAATTAGAATGGATACATTCGTGCGAAAGAATTAGAATGGATTGTATGAATGAATTAGAATGGATCGGATGAATGCATTAGAATGGATCGTGCGAATGAATTAGATTGGATTGTATGTATGAATTAGAATGAATTAGAATGTATTAGGAATTAGAATGGATCATACGAATGAATTAGAATGGATCGTATGACTGAATTAGAATGGATCGTACGAATGGATTAGAATGTATTCTAATTAGAATGGATCGTGCGAATGAATGAATTGGAATAGATTGTGCGAATGAATTAGAATGAATTCCTTCGCACGATTGTATCCATACGAATGAATTAGAATGGATCGTACGAATGAATTAGAATGGATCGTATGAATGAATTAGAATAGATCATACGAATGAATTAGAATGGATACATTCGTACGAATGAAATAGAATGGATTGTATGAATGAATTAGAATGTATACATTCATGGGAATAAATTAGAATAGATTGGATCGTATGAATGAATTAGAATGGATCGTATGAATGAATTAGAATGGATCGTGCGAATGAATTAGAATGGATCGTACGAATGAATTAGATTGGATACATTCGTGCGAATGAATTAGAATGAATTGTATGAAGGAATTAGAATGGATTGTATGAAGGAATTAGAATGGATCGTACAAAGGAATTAGAATGGATCATACGAATGAATTAGAATGCATACATTCGTGCAAAAGAATTAGAATGGATTGTATGAATGAATTAGAATGGATCATACAAATGAATTAGAATGGATCGAAAGAATGAATTAGAATGGATCATACGAATGAATTAGAATGGATCGTTCGAATGAATTAGAATGGATCATGCTAATGAAATAGAATGGATCGTACGAATGAATTAGAATGGATCATACGAATAAGTAAGAATGGATCGTACGAATGAAATAGAATAGATCGTACAAATGAATTAGAATGGATACATTCGTGTGAATGAATTAGAATGGATCGTATGAATGAATTAGAATGGATCGTATGAATGAATTCGAATGGATCGTATGTATGAATTAGAATGGATCGTACGAATGAATTAGAATGGATCGTATGAATGAATTAGAATGGATCATACGAATGAATTAGAATGGATCGTACGAAGGAATTAGAATGGATCGTACGAATGAATTAGAATGGATCGTACGAATGAATTAGAATGGTTACATCCGTGCAAAAGAATTAGAATGGATTGTATGAATCAATTAGAATGGATCGTACAAATGAATTAGAATGGATCGTGCGAATGAATTAGAAAGGATCGTACGAATGAATTTGAAAAGATTGTGCGAATGAATTAGAATTGATCGTATGAATAAATTAGAATGGATACATTCGTGCGAATGAATTAGAATGGATCGTATGAATGAATTAGAATGGATCATACGTTCGATCAATTCTATTTTATTCGTACGATCCATTCTTACTCATTCGTTCGATCCATTCTAATTCATTCACACGATCCATTCTAATTCATTCGTATGATCCATTCTAATCCATTCGTACGATCCATTCTAATTTATTAGCACGATCCATTCTAATTCATTCGTACGATCCATTCTATTTCATTTGTATGATCCATTCTTACTCATTCATACGATCCATTCTAATTCATTCGCACGAATGTATCCATTCTAATTCTTTCGTACGATCCATTCTAATTCATTCGCACGATCCATTCTAATTCATTCATACGATCCATTCTAATTCATTCGTACGATCAATTCTAATTCATTCGCATGATCCATTCTAATTCATTCAAACGATCCATTCTAATTCATTCGTACAATGCATTCTAATTCATTCGCACGAATCTATCCATTCTAATTCATTCGTACGATCCATTCTAATTCATTCGCACGATCCAATCTAATTCATTCATACGATCTATTTTAATTAATTCGTACGATCCATTCTAATTCATTCGCACAATCTATTCTAATTTATTCGTACGATCCATTCTAATTCATTAGCACGATCCATTCTATTTCATTCGTACGATCCATTCTTACTCATTCGTACGATTCATTCTAATTCATTCGCACGAATGTATCCATTCTAATTCATTCGTACGATCCATTCTAATTCATTCGCACGATCCATTCTAATTCATTCATACGATCCATTGTAATTCATTCGTACGATCCATTCTAATTCATTCGCACAATCTATTCTAATTCATTCGTACGATCCATTCTAATTCATTAGCACGATCTATTCTAATTCATTCGTACGATCCATTCTATTTTATTCGTACGATCCATTCTTACTCATTCGTACGATCCATTCTAATTCATTCGCACGAATGTATCCATTCTAATTCATTCGTATGATCCATTCTAATTCATTCATACGATCCATTCTATTTCATTCGCACAATCTATTCTAATTCAATCATACGATCCATTCTAATTCATTAGCACGATCCATTCTAATTCATTCGTACGATCGATTCTATTTCATTCGTACGATCAATTCTTACTCATTCGTACAATCCATTCTAATTCATTCGCACGAATGTATCCATTCTAATTCATTTGTACGATCCCTTCTAATTCATTCGCACGATCCATTCTAATTCATTCATATGATCCATTCTAATTCATTCGTACGATCTATTCTAATTCATTCGCACGATCCATTCTAACTAATTCATACGATCCATTCTAATTCATTCGCACGAATGTATCCATTCTAATTCATTCGCACGATCCACCCTAATTCATTCGTACGATCCATTCTAATTCCTTCGTCCGATCCATTCTAATTCATTCCCATGAATGTATCCATTCTAATTCATACGTACGATCCATTCTAATTCATTCATACGATCCAATCTAATTCATTTGCACAAATGTATCCATTCTAATTCATTCGTACGATCCATTCTAATTCATTCGCATAATCTACTCTAATTCATTCGTACGATCCATTCTAATTCATTAGCAATATCCATTCTAATTCATTCGTACGATCTATTCTATTTCATTCTAATTCCTTCATATGATCCATTCGTACGATCCATTCTAATTCCTTCGCACGAATGTATCCATTCTAATTCATTAATACAATCCATTCTAATTCTTTCGCACGAATGTATCCATTCTAATTCATTCGTACAATCCATTCTAATTCATTCGCATAATCTATTCTAATTCATTCGTACGATCCATTCTAATTCCTTCGTACGATCCATTCTAATTCCTTCGTACGATCCATTCTATTTCATTCGTATGATCAATTCTAATTCCTTCATACGATCCATTCTAATTCATTCCCATGAATGTATCCACTCTAATTCATTCGCATAATCTATTCTAATTTATTCATACAATCCATTCTATTTTATTCGCACGATCGTAGGAATTAGAAGGATCGTACGAATGAGTAAGAATGGATCGTATGTATGAATTAGAATGGATACATTCATGGGAATGACTTAGAATGGATCGTACGAAGGAATTAGAATGGATCATACGAATGAAATAGAATGGATCGTACGAAGGAATTAGAATGGATCGCGCGAATGAATTAGAATGGATCGTGCGAATGAATTAGAATGGATCGTACGAATGAATTACAATGGATTGTATGAATGAATTAGAATGGATCGTGCAAATGAATTAGAATGGATCGTATGAATGAATTAGAATGGACGTACGAATGAATTAGAATGGATACATTCGTGCGAATGAATTAGAATGGATCATACGAAGAAATTAGGGTGGATCGTACGAATGAATTAGAATGGATACATTCGTGTGCAAGAATTAGAATGGATTGTATGAATGAATTAGAATGGATCGTATGAATGAATTAGAATGGATCGTGCGAATGAATTACAAAGGATCGTACGAATGAATAAGAATGGATCGTATGAATGAATTAGAATGGATCGTGCGAATGAATTAGAATGGATTGTTTGAATGAATTAGAATGGTTACATTCGTGCGAATAAATTAGAATGGATCGTACGAATGAGTAAGAATGGATCGTACGAATGAAATAGAATGGATCGTACGAATGAATTAGAATGGATCGTGCTAATGAATTAGAATGGATCATACGAATAAATTAGAATAGATTGTGCGAATGAATTAGAATGAATCATACGAATAAATTAGAATGGATCGTGCGAATGAATTAGAATGGATCGTATGAATGAAATAGAATGGATACATTCGTGCGAATGAATTAGAATGGTTCGTAGGAATGAGTAAGAATGGATCGTACGAATGAAATAGAATGGACCGTACGAATGAATTAGAATGGATCGTGCTAATGAATTAGAATGGATAGTACGAATGAATTAGAATAAATTGTGCGAATGAATACATTCATGCGAATGAATTAGAATGGATCGTATGAATGAATTAGAATGGATCGTATGAATGAATTCGAATGGATCGTACGAATGAATTAGAATGGATACATTCGTGCCAATGAATTAGAATGGATCATACGAAGGAATTAGGGTGGATCGTACGAATGAATTAGAATGGATACATTCGTGCAAAAGAATTAGAATGGATTGTATGAATGAATTAGAATGGATCATATGAATGAATTAGAATGGATCATGCGAATGAATTAGAATGGATCATACGAATGAATTAGAATGGATCGCATGAATGAATTAGAATGGATCGTGCGAATGAATTAGAATAGAATGGATACACTCGTCCGAATGAATTAGAATGGATCGTACGAATGAATTAGAATGGATCGTATGAATGAATTAGAATAGAATGGATACATTCGTGTGAATGAATTAGAATGGATCCTGCGAATGAATTAGATTGGATCGTGTGAATGAATTGGAATGGATCGTGCGAATGAATTGGAATGGATACATTCCTGCGAAAGAATTAGAATGGATTGTATGAATGAATTAGA
The DNA here is from genome assembly GCA_947650365.1 of Chamaelirium japonicum. Taxonomy (NCBI): domain Eukaryota; kingdom Viridiplantae; phylum Streptophyta; class Magnoliopsida; order Liliales; family Melanthiaceae; genus Chamaelirium; species Chamaelirium japonicum. The sequence goes on from CANTAL010000156.1 coordinate 417,492, forward strand.
ATGGATCGTATGAACGAATTAGAATAAATCGTGCGAATTAATTAGAATGGGTCGTGCGAATGAATTAGAATGGATCGTACGAATGGATTAGAATGGATACATTCATTCGAATGAATTAGAATGGATCGTACGAATGAGTAAGAATGGATCGTACGAATGAAATAGAATGGATCGTGCGAATGAATTAGAATGGATCGTGCGAATGAATTAGAATGGATCGTGCGAATGAATTAGAATGGATCGTACGAATGAATTAGAATGGATCGTGCGAATTAATTAGAATGGATCGTGCGAATGAATTATAATTGATCGTATGAATGAATTAGAATGGATCGTATGAATGAATTAGAATGGATCGTGCGAATGAATTAGAATGGATCGTATGAATGAATTTGAATGGATCGTACGAATGAATTAGAATGGATACATTCGTGCGAATGAATTAGAATGGATCATACGAGGGAATTAGGGTGGATTGTATAAATGAATTAGAATAGATACATTCGTGCAAAAGAAATAGAATGGATTGTATGAATGAATTAGAATGGATCGTATGAATGAATTAGAATGGATTGTATGAATGAATTAGAATGGATCGTACGAAGGAATTAGAATGGATACATTCGTGCGAAAGAATTAGAAAGGATTGTATGAATGAATTAGAATGGATCGTATGAATGAATTAGAATGGATCATGCGAATGAATTAGAATGGATCGTATGAATGAATTAGAATGGATCGTGTGAATGAATTAGAATGGATCGTACGAATGAATTAGAATGGATACATTCGTGCGAATGAATTAGAATGGATCATATGATGAATTAGAATGGATACATTCGTGCGAATGAATTAGAATGGATCGTGCTAATGAATTAGAATGGATCGTACGAATGAATTAGAATGGATCATACGAAGGAATTAGGGTGGATCGTACGAATGAATTAGAATGGAAACATTCGTGCGAAAGAATTAGAATGGATTGTATGAACGAATTAGAATGGATCATGCAAATGAATTAGAATGGATCGTGCAAATGAATAACAATGGATCGTACGAATGAATTAGAATAGATTGTGCGAATGAATTAGAATGGATCGTACGAATGTGTAAGAATGGATCGTACGAATGAAATAGAATGGATCGTATGAATGAATTTGAATAGATCGTGCTAATGAATTAGAATAGATCGTACGAATGAATTAGAATAGATTGTGCGAATGAATTAGAATGGATCGTACGAATGAATTAGAATGAATACATTCGTGCGAATGAATTAGAATGGATCGTACGAATGAGTAAGAATGGATCATACGAATGAAATAGATCCATTCTAATTCATTCGTACGATCCATTCTAATTTATTCGCACGAATGTATCCATTCTAATTCATTCGTACGATCCATTCTAATTCATTCATACGATCCATTCTAATTCATTCGTACGATCCATTCTAATTCATTTGCACAATCCATTCTAATTCATTCACATGAATGCTTCCATTCTAATTCATTCGCGCGAATGTAGCCATTCTAATTTAATCATACGATCCATTCTAATTCATTCGCACGATCCAATCTAATTCATTCGCACAATCCTTTCTAATTCATTCGTACGATCCATTCTATTTCATTCGTACGATCTATTCTTACTCATTCGTACGATCCATTCTTATTCATTCGCACGAATGTACCCATTCTAATTCATTCGTACGATCCCTTCTAATTCATTAGCACGATTCATTCTAATTCATTCATACGATCCATTCTAATTCATTCGTACGATCCATTCTAATTCATTCAGACGATCCATTCTAATTTATTAGCACGATCCATTCTAATTCATTCATACGATCTATTTTAATTCATATGATCCATTCCAATTCATTCATACGATCCATTGTATTTTATTCGTATGATCCATTCTAATTCATTCATACGATCCATTCTATTTTATTCGTACGATCCATTCTTACTCATTCGTACGATACAATCTAATTCATTCGCACGATCCAATCATATTCATTCGTACGATCCATTCTAATTCATTCGTACGATCCATTCTATTTTATTCGTACGATCCATTCTAAATCATTCGCACGAATGTATCCATTCTAATTCATTCGTACGATCCATTCAAATTCATTCGCACGATCTATTCTAATTTATTCATACGATCCATTCTAATTCATTCATGCGATCCATTCTAATTCATTCATACAATCCATTTTAATTCTTTCGCACGAATGTATCCATTCTAATTCATTCGTACGATCCATTCTAATTCATTCGCACGATCCATTCTAATTCATTCATACGATCCATTCTAATTCATTTGTACGATCTATTCTAATTCGTACGTACGATTCATTCGAATTCATTCATACGATCCATTCTAATTCATTCATACGATCCATTCTAATTCATTCGCACGAATGTATTCATTCTAATTAATTCGTACGATCCATTCTAATTCATTTGCACGATCCAATCTAATTCATTCGCACGATCCATTCTAATTCATTCGTACGATCTATTCTATTTCATTCGTACGATCCATTATTACTCATTCGTATGATCCATTCTAATTCATTCGCACGAATGTATCCATTCTAATTCATTCGTACAATCCATTCTAATTCATTCGCACGATCTATTCTAATTCATTCATACGATCCATTCTAATTCATTCATACGATCCATTCTATTTTATTCGTACGATCTATTCTTACTCATTCGTACTATCCATTCTAATTCATTCGCATGAATGTATCCATTCTAATCCATTCGTACGATCCATTCTAATTCATTCGCACGATCCATTCTAATTTATTCACACGATCCATTCTAATTCATTCGTACGATCCATTCTAATTCATTAGCATGATCCATTCTAATTCTTTCGTACGATCCATTGTATTTCATTCGTACGATCCATTTTTACTCATTCGTATGATCCATTCAAATTCATTCGCATGAATGTATCCATTCTAGTTCATTCGTATGGATCGTACGAATGATATAGAATAGATCGTGTGAATGAATTAGAATGGATCGTATAAATGAATTAGAATGGAACGTCCTAACGAATTAGAATGGATCGTACGAATGAATTAGAATAGATTGTGAGAATGAATTAGAATGGATCGTACGAATGAATTAGAATGGATACATTCGTGCGAATAAATTAGAATGGATCGTACGAATGAATTAGAATGGATACATTCATGGGAATGAATTAGAATGGATCATACGAAGGAATTTGAATGGATAATACGAATGAAATAGAATGGATCGTTTGAATGAATTAGAATGGATCGTGCGAATGAATTAGAATGGATCGTACAAATGAGTAAGAATGGATCGTACGAATGAAATAGAATGGATCGTACGTACAATCCATTCTAATTTATTCATACGATCCATTCTAATTCATTCGCACGAATGTATCCATTCTAATTCCTTCATACGATCCAATCTAATTCATTCGCACGATCCATTCTAATTCATTCGTATGATCCATTCTATTTCATTCGTACGATCCATTCTTACTCATTTGTACGATCCATGCTAATTCATTCGCACGAATGTATCCATTCTAATTCATTTGTACGATCCATTCTAATTCATTCACACGATCCATTCTAATTCATTCATACGATCCATTTTAATTCATTCATACAATCCATTCTAATTCATTCGCATGATCCATTCTAATTCATTCATACGATCCATTCTAATTCATTCATACGATCCATTCTAATTCATTCGCACGAATGTATCCATTCTAATTCAGTCGTACAATCCATTCTATTTCATTCGTACGATCCATTCTTACTCATTCGTACGATCCATTCTATTTCATTCGTACGATCCATTCTTACTCATTCGTATGATCGAATGAATTAGAATGGATCGTATGAATGAATTAGATTGGATCGTATGAATGAATTAGAATGGATCGTACGTATGAATTAGAATAGATCGTACGAATGAATAAGAATGAAGGAATTAGAATGGATCGTACGAATGAATTAGAATAGATTGTGTGAATGAATTAGAATGGATCGTACGAATGAATAAGAATGAAGGAATCAGAATAGATCGTACGAATGAATTAGAATAGATTGTACGAATGAATTAGAATGGATCGTACGAATGTGTAAGAATAGATCGTACGAATGAAATAGAATGGATCGTATGAATGAATTTGAATAGATCGTGCTAATAAATTAGAATAGATCGTACGAATGAATTAGAATAGATTGTGCGAATGAATTAGAATGGATCGTACAAATGAATGGATCGTACGAATGAATTAGAATGTATACATTCGTGCGAATGAATTAGAATGTATCGTACGAATGAGTAAGAATGGATCATACGAATGAAATAGAATGGATCATACGAATGAATTAGAATCGATCGTGCTAATGAATTAGAATGGATCGTACGAATGAATTAGAATAGATTGTGCGAATGAATTAGAATGGATAGTATGAATGAATTCGAATGGATCGTACGAATGAATTAGAATGGATCATACGAATGAAATATAATGGATCGTATGAATGAATTAGAATGGATCATATGAATTAGAATCGATCATATGAATGAATTAGAATGGATCGTGCTAATAAATTAGAATAGATCGTATCAATGAATTAGAATGGATCGTACGAATGAATTAGAATAGATTGTGCGAAAGAATTAGAATGGATCATACGAATTAATGGATCGTACGAATGAATTAGAATGGATACATTCGTGCGAATGAATTAGAATGGATCGTACGAATGAGTAAGAATGGATCGTATGAATGAAATAGAATGGATCGTACGAATTAGAATGGATCGTATGAATGAATTAGAATGGATTGTGCTGATGAATTAGAATGGATCGTACGAATGAATTAGAATGGATCGTACGAATGAATTAGAATAGATTGTGCGAATGAATTAGAATGGATCGTACGAATGAATGGATAGTACGAAGGAATTAGAATGGATCATACGAATGAAATACAATGGATCGTACGAAGGAATTAGAATGGATCGTACGAAGGAATTAGAATGGATCGTACGAATGAATTATAATGTATACATTCGTGCAAAAGAATTAGAATGGATTGTATGAATGAATTAGAATGGATCGTGCAAATGAATTAGAATGGATCGTTCGAATGAATTAGAATGGAACGTACGAATGAATTAGAATGGATCGTACGAATGAATTAGCATGGATCGTGCGAATGAATTTGAATGGATCTTACGAATGGATTAGAATGGATCGTATGAATGAATTAGAATGGATCGTGCGAATGAATTAGAATGGATCGTAAGAATGAATTAGAATGGATCGTATGAATGAATTAGATTGGATCGTATGAATGAATTAGAATAGATCGTACGTATGAATTAGAATGGATACATTCATGGGAATGAATTATAATGGACCGTACGAATGAATTAGAATGGATCGTACGAATAAATTAGAATGGATCGTGCTAATGAATTAGAATGGATCATATAAACGAATTAGAATAGATTGTGTGAATGAATTATAATGGATCGTACGAATGAATTAGTATAGATACATTCGTGCGAATGAATTAGAATGGATCATATGAATGAATTAGATTGGATCGTACGAATGAGTAAGAATGGATCGTACGAATGAAATAGAACGGATCGTACGAATGAATTAGAGTGGATCGTGCTAATGAATTAGAATGGATCGTACGAATGAATCCATTATAATTCATACGATCCATTCTAATTCATTCTAATTCATTCATACGATCATACGAATGAATAAGAATGGATCGTACGAATGAAATAGAATGGATCGTACGAATGAATTAGAATGGATCGTGCTAATGAATTAGAATGGATCGTACGAATGAATTAGAATAGATTGTGTGAATGAATTTGAATGGATCGTACGAATGAATTAGAATGGATCGTATGAATGAATTAGAATGGATCGTACGAATGAATTAGAATGGATCATGCTAATGAATTAGAATGGATCGCACGAAGAAATGAATTACAATGGATATATTCGTACAATCCATTCTAATTCATTCGTACGATCCATTCTAATTCATTTGTACGATCCATTCTAATTCATTCATACGATCCATTCTAATTCATATTCATTCGTACGATCCATTCTAATTCATTCGTAAGATCCATTCTTATTCATTCGCACGATCCATTCTAATTCATTCGTACGATCCATTATAATTCATACGTACAATCTATTCTAATTCATTCGTACGATCCATTCTAATTTATTAGCATGATCCATTCTAATTCATTCGTACGATCCATTCTATTTAATTCGTACGATCCATTCTTACTCATTCGTAGGATCCATTCTAGAATGGATCGTGCGAATGATTAGAATGGATCGAACGAATGAATTAGAATAGATCATACGAATGAATTAGAATGGATCGTACAAATGAATTAGAATGGATCGTACGAATGAATATGAATTTGAATGGATCATATGAATAAATTAGAATAGATCGTACGAATGAATTAGAATGGATCGTATGAATGAATTAGAATGGATTGTACGAATGTATCCATTCTAATTCATTCCTTTTTGCGATCCATTCTAATTCATTAGCACGATCCATTCTAATTCATTCGTACGATCCATTCTAATCATTCGCACGAATGGATCTTACTCATTCATAAATTAGAATAGATCATACGAATGAATTAGAATGGATCATATGAAAGAATTAGTTTGGATTGTGCGAATGAATTAGAATGAATCGTACGAATGATTTAGAATGGATACATTCGTGCGAATGAATTAGAATGGATCGTATGAATGAATTAGGATGGATCGTATGAATGAATTCGAATGGATCGTACGTATGAATTAGAATGGATCGTACGAATGAATTAGAATGGATCGTATGAATGAATAAGAATGGATCGTACGAAGGAATTAGAATGGATTGTACGAAGGAATTAGAATGGATCGTACGAATGAATTAGAATGGATACATTCGTGCAAAAGAATTAGAATGGATTGTATGAATGAATTAGAATGGATCGTACAAATGAATTAGAATGGATTGTGCGAATGAATTAGAATGGATTGTACGAATGAATTAAAATAGATTGTGCGAAAGAATTTGAATGGATTGTACGAATGAATTACAATGGATACATTCGTGCGAATGAATTAGAATGGATTGTATGAATAAATTAGAATGGATCGCACGTACGATCCATTCTATTTCATTCGTACGATCCATTCTTACTCATTCGTACGATCCATTCTAATTCATTCGCACGATCCATTCTAATTCATTCATACGATCCATTCTAATTCATTCGTACGATCCATTCTAATTCATTCATACGATCCGTTCTAATTCATTCATGCAATCCCTTCTAATTCTTTCGCACGAATGTATCCATTCTAATTCATTCGTACAATCCACCCTAATTCTTTTGTATGATCCATTCTAATTCATTCGCACGAATGTATCCATTCTAATTCATTTGTACGATCCATTCTAATTCATTCGTACGATCCATTCTAATTCATTCGCACGATCCATTCTAATTCATTCATACGATCCAATCTAATTCATTCATACGATCCATTCTAATTTATTTGCATGAATGTATCCATTTTAATTCATTCATACGATCCATTCTAATTCATTCACACGATCCAATCTAATTCATTCATATGATCTATTCTAATTCATTCGTACGATCCATTCTAATTCATTCGCACGAATGTATCCATTCTAATTCATTCACATGATCTATTCTAATTCATTCGCACGATCCATTCTAATTCATTCATATGATCCATTCTTACTTATTCGTACGATCCATTCTAATTCATAAAATCTAATTCATTCATACGATGCATTCTAATTGATTCGCATGAATGTATCCATTCTAATTCATTCGTACGATCCATTCTAATTCATTCGCACGATCCATTCTGATTCATTCATACGATCCATTCTAATTCATTCATATGATCCATTCTAATTAATTCGCACGATCATTAGAATGGATCGTGCGAATGAATTAGAATGGATCGTACGAATGAATTAGAATGGATACATTCGTGCGAATGAATTAGAATGGTTCGTACGAATGAGTACGAATGGATCGTACGAATGAAATAGAATGGATCGTACGAATGAATTAGAATCGATACATTCGTGCGAATGAATTAGAATGGATCGTACGAATGAAATAGAATGGATCATATGAATGAATTCGAATGGATCATATGAATGAATTAGAATGGATACATTCGTGCGAATGAATTAGAATGGATCATACGAAGGAGTTAGAATGGATCGTATGAATGAATTAGAATGGATCGTACGAATGAATTAGAAAGTATCGTATGAATGAATTAGAATGGATCGGACAAATGAATTAGAATGGATATTTTCGTGCGAAGGAATTAGAATGGATCGTTTGAATGGATCGTATGAAGGAATTAGAATGAATTAGAATGGATATATTTGTGCGAATGAATTAGAATGGATCGTATGAATGAATTAGAATGGATCGTACGAATGAATTAGAATGGATCGTGCGAATGAATTAGATTGGATCGTGCGAATGAATTAGAATGGATCGTACGAATGAATTAGAAAGGATACATTCGTGCGAATGAATTAGAATGGATCGTATGAGTAAATTAGAATGGATCTTATGAATGAATTCGAATGGATCGTACGAATGAATTAGAATGGATACATTCGTGCGAATGAATTAGAATGGATCATACGAAGGAATTAGGGTGGATTGTACAAATGAATTAGAATGGATGCATTCGTGTGAAAGAATTAGAATGGATTGTATGAATGAATTAGAATGGATCGTATGAATGATTTAGAATGGATCGTGCGAATGAATTAGAATGGATTGTGCTAATGAGTAAGAATGGATCATACGAATGAAATAGAATGGATCGTGCGAATGAATTAGAATGGATCGTGCTAATGAATTATAATGGATCGTACGAATGAATTAGAATAGATTGTGTGAATGAATCATACGAAGGAATTAGGGTGGATCATGCGAATGAAATAGAATGGATCGTACGAATGAATTAGAATGGATCGTGCGAATGAATTAGAATGGATCATACGAAGGAATTAGGGTGGATCATATGAATGAATTAGAATAGATCGTGCGAATGAATTAGAATGGATCGTACGAATGAATTAGAATGGATATATTCGCACGAATGAATTAGAATGGATCGTACGAATGAGTAAGAATGGATCGTACGAATGAAATAGAATGGATCGTACGAATGAATTAGAATGGATCGTGCTAATGAATTAGAATGGATCGTACGAATGAATTAGAATAGATTGTGCTAATGAATTAGAATGGATCGTACGAATGAATTAGAATGGATACATTCGTGCGAATGAATTAGAATGGATCGTATGAATGAATTAGATTTGATCGTATGAATGAATTAGAATGGATCGTACGTATGAATTGGAATGGATACATTCATGGGAATAAATTAGAATGGATTGTACGAAGGAATTAGAATGGATCATACGAATGAAATAGAATGGATCGTACGACGGAATTAGAATGGATCGTACGAAGGAATTAGAATGGATTGTTCGAATGAATTAGAATGGATCGTACAAATGAATTAGAATGGATCGTATGAATGAATTAGAATGGATCGTGTGAATGAATTAGAATGGATCGTACGAATGAATTAGAATGGATACATTCGTGCGAATGAATTAGAATGGATTGTATGAATGAATTAGAATGGATCGGATGAATGAATTAGAATAGATCATGCGAATGAATTAGATTGGATGGTATGTATGAATTAGAATTAATTAGAATGCATTAGGAATTAGAATGGATCATACGAATGAATTAGAATGGATCGTATGAATGAATTAGAATGGATCGTACGATTGGATTAGAATGTATTCTAATTAGAATGGATCGTGCGAATGAATGAATTAGAATAGATTGTGCGAATGAATTAGAATGTATTCCTTCACACGAATGTATCCATACGAATGAATTAGAATGGATCGTACGAATGAATTAGAATGGATACATTCGTGCGAATGAATTAGAATGGATTGTATGAATGAATTAGAAAGGATCGGATGAATGAATTAGAATAGATCATGCGAATGAATTAGATTGGATCGTATGTATGAATTAGAATTAATTAGAATGCATTAGGAATTAGAATGGATCATACGAATGAATTAGAATGGATCGTATGAATGAATTAGAATAGATCGTACGATTGGATTAGAATGTATTCTAATTAGAATGGATCGTGCGAATGAATGAATTAGAATAGATTGTGCGAATGAATTAGAATGTATTCCTTCACACGAATGTATCCATACGAATGAATTAGAATGGATCGTACGAATGAATTAGAATAGATCGTATGAATGAATTAGAATGGGTCATACGAATGAATTAGAATGGATACAATCGTGCGAATGAATTAGAATGGATCGTATGAATGAATTAGAATGGATATATTCATGGGAATGAATTAGAATAGATTGGATCGTACGAATGAATTAGAATAGATCGTATGAATGAATTAGAATGGATACATTCGTGCGAATGAATTAGAATGGATCGTACGAATGAATTAGAATGGATCGTATGAATGATCGTATGAATGAATTAGAATGGATCATACGTATGAATTAGAATGGATACATTCATGGGAATGAATAAGAATGGATCGTACGAAGGAATTAGAATGGATCGTACGAAGGAATTAGAATGGATCGTACAAAGGAATTAGAATGGATCATATGAATGAATTAGCATGCATACATTCGTGCAAAAGAATTAGAATAGATTGTATGAATGAATTAGAATGGATCGTACAAATGAATTAGAATGGATCGTACGAATGAATTTGAATGGATCATACAAATGAATTAGAATGGATCGTACGAATGAATTAGAATGGATCATGATAATGAAATAGAATGGATCGTACGAATGAATTAGAATGGATCGTACGAATGAGTAAGAATGGATCGTACGAATGAAATAGAATGGATCGTACGAATGAATTAGAATGGATCGTGCGAAAGAATTAGATTGGATCATGCGAATGAATTAGAATGGATCGTACGAATGAATTAGAATGGATACATTCGTGTGAATGAATTAGAATGGATCGTATGAATGAATTATAATGGATCGTATGAATGAATTTGAATGGATCGTACGTATGAATTAGAATGGATCAACGAATGAATTAGAATGGATCGTATGAATGAATTAGAATGGATCATACGAAGGAATTAGAATGGATCGTACGAAGGAATTAGAATGGATTGTACGAAGGAATTAGAATGGATCGTACGAATGAATTAGAATGGGTATATTCGTGTAAAAGAATTAGAATGGATTGTATGAATGAATTAGAATGGATCATACAAATGAATTAGAATGGATCGTGCGAATGAATTAGAATGGATCGTACGAATGAATTAGAATAGATTGTGCGAATGAATTAGAATGGATCGTACGAATAAATTAGAATGGATACATTCGTGCGAATGAATTACAATGGATCGTATGAATGAATTAGAATGGATAGTACGTTCGATCCATTCTATTTCATTCGTACGATCCATTCTTACTCATTCGTTCGATCCATTCTAATTCATTCATACGATCCATTCTAAGTCATTCGTACGATCAATTCTAATCCATTCGTACGATCCATTCTAATTCTTTAGCACGATCCATTCTAATTCATTCGTACGATCCATTCTATTTCATTCGTACGATCCATTCTTACTCATTCGTTCGATCCATTCTAATTCATTCGCACGATTGTATCCATTCTAATTCATTCGTTTGATCCATTCTAATTCATTCATACGATCCATTCTAATTCATTCTCACGATCCATTCGAATTCATTCCTACAATCCATTCTAATTCATTCGTACGATCCATTCTAATTCATTCGCACAATCTTTTCTAATTTATTCCTACGATCCATTCTAATTCATTAGCATGATCCATTCTATTTCATTCGTACGATCCATTCTTACTCATTCGTACGATCCATTCTAATTCATTCGCACGAATGTATCCATTCTAATTTATTCGTACGATTCATTCTAATTCATTCGCACGATCCATTGTAATTCATTCATACGATCCAATCTAATTCATTCGTACGATCCATTCTAATTCATTCGCACAATCTATTCTAATTCATTCGTACGATCCATTCTAATTCATTAGCACGATCCATTCTAATTCATTCGTACGATCCATTCAATTTCATTCGTACGATCCATTCTTACTCATTCGTACGATCCATTCTAATTCATTCGCACGAATGTATCTATTCTAATTCATTCGTACGATCCATTCTAATTCATTCATACGATCCATTCTAATTCATTCACATAATCTATTCTAATTCATTCGTACGATCCATTCTAATTCATTAGCACGATCCATTCTAATTCATTCGTACAATCCATTCTATTTCATTCGTACGATCCATTCTTACTCATTCGTATGATCCATTCTAATTCATTCGCACAAATGTATCCATTCTAATTCATTCGTACAATCCATTCTAATTCATTCGCACGATCCATTCTAATTTATTCATACGATCCATTCTAATTCATTTGTACGATCCATTATAATTCATTCGCACGATCCATTCTAATTCATTCATATGATCCATTCTAATTCATTCATAAAATCCATTCTAATTCTTTTGCACGAATGTATCCATTCTAATTCATTCGTACGATCCATTCTAATTCATTCGCACGATCCATTCCAATTCATTCAAACGATCCATTCTAATTCATTTGTACGATCCATTATAATTCATTCGCACGATCCATTCTAATTCATTCATACGATCCATTCTAATTCATTCATAAAATCCATTCTAATTCTTTTGCACGAATGTATCCATTCTAATTCATTCGTACGATCCATTCTAATTCATTCGTACGATCCATTCTAATTCATTCGCACGAATGTATCCATTCTAATTCATTCGTACGATCCATTCTAATTCATTCGCATGATCCATTCCAATTCATTCAAACGATCCATTCTAATTCATTTGTACGATCCATTATAATTCATTCGCACGATCCATTCTAATTCATTCATACGATCCATTCTAATTCATTCATAAAATCCATTCTAATTCTTTTCCACGAATGTATCCATTCTAATTCATTCGCACGATCCATTCTAATTCATTCGTACGATCCATTCTAATTCATTCGCACGATCCATTCTAATTAATTCATACGATCCATTCTAATTCATTCGCACGAATGTATCCATTCTAATTCATTCGCACGATCCACCCTAATTCATTCGTACGATCCATTCTAATTCCTTCGTCTGATCCATTCTAATTCATTCCCATGAATGTATCCATTATAATTCATACGTATGATCCATTCTAATTCATTCATACGATCCAATCTAATTCATTCGCACGAATGTATCCTTTCTAATTCATTCGTACGATCCATTCTAATTCATTCGCACAATCTATTCTAATTCATTCGTACGATGCATTCTAATTCATTAGCAAGATCCATTCTAATTCATTCGTACGATCGATTCTATTTCATTCTAATTCCTTCGTATGATCCATTCATACGATCCATTCTAATTCCTTCGCACGAATGTATCCATTCTAATTCATTAATACAATCCATTCTAATTCTTTCGCACGAATGTATCCATTCTAATTCATTCGTACCATCCATTTTAATTCATTCGCACAATCTATTCTAATTCATTCGTACGATCCATTCTAATTCCTTCGTACGATCCATTCTAATTCCTTCGTACAATCCATTCTAATTCCTTCGTACGATCCATACTAATTCATTCCCATGAATGTATCCACTCTAATTCATTCGCACAATCTATTCTAATTCATTCATACGATCCATTCTATTTCATTCGCACGATCGTAGGAATTAGAATGGATAGTACGAATGAGTAAGAATGGATCGTATGTATGAATTAGAATGGATACATTCATGGGAATGAATTAGAATAGATCGTATGAAGCATTTAGAATGGATCATACGAATGAAATAGAATGGATTGTACGAAGGAATTAGAATGGATCGTGAGAATGAATTCGAATGGATCGTGCGAATGAATTAGAATGGATCGTATGAATGAATTAGAATGGATCGTGCAAATGAATTAGAATGGATCGTACGAATGAATTAGAATGGACGTACGAATGAATTAGAATGGATACATTCGTGTGAATGAATTAGAATGGATTATACGAAGAAATTAGGGTGGATCGTACGAATGAATTAGAATGGATACATTCGTGTCAAAGAATAAGAATGGATTGTATGAATGAATTACAATGGATCGTACGAATGAATAAGAATGGATCGTATGAATGAATTAGAATGGATCGTGCGGATGAATTAGAATGGATTGTACGAAAGAAATAGAATGGATACATTCGTGCGAATGAGTTAGAATGGATCGTACGAATGAGTAAGAATGGATCGTACGAATGAAGTAGAATGGATCGCACAAATGAATTAGAATGGATTGTGCTAATGAATTAGATTGGATCGTACGAATGAATTAGAATAGATTGTGTGAATGAATTAGAATGGATCGTGCGAATGAATTAGAATGGATCGTACGAATGAATTAGAATGGATAGTATGAATGAATTAGAATGGATCGTACGAATGAAATAGAATAGATACATTTGTGCGAATGAATTAGAATGGATCGTAGGAATGAGTAAGAATGGATCGTACGAAAGAAATAGAATGGACCGTACGAATGAATTAGAATGGATCGTGCTAATGAATTAGAATGGATCGTACGAATGAAATAGAATAGATTATGCGAATAAATACATTCGTGCGAATGAATTAGTATGGATTGTATGAATGAATTAGAATGGATCATATGAATGAACCAGAATGGACCGTATGAATGAATTCGAATGGATCGTACGAATGAATTAGAATGGATACATTCGTGCGAATGAATTAGAATGGATCATACGAAGGAATTAGGGTGGATCGTACGAATGAATTAGAATGGATACATTCCTACAAAAGAATTAGAATGGATTGTATGAATGAATTAGAATGGATCGTATGAATGAATTAGAATGGATCGTGCGAATGAATTAGAATGGATCGTACGAATGAATTAGAATGGATCGTACGATTGAATTAGAATGGATCGTGCGAATGAATTAGAATGAATCGTATGAATGAATTAGAATAGAATGGAAACATTCGTACGAATGAATTAGAATGGATCGTACGAATGAATTAGAATGGATCGTACGAATAAATTAGAATAGACAGGATACATTCGTGCAAATGAATTAGAATGGATCGTGCGAATGAATTAGATTGGATCGTGCGAATGAATTAGAATGGATTGTACGAATGAATTAGAATGGATACATTCGTGCGAAAGAATTAGAATGGATTGTATGAATGAATTAGAATGGATCGCATGAATGAATTAGAATGGATCGTGCGAATGAATTAGAATGGATCGTACGAATGAATTAGAATGGATACATTCGTACGAAAGAATTAGATTGGATTGTATGAATGAATTTGAATGGATCGTACGAATGAATTAGAATGGATCGTAAGAATGAATTAGAATGGATCGTGCGAATGAATTAGAATGGATCGTATGAATGAATTAGAACGGATACATTCATGCGAATGAATTAGAATGGATCGTACAAATGAGTAAGAATGGATCGTACGAATGAATTAGAATGGATCGTGCGAATGAATTGGAATGGATCGTGCGAATGAATTAGAATGGATCGTACGAATGAGTAAGAATGGATCATACGAATGAAATAGAATGGATCGTATGAATGAATTCGAATGGATCGTGCGAATGAATTAGAATGGATCGTGCGAATGAATTATAATGGATCGTACGAATGAATTAGAATGGATCGTATGAATGAATTAGAATGGATCACGCAAATGAATTAGAATGGATCGTATGATTGAATTTGAATGGATCGTACGAATGGATTAGAATGGATACATTCGTGCGAATGAATTAGAATGGATCATACAAAGGAATTAGGGTGGATCGTACAAATGAATTAGAATAGTTTCATTCGTGCGAAAGAAATAGAATGGATTGTATGAATGAATTAGAATGGATCGTATGAATAAATTAGAATGGATCGTATGAATGAATTAGAATGGATCGTACGAAGGAATTTGAATAGATACATTCATGCGAAAGAATTAGAAAGGATTGTATGAATGAATTAGAATGGATCGTATGAATGAATTAGAATGGATCTTGCGAATGAATTAGAATGGATCGTACGAATGAATTTGAATGGATCGAATGAGTGAAATAGAATTGATCGTGCGAATGAATTAGAATGGATCGTACGAATGAATTAGAATGGATATATTTGTGCGAATGAATTAGAATGGATTGTACTATGAATTAGAATGGATACATTCGTGCGAATGAATTAGAATGGATCGTGCTAATGAATTAGAATGGATCGTACAAATGAATTAGAATGGATCATACGAAGGAATTAGGGTGGATCGTACGAATGAATTAGAATGGAAACATTCGTGCGAAAGAATTAGAATGGATTGTATGAATGAATTAGAATGGATCGTGCAAATGAATTAGAATGGCTCTTGTGAATGAATTAGAGTGGATCGTACGAATGAATTAGAATAGATTGTGCGAATGAATTAGAATGGATTGTACGAATGAATTAGAATGGATCGTATGAATGAATTAGCACGATCCATTCTAATTCTTTCGCACGAATGTATCCATTCTAATTCATTCGTACGATACATTCTAATTCATTCATACGATCCATTCTAATTCATCCGTACGATCCATTCTAATTCATTTGGACGATCCATTCTAATTCATTCGCATGAATGTTTCCATTCTAATTCATTCGCACGAATGTATCCATTCTAATTCATTAGTACGATCCATTCTAATTCATTCGCACGATCCAATCTAATTCATTCGCACAATCTATTCTAATTCATTCATACGATCCATTCTATTTCATTCGTATGATCCATTCTTACTCAATCGTACGATCCATTCTAATTCATTCACACGAATGTACCCATTCTAATTCATTCATACCATCCCTTCTAATTCATTCGCATGATCCATTCTAATTCATTCGTACGATCCATTCTAATTCATTCGAATGATCCAATCTAATTCATTAGCACGATCCATTCTAATTCATTCATATGATCCATTCTAATTCATTCATACGATCCATTCTATTTTATTCGTATGATCCATTCTAATTCATTCATACGATCCATTTTATTTTATTCGTACGATCCATTCTTACTCATTCGTACGATCCAATCTAATTCATTCGCATGATCCAATCATATTCATTCGTACGATCCATTCTAATTCATTCGTACGATCCATTCTATTTCAATCGTACGATCCATTCTTACTCATTCGTACGATCCATTCTAATTCATTCGCACGAATGTATCCATTATAATTCATTCATACGATCCATTCTAATTCATTCGCACGATCCATTCTAATTCATTCACACGATCCATTCTAATTCATTCGTACGATCCATTCTAATTCATTCATACAATCCATTCTAATTCTTTTGCATGAATGTATCCATTCTAATCCATTCGTACGATCCATTCTAATTCATTCGCACGATCTATTCTAATTCATTCATACGATCCATTGTAATTCATTTGTACGATCCATTCTAATCCATACGTACGATTCATTCGAATTCATTCATACGATCCATTCTAATTCATTAATACGATCCATTCTAATTCATTCGAACGAATGTATTCATTCTAATTCATTCGTACAATCCATTCTAATTCATTCGCACGATCCAATCTAATTCATTCGCACGATCCATTCTAATTCATTCGTGCGATCCATTCTATTTCATTCTTACGATCCATTCTTACTCATTCGTACCACCCAATCTAATTCATTCGCACGAATGTATCCATTCTAATTCATTCGTACGATCCATTCTAATTCATTCGCATGATCCATTCTAATTCGTTCATACGATCCATTCTAATTCATTCGTACGATCCATTCTAATTCATTCATACGATCCATTCTATTTCATTCATACGATCCATTCTTACTCATTCGTACGATCCATTCTAATTCATTCGCACGAATGTATCCATTCTAATTTATTCGTGCGATCCATTCTAATTAATTCGCACAATCTATTCTAATTCATTCGTACGATCCACTCTAAATTATTAGCACGATCCATTCTAATTCATTCGTATGATCCATTCTATTTCTTTCGTATGATCCATTCTTACAGATTCGTACGATCCATTCTAATTCATTCGCACGAATATATGCATTCTAATTCATTCGTACGATCCATTCTAATTCATTCGCACGATCTATTCTAATTCATTCGCACGAATGTATCCATTCTAATTCATTCGTACGATCCATTCTAATTCATTCGCACAATCTATTCTAATTCATTCGTACGATCCATTCTAATTCATTCTTACGATCCATTCTATTTCATTCGCACGATCCATTCTAATTTATTTATACGATCCATTCTAATTCATTCATACAATTCATTCTAATTCCTTCGCACGAATGTATCCATTCTAATTCTTTTGTACGATCCACCCGAATTCCTTCGTATGATCCATTCTAATTCATTCGCACAAATGTATCCATTCTAATTCATTCGTACGATCCATTCGAATTCATTCTTACGATCCATTCTAATTCATTCATACGATCCATTCTAATTCATTCATACGATCCATTCTAATTCATTCGCACGAATGTATTCATTCGCACAATCTATTCTAATTCATTCGTATGATCTATTCTAATTCATTAGCACGATCCATTCTAATTCATTCGTACGATCCATTCTATTTCATTCGTACAATCTATTCTAACTCATTCGTACGATCCATTCTAATTCATTCGCACGAATGTATCCATTCTAATTCATTCATACGATCCATTCTAATTCATTCGCACGATCCATTCTAATTCATTCATACGATCCATTCTAATTCATTCGTACGATCCATTCTAATTCATTCGCACAATCTATTCTAATTCATTCGTACAATCCATTCTAATTCATTAGCACGATCCATTCTAATTCATTCGTACGATCCAATCTATTTCATTCGTACGATCCATTCTTACTCATTCGTACGATCCATTCTAATTCATTCGCACGATTGTATCCATTCTAATTCATTCGTACGATCCATTCTAATTCATTCGTACGATCCATTCTAATTCATTCACACGATCCATTCTAATTCATTCATACGATCCATTCTAATTCATTCATACGATCCATTCTAATTCATTCGTACGATACATTCTAATTCATTAGCACTATCCATTCAAATTCATTCATACGATCCATTCTATTTCATTCGTATGATCTATTCTAATTCATTCATACGATCCATTCTATTTCATTCGTACGATCCATTTGTACTCATTCGTACGATCCAATCTAATTCATTTGTACGATCCAATCTAATTCATTTGCACGATCCAATCATATTCATTCGTACGATCCATTCTAATTCATTCGTACGATCCATTCTATTTCATTCATACGATCTATTTTTACTCATTCGTACGATCCATTCTAATTCAATCGCACGAATGTATCCATTCTAATTTATTCGTACGATCCATTCTAATTCATTCGCACGATCCTTTCTAATTCATTCATACGATCCATTCTAATTCATTCGTACGATCCATTCTAATTCATTCATACAATCCATTCTAATTCTTTTGCACGAATATATCCATTCTAATTCATTCGTACGATCCATTCTAATTCATTCGCACGATCCATTCTAATTCATTCATACGATCCATTCTAATTCATTCGTACGATCCATTCTAATTCATACGTACAATCCATTCGAATTCATTCATACGATCCATTCTAATTCATTCATACGATCCATACTAATTTATTCGCACGAATGTATCCATTCTAATTCATTCGTACGATCCATTCTAATTCATTCGCACGATCCAATTTAATTCATTCGCACGATCCACTCTAATTCATTCATACGATCCATTCTATTTCATTCGTACGATCCACTCTTACTCATTCTTACGATTCATTCTAATTCATTCGCACAAACGTATTCATTCTAATTCATTCGTACGATCCATTCTAATTCATTCGCATGATCCATTCTAATTCATTCATACGATCCATTCTAATTCATTCGCACGATCCATTCTAATTCATTCATATGATCCATTCAAATTCATTCGTACGATCCATTCTAATTCATTCGCACAATCTATTCTAATTCATTCGTACGATCCATTCTAATTCATTAGCACGATCCATTCTAATTCATTCGTACGATCCATTCTATTTCATTCTTACGATCCATTCTTACTGATTCGTACGATCCATTCTAATTCATTCGCACGAATGTATCCATTCTAATTCATTCGCACGATCCATTCTAATTCATTAATACGATCCATTCTAATTCATTCATACGATCCATTCTAATTCATTTGCACGAATGTATCCATTCTAATTCATTCGTACGATCCATTCTAATTCATTCACACAACCTATTCTAATTTATTCGTGCGATCCATTCTAATTCATTAGCACGATCCATTCTAATTCATTCGTACGATCCATTCTATTTCATTCGTACGATCCATTCTTACTCATTCGTACGATCCATTCTAATTCATTCGCACGAATGTATCCATTCTATTCTAATTCATTCGTACGATCCATTCTATTTCATTCATACGATCCATTCTAATTCATTCGCACGATCCATTATAATTCGTTCATACGATCCATTCTAATTCATTCATACAATCCATTCAAATTCTTTCGCACGAATGTATCCATTCTAATTCATTCATACGATCCACTCTAATTCCTTCGTATGATCCATTCTAATTCATTCGCACGAATGTATCCATTCTAATTCATTCGTACTATCCATTCGAATTCATTCATACGATCCATTCTAATTCATTCATATGATCCATTCTAATTCATTCGCACGAATGTATTCATTCGGACAATCTATTCTAATTCATTCGTACGATCCATTCTAATTCATTAGCACGATCCATTCTAATTCATTCGTACGATCCATTCTATTTCATTTGTATGGTCTATTCTTACTCATTCGTACGATCTATTCTAATTCATTTGCACGAATGTATCCATTCTAATTCAGTCATACAATCCATTCTAATTCATTCGCACGATCCATTCTAATTTATTTGTACGATCCATTCTAATTCATTCGCACAATCTATTCTAATTCATTCGTACGATCCATTCTAATTAATTAGCACGATCCATTCTAATTCATTCGTACGATCCATTCTATATCATTCGTACGATCCATTCTTACTCATTCGTACGATTCATTCTAATTCATTCGCATGAATGTATCCATTCTAATTTATTCGTACGATCCATTCTAATTCATTAGCACGATCCATTCTAATTCATTCGTACGATCCATTCTAATTCATTCGCACGATCCATTCTAATTCATTCGCACGATCCATTCTAATTCATTCATACAATCCATTCTAATTCTTTTGCACGAATATATCCATTCTAATTCATTCGTACAATCCACCCTAATTCCTTCATATGATCCATTCTAATTCATTCGCACGAATGTATCTATTCTAATTCATTTGTACAATCCATTCGAATTCATTTATACGATCCATTCTAATTCATTCGTACGATCCTTTCTAATTCATTCATATGATCCATTCTAATTCATTCGTATGATCCATTCTAATTCATTCGCATGATCCATTCTAATTCATTCGCATGATCCATTCTAATTCCTTCGTATGATCCATTCTATTTCATTTGTATGATCCATTCTAATTCCTTTGTACGATCCATTCTAATTCATTCCCATGAATGTATCCATTCTAATTCATACGTACGATCCATTCTTACTCATTCGTACGATCCATTCTAATTCATTCGCACGATCCATTCTAATTCATTTGCACGATCCATTCTAATTCATTCATACAATCCATTCTAATTCTTTTGCATGAAAGTATCCATTCTAATTCCTTCGTATGATCCATTCTAATTCATTAGCACGATCCATTCTAATTCATTCGTACGATCCATTCTATATCATTCGTACGATCCATTCTTACTCATTCGTATGATTCATTCTAATTCATTCGCATGAATGTATCCATTCTAATTCATTCGTACGATCCATTCTAATTCATTCGCACGATCCATTCTAATTCATTCATACGATCCATTCTAATTCATTCGTACGGTCCATTCTAATTCATTCGCACGATCCATTCTAATTCATTTATACGATCCATTCTAATTCATTCATACAATCCATTCTAATTCCTTCGCACGAATTTATCCATTCTAATTCTTTTGTACGATCCACCCTAATTCCTTCGTATGATCCATTCTAATTCATTCGCACAAATGTATCCATTCTAATTCATTCGTACGATCCATTCGAATTCATTCTTACGATCCATTCTAATTCATTCATATGACCCATTCTAATTCATTCATACGATCCATTCTAATTCATTCGCACGAATGTATTCATTCGCACAATCTATTCTAATTCATTCGTACGATCTATTCTAATTCATTAGCACGATCCATTCTAATTTATTCGTACGATCCATTCTATTTCATTCGAACGATCTATTCTAACTCATTCGTACGATCCATTCTAATTCATTCACACGAATGTATCCACTCTAATTCATTCGTATGATCCATTCTAATTTATTCGCACGATCCATTCTAATTCATTCATACGATCCATTCTAATTCATTCGTACGATCCATTCTAATTCATTCGCACAATCTATTCTAATTCATTCGTACGATCCATTCTAATTCATTAGCACGATCCATTCTAATTCATTCGTACGATCCAATCTATTTCATTCGTACGATCCATTCTTACTCATTCGTACGATCCATTCAAATTCATTCGCACAAATGTATCCATTCTAATTCATTCATACGATCCATTCTAATTCATTCGCATGATCCATTCTAATTCATTCGAACGATCCATTCTAATTCATTCGTACGATCCATTCTAATTCATTCACACGATCCATTCTAATTCATTCATACGATCCATACTAATTCATTCATATGATCCATTCTAATTCATTCGTACGATACATTCTAATTCATTAGCACTATCCATTCTAATTCATTCATACGATCCATTCTATTTCATTCATATGATCTATTCTAATTCATTTATACGATCCATTCTATTTCATTCGTACGATCCATTCTTACTCATTCGTACGATCCAATCTAATTCACTCGCATGATCCAATCATATTCATTCGTACGATCCATTCTAATTCATTCGTACGATCCATTCTATTTCATTCATACGATCTATTCTCACTCATTTGTACGATCCATTCTAATTCAATTGCACGAGTGTATCCATTCTAATTTATTCGTACGATCCATTCTAATTCATTCGCACGATCCTTTCTAATTCATTCATACGATCCATTCTAATTCATTCGTACGATCCATTCTAATTCATTCATACAATCCATTCTAATTCTTTTGCACGAATATATCCATTCTAATTCATTCGTACGATCCATTCTAATTCATTCGCACGATCCATTCTAATTCATTCATACGATCCATTCTAATTCATTCGTACGATCAATTCTAATTCATACGTACAATCCATTCGAATTCATTCATACGATCCATTCTAATTCATTTATACGATCCATACTAATTCATTCGCACGAATGTATCCATTCTAATTCATTCGTACGATCCATTCTAATTCATTCGCACGATCCAATTTAATTTATTCGCACGATCCATTCTAATTCATTCATACGATCCATTCTATTTCATTCGTACGATCCACTCTTACTCATTCTTACGATTCATTCTAATTCATTCGCACAAACGTATTCATTCTAATTCATTCGTACGATCCATTCTAATTCATTCGTATGATCCATTCTAATTCATTCGTACGATCCATTCTAATTCATTCGTACGATCCATTCTAATTCATTCACACAACCTATTCTAATTTATTCGTACGATCCATTCTAATTCATTAGCACGATCCATTCTATTTTATTCGTACGATCCATTCTATTTCATTCGTACGATCCATTCTTACTCATTCGTACGATCCATTCTAATTCATTTGCACGAATGTATCCATTCTATTCTAATTCATTCGTACGATCCATTCTAATTCATTCATACGATCCATTCTAATTCATTCGCACGATCCATTATAATTCATTCATACGATCCATTCTAATTCATTCATACAATCCATTCTAATTCTTTCGCACGAATGTATCCATTCTAATTCATTCATACGATCCACTCTAATTCCTTCGTATGATCCATTCTAATTCATTCGCACGAATGTATCCATTCTAATTCATTCGTACGATCCATTCGAATTCATTCATACGATTCATTCTAATTCATTCATACGATCCATTCTAATTCATTCGCACGAATGTATTCATTCGGACAATCTATTCTAATTTATTCGTACGATCCATTCTAATTCATTAGCACAATCCATTCTAATACATTAGTATGATCCATTCTATTTCATTCGTACGGTCCATTCTTACTCATTCGTACGATCTATTCTAATTCATTCGCATGAATGTATCCATTCTAATTCAGTCATACGATCCATTCTAATTCATTCGCACGATCCATTCTAATTCATTCGTACGATCCATTCTAATTCATTCGCACAATCTATTCTAATTCATTCGTACGATCCATTCTAATTCATTAGCACGATCAATTCTAATTCATTCATACGATCCATTCTATATCATTCGTACGATCCATTCTTACTCATTCGTACGATTCATTCTAATTCATTCGCATGAATATATCCATTCTAATTCATTCGTACGATCCATTCTAATTCATTCGCACGATCCATTCTAATTCATTCGTATGATCCATTCTAATTCATTCGTACGATCCATTCTAATTTATTCGCACGATCCATTCTAATTCATTCATACGATCCATTCTAATTCATTCATACAATCCATTCTAATTCTTTTGCACGAATATATCCATTCTAATTCATTTGTACAATCCACCCTAATTCCTTCGTATGATCCATTCTAATTCATTCGCACGAATGTATCTATTCTAATTCATTCGTACGATCCATTCGAATTCATTTATACGATCCATTCTAATTCATTCGCACGATCCATTCTAATTCATTCATACGATCCATTCTAATTCATTCGTATGATCCATTCTAATTCATTCACATGATCCATTCTAATTCATTCGCATTATCCATTCTAATTCCTTCGTACGATCCATTCTATTTCATTTGTATGATCCATTCTAATTCCTTCGTACGATCTATTCTAATTCATTCCCATGAATGTATCCATTCTAATTCATACGTACGATCCATTCTTACTCATTCGTACGATCCATTCTAATTCATTCGCACGATCCATTCTAATTCATTTGCACGATCCATTCTAATTCATTCATACAATCCATTCTAATTCTTTTGCACGAATGTATCCATTCTAATTCCTTCGTATGATCCATTCTAATTCATTAGCACGATCCATTCTAATTCATTCGTACGATCCATTCTGTATCATTCGTACGATCCATTCTGTATCATTCGTACGATTCATTCTAATTCATTCGCATGAATGTATCCATTCTAATTCATTTGTACGATCCATTCTAATTCATTCGCACGATCCATTCTAATTCATTCATACGATCCATTCTAATTCATTCGTACGGTCCATTCTAATTCATTCGCACGATCCATTCTAATTCATTTATACGATCCATTCTAATTCATTCATACAATCCATTCTAATTCCTTCGCACGAATGTATCCATTCTAATTCTTTTGTACGATCCACCCTAATTCCTTCGTATGATCCATTCTAATTTATTCGCACAAATGTATCCATTCTAATTCATTCGTACGATCCATTCGAATTCATTCTTACGATCCATTCTAATTCATTCATACGATCCATTCTAATTCATTCATACGATCCATTCTAATTCATTCGCACGAATGTATTCATTCGCACAATCTATTCTAATTCATTCGTACGATCTATTCTAATTCATTAGCACGATCCATTCTAATTCATTCGTACGATCCATTATATTTCATTCGAACGATCTATTCTAACTCATTCGTACGATCCATTCTAATTCATTCGCACGAATGTATCCATTCTAATTCATTCGTACGATCCGTTCTAATTCATTCGCACGATCCATTCTAATTCATTCATACGATCTATTCTAATTCATTCGTACGATCCATTCTAATTCATTCGCACAATCTATTCTAATTCATTCGTACGATTCATTCTAATTCATTAGCTCGATCCATTCTAATTCATTCGTACGATCCAATCTATTTCATTCGTACGATCCATTCTTACTCATTCGTACGATCCATTCTAATTCATTCGCACGAATGTATCCATTCTAATTCATTCGTACGATCCATTCTAATTCATTCGCATGATCCACTCTAATTCATTCGTACGATCCATTCTAATTCATTCGTACGATCCATTCTAATTCATTCACACGATCCATTCTAATTCATTCATACGATCCATTCTAATTCATTCATACGATCCATTCTAATTCATTCGTACGATACATTCTAATTCATTAGCACTATCCATTCTAATTCATTCATACGATCCATTCTATTTCATTCGTATGATCTATTCTAATTCATTCATACGATCCATTCTATTTCATTCGTACGATCCATTCTTACTTATTCGTACGATCCAATCTAATTCACTCGCACGATCCAATAATATTTATTCATACGATCCATTCTAATTCATTCGTACGATCCATTCTATTTCATTCATACGATCTATTCTTACTCATTCGTACGATCCATTCTAATTCAATCGCACGAATGTATCCATTCTAATTTATTCGTACGATCCATTCAAATTCATTCGCACGATCCTTTCTAATTCATTCATACGATCCATTCTAATTCATTCATACGATTCATTCTAATTCATTCATACAATCCATTCTAATTCTTTTGCACGAATATATCCATTCTAATTCAATCGTACGATCCATTCTAATTCATTCGCACGATCCATTCTAATTCATTCATACGATCCATTCTAATTCATTCGTACGATCCATTCTAATTCATACGTACAATCCATTCGAATTCATTCATACGATCCATTCCAATTCATTCATACGATCCATACTAATTCATTCGCACGAATGTATCCATTCTAATTCATTCGTACGATCCATTCTAATTCATTCGTACGATCCAATTTAATTCATTCGCACGATCCATTCTAATTCATTCATACGATCCATTCTATTTCATTCGTACGATCCATTCTTACTCATTCTTACGATTCATTCTAATTCATTCGCATAAACGTATTCATTCTAATTCATTCGTTCGATCCATTCTAATTCATTTGCACGATCCATTCTAATTCATTCATACGATCCATTTTAATTCATTCGTACGATCCATTCTAATTTATTCATACGATCCATTCTATTTCATTAGTACGATCCATTTTTAGTCATTCGTATGATCCATTCTAATTCATTCGCACGAATGTATCCATTCTAATTCATTCATACGATCAATTCGAATTCATTCGCACGATCCATTCTAATTCATTCATATGATCCATTCTATTTCATTCGTACGATCCATTCTAATTCATTCGCACAATCTATTCTAATTCATTCATACGATCCATTCTAATTCATTAGCACGATCCATTCTAATTCATTCGTACGATCCATTCTATTTCATTCTTATGATCCATTCTTACTGATTCGTACGATCCATTCTAATTCATTCGCACGAATGTATCCATTCTAATTCATTCGCACGATCCATTCTAATTCATTAATACGATCCATTCTAATTCATTCATACGATCCATTCTAATTCATTCGCACGAATATATCCATTCTAATTCATTCGTACGATCCATTCTAATTCATTCGTACGATCCATTCTAATTCATTCGTACGATCCATTCTATTTCATTCGTACGATCCATTCTTACTCATTCGTACGATCCATTCTAATTCATTCGCACGAATATATCCATTCTATTCTAATTCATTCGTACGATCCATTCTAATTCATTCATACGATCCATTCTAATTCATTCGCACGATCCATTCTAATTCATTCGTACGAATGTATCCATTCTAATTCATTCGTACGATCCATTCTAATTCATTAGCACGATCCATTCTAATTCATTCGTACGATCCATTCTATTTCATTCGTACGATCCATTCTTACTCATTCGTACGATCCATTCTAATTCATTCGCACGAATGTATCCATTCTATTCTAATTCATTCGTACGATCCATTCTAATTCATTCATACGATCCATTCTAATTCATTCGCACGATCCATTATAATTCATTCATACGATCCATTCTAATTCATTCATACAATCCATTCTAATTCTTTCGCACGAATGGATCCATTCTAATTCATTCATACGATCCACTCTAATTCCTTCGTATGATCCATTCTAATTCATTCGCACGAATGTATCCATTCTAATTCATTCGTACTATCCATTCGAATTCATTCATACGATCCATTCTAATTCCTTCATATGATCCATTCTAATTCATTCGCACGAATGTATTCATTCGGACAATCTATTCAAATTCATTCGTACGATCCATTCTAATTCATTAGCACGATCCATTCTAATTCATTCGTACGATCCATTCTATTTCATTTGTACGGTCCATTCTTACTCATTCGTACGATCTATTCTAATTCATTCGCACGAATGTATCCATTGTAATTCAGTCATACAATCCATTCTAATTCATTCGCACGATCCATTCTAATTCATTCGTACGATCCATTCTAATTCATTCGCACAATCTATTCTAATTCATTCGTACGATCCATTCTAATTCATTAGCACGATCCATTCTAATTCATTCGTACGATCCATTCTATATCATTCGTACGATCCATTCTTACTCATTCGTACGATTCATTCTAATTCATTTGCATGAATGTATCCATTCTAATTTATTCGTACGATCCATTCTAATTCAATCGCACGATCCATTCTAATTCATTCGTACGATCCATTCTAATTCATTCGCATGATCCATTCTAATTCATTCGCACGATCCATTCTAATTCATTCATACAATCCATTCTAATTCTTTTGCACGAATATATCCATTCTAATTCATTCGTACAATCCACCCTAATTCCTTCGTAAGATCCATTCTATTCTAATTCATTCGTACGATCCATTCGAATTCATTTATACGATCCATTCTAATTCATTCGTACGATCCTTTCTAATTCATTCATATGATCCATTCTAATTCATTCGTATGATCCATTCTAATTCATTCGCATGATCCATTCTAATTCATTCGCATGATCCATTCTAATTCCTTCGTATGATCCATTCTATTTCATTTGTATGATCAATTCTAATTCCTTTGTACGATCCATTCTAATTCATTCCCATGAATGTATCCATTCTAATTCATACGTACGATCCATTCTTACTCATTCGTACGATCCATTCTAATTCATTCGCACGATCCATTCTAATTCATTTGCACGATCCATTCTAATTCATTCATACAATCCATTCTAATTCTTTTGCATTAAAGTATCCATTCTAATTCCTTCGTATGATCCATTCTAATTCATTAGCATGATCCATTCTAATTCATTCGTACGATCCATTCTATATCATTCGTACGATCCATTCTTACTCATTCGTACAATTCATTATAATTCATTCGCATGAATGTATCCATTCTAATTCATTCGTACGATCCATTCTAATTCATTCGCACGATCCATTCTAATTCATTCATACGATCCATTCTAATTCATTCGTACGGTCCATTCTAATTCATTCGCACGATCCATTCTAATTCATTTATACGATCCATTCTAATTCATTCATACAATCCATTCTAATTCCTTCGCACGAATGTATCCATTCTAATTCTTTTGTACGATCCACCCTAATTCCTTCGTATGATCCATTCTAATTCATTCGCACAAATGTATCCATTCTAATTCATTCGTACGATCCATTCGAATTCATTCTTACGATCCATTCTAATTCATTCATATGATCCATTCTAATTCATTCATACGATCCATTCTAATTCATTCGCACGAATGTATTCATTCGCACAATCTATTCTAATTCATTAGCACGATCCATTCTAATTCATTCGCACGAATGTATCCACTCTAATTCATTCATATGATCAATTCTAATTCATTCGCACGATCCATTCTAATTCATTCATACGATCCATTCTAATTCATTCGTACGATCCATTCTAATTCATTCGCACAATCTATTCTAATTCATTCGTACGATCCATTCTAATTCATTAGCACGATCCATTCTAATTCATTCGTACGATCCAATCTATTTCATTCGTACGATCCATTCTTACTCATTTGTACGATCCATTCAAATTCATTCGCACGAATGTATCCATTCTAATTCATTCGTACGATCCATTCTAATTCATTCGCATGATCCATTCTAATTCATTCGAACGATCCATTCTAATTCATTCGTACGATCCATTCTAATTCATTCACACGATCCATTCTAATTCATTCATACGATCCATTCTAATTCATTCATACGATCCATTCTAATTCATTCGTACGATACATTCTAATTCATTAGCACTATCCATTCTAATTCATTCATACGATCCATTCTATTTCATTCGTATGATCTATTCTAATTCATTCATATGATCCATTCTATTTCATTCGTACGATCCATTCTTACTCATTCGTACGATCCAATCTAATTCACTCGCACGATCCAATCATATTCATTCGTACGATCCATTCTAATTCATTCGTACGATCCATTCTATTTCATTCATACGATCTATTCTTACTCATTCGTACGATCCATTCTAATTCAATCGCACGAATGTATCCATTCTAATTTATTCGTGCGATCCATTCTAATTCATTCGCACGATCCTTTCTAATTCATTCATACGATCCATTCTAATTCATTCGTACGATCCATTCTAATTCATTCATACAATCCATTCTAATTCTTTTGCACGAATATATCCATTCTAATTCATTCGTACGATCCATTCTAATTCATTCGCATGATCCATTCTAATTCATTCGTACGATCCATTCTAATTCATTCGTACGATCCATTCTAATTCATTCGTCCGATCCATTCTAATTCATTCACACAACCTATTCTAATTTATTCGTACGATCCATTCTAATTCATTAGCACGATCCATTCTATTTTATTCGTACGATCCATTCTATTTCATTCGTACGATCCATTCTTACTCATTCGTACGATCCATTCTAATTCATTCGCACGAATGTATCCATTCTATTCTAATTCATTCGTACGATCCATTCTAATTCATTCATACGATCCATTCTAATTCATTCGCACGATCCATTATAATTCATTCATACGATCCATTCTAATTCATTCATACAATCCATTCTAATTCTTTCGCACGAATGTATCCATTCTAATTCATTCAAACGATCCACTCTAATTCCTTCGTATGATCCATTCTAATTCATTCGCACGAATGTATCCATTCTAATTCATTCGTATGATCCATTCGAATTCATTCATACGATCCATTCTAATTCATTCATACGATCCATTCTAATTCATTCGCACGAATGTATTCATTCGGACAATCTATTCTAATTTATTCGTACGATCCATTCTAATTCATTAGCACAATCCATTCTAATTCATTAGTACGATCCATTCTATTTCATTCGTACGGTCCATTCTTACTCATTCGTACGATCTATTCTAATTCATTCGCATGAATGTATCCATTCTAATTCAGTCATACGATCCATTCTAATTCATTCGCACGATCCATTCTAATTCATTCGTACGATCCATTCTAATTCATTCGCACAATCTATTCTAATTCATTCGTACGATCCATTCTAATTCATTAGCACGATCAATTCTAATTCATTCGTACGATCCATTCTATATCATTCGTACGATCCATTCTTACACATTCGTACGATTCATTCTAATTCATTCGCATGAATGTATCCATTCTAATTCATTCGTACGATCCATTCTAAATCATTCGCACGATCCATTCTAATTCATTCGTACGATCCATTCTAATTCATTCGTACGATCCATTCTAATTCATTCGCACGATCCATTCTAATTCATTCATACGATCCATTCTAATTCATTCATACAATCC
Organism: Chamaelirium japonicum; assembly: GCA_947650365.1. Taxonomy (NCBI): domain Eukaryota; kingdom Viridiplantae; phylum Streptophyta; class Magnoliopsida; order Liliales; family Melanthiaceae; genus Chamaelirium; species Chamaelirium japonicum. Next base: position 450,039 of record CANTAL010000156.1, read on the forward strand.
ATTCTAATTCTTTTGCACGAATATATCCATTCTAATTCATTCGTACAATCCACCCTAATTCCTTCGTATGATCCATTCTAATTCATTCGCACGAATGTATCTATTCTAATTCATTCGTACGATCCATTCGAATTCATTTATACGATCCATTCTAATTCATTCGCACGATCCATTCTAATTCATTCATACGATCCATTCTAATTCATTCGTACGATCCATTCTAATTCATTCGTATGATCCATTCTAATTCATTCACATGATCCATTCTAATTCATTCGCATTATCCATTCTAATTCCTTCGTACGATCCATTCTATTTCATTTGTATGATCCATTCTAATTCCTTCGTACGATCTATTCTAATTCATTCCCATGATTGTATCCATTCTAATTCATACGTACGATCCATTCTTACTCATTCGTACGATCCATTCTAATTCATTCGCACGATCCATTCTAATTCATTTGCACGATCCATTCTAATTCATTCATACATTCCATTCTAATTCTTTTGCACGAATGTATCCATTCTAATTCCTTCGTATGATCCATTCTAATTCATTAGCACGATCAATTCTAATTCATTCGTACGATCCATTCTATATCATTCGTACGATCCATTCTTACTCATTCGTACGATTCATTCTAATTCATTCGCATGAATGTATCCATTCTAATTCATTCGTACGATCCATTCTAATTCATTCGCACGATCCATTCTAATTCATTCATACGATCCATTCTAATTTATTCGTACGGTCCATTCTAATTCATTCGCACGATCCATTCTAATTCATTTATACGATCCATTCTAATTCATTCATACAATCCATTCTAATTCCTTCGCACGAATGTATCCATTCTAATTCTTTTGTACGATCCACCCTAATTCCTTCGTATGATCCATTCTAATTTATTCGCACAAATGTATCCATTCTAATTCATTCGTACGATCCATTCGAATTCATTCTTACGATCCATTCTAATTCATTCATACGATCCATTCTAATTCATTCATACGATCCATTCTAATTCATTCGTACGATCTATTCTAATTCATTAGCACGATCCATTCTAATTCATTCGTACGATCCATTATATTTCATTCGAACGATCTATTCTAACTCATTCGTATGATCCATTCTAATTCATTCGCACGAATGTATCCATTCTAATTCATTCGTACGATCCGTTCTAATTCATTCGCACGATCCATTCTAATTCATTCATACGATCCATTCTAATTCATTCGTACGATCCATTCTAATTCATTCGCACAATCTATTCTAATTCATTCGTACGATTCATTCTAATTCATTAGCTCGATCCATTCTAATTCATTCGTACGATCCAATCTATTTCATTCGTACGATCCATTCTTACTCATTCGTACGATCCATTCTAATTCATTCGCACGAATGTATCCATTCTAATTCATTCGTACGATCCATTCTAATTCATTCGCATGATCCATTCTAATTCATTCGTACGATCCATTCTAATTCATTCGTACGATCCATTCTAATTCATTCACACGATCCATTCTAATTCATTCATACGATCCATTCTAATTCATTCATACGATCCATTCTAATTCATTCGTACGATACATTCTAATTCATTAGCACTATCCATTCTAATTCATTCATACGATCCATTCTATTTCATTCGTATGATCTATTCTAATTCATTCATACGATCCATTCTATTTCATTCGTACGATCCATTCTTACTCATTCGTACGATCCAATCTAATTCACTCGCACGATCCAATAATATTTATTCGTACGATCCATTCTAATTCATTCGTACGATCCATTCTATTTCATTCATACGATCTATTCTTACTCATTCGTACGATCCATTCTAATTCAATCGCACGAATGTATCCATTCTAATTTATTCGTACGATCCATTCTAATTCATTCGCACAATCCTTTCTAATTCATTCATACGATCCATTCTAATTCATTCATACGATTCATTCTAATTCATTCATACAATCCATTCTAATTCTTTTGCACGAATATATCCATTCTAATTCATTCGTACGATCCATTCTAATTCATTCGCACGATCCATTCTAATTCATTCATACGATCCATTCTAATTCATTCGTACGATCCATTCTAATTCATACGTACAATCCATTCGAATTCATTCATACGATCCATTCCAATTCATTCATACGATCCATACTAATTCATTCGCACGAATGTATCCATTCTAATTCATTCGTACGATCCATTCTAATTTATTCGCACGATCCAATTTAATTCATTCGCATGATCCATTCTAATTCATTCATACGATCCATTCTATTTCATTCGTACGATCCATTCTTACTCATTCTTACGATTCATTCTAATTCATTCGCATAAACGTATTCATTCTAATTCATTCGTTCGATTCATTCTAATTCATTTGCACGATCCATTCTAATTCATTCATATGATCCATTCTAATTCATTCGTACGATCCATTCTAATTAATTCATACGATCCATTTTATTTCATTAGTACGATCCATTTTTACTCATTCATATGATCCATTCTAATTCATTCGCACGAATGTATCCATTCTAATTCATTCATACGATCAATTCGAATTCATTCGCACGATCCATTCTAATTCATTCATATGATCCATTCTAATTCATTCGTACGATCCATTCTAATTCATTCGCACAATCTATTCTAATTCATTCGTACGATCCATTCTAATTCATTTGCACGATCCATTCTAATTCATTCGTACGATCCATTCTATTTCATTCTTACGATCCATTCTTACTGATTCGTACGATCCATTCTAATTCATTCGCACGAATGTATCCATTCTAATTCATTCGCACGATCCATTCTAATTCATTAATACGATCCATTCTAATTCATTCATACGATCCATTCTAATTCATTCGCACGAATGTATCCATTCTAATTCATTCGTACGATCCATTCTAATTCATTCACACAACCTATTCTAATTTATTCGTACGATCCATTCTAATTCATTAGCACGATCCATTCTAATTCATTCGTACGATCCATTCTATTTCATTCGTACGATCCATTCTTACTCATTCGTACGATCCATTCTAATTCATTCGCACGAATGTATCCATTCTATTCTAATTCATTCGTACGATCCATTCTAATTCATTCATACGATCCATTCTAATTCATTCGCACGATCCATTATAATTCATTCATACGATCCATTCTAATTCATTCATACAATCCATTCTAATTCTTTCGCACGAATGGATCCATTCTAATTCATTCATACGATCCACTCTAATTCCTTCGTATGATCCATTCTAATTCATTCGCACGAATGTATCCATTCTAATTCATTCGTACTATCCATTCGAATTCATTCATACGATCCATTCTAATTCATTAATACGATCTATTCTAATTCATTAGCACGATCCATTCTAATTCATTCGTACGATCCATTCTATTTCATTCGAACGATCTATTCTAACTCATTCGTACGATCCATTCTAATTCATTCGCACGAATGTATCCACTCTAATTCATTCGTATGATCCATTCTAATTCATTCGCACGATCCATTCTAATTCATTCATACGATCCATTCTAATTCATTCGTACGATCCATTCTAATTCATTCGCACAATCTATTCTAATTCATTCGTACGATCCATTCTAATTCATTAGCACGATCCATTCTAATTCATTCGTACGATCCAATCTATTTCATTCGTACGATCCATTCTTACTCATTTGTACGATCCATTCAAATTCATTCGCACGAATGTATCCATTCTAATTCATTCGTACGATCCATTCTAATTCATTCGCATGATCCATTCTAATTCATTCGAACGATCCATTCTAATTCATTCGTACGATCCATTCTAATTCATTCACACAATCTATTCTTATTCATTCATACGATCCATTCTAATTCATTCAAACGATCCATTCTAATTCATTCGTACGATACATTCTAATTCATTAGCACTATCCATTCTAATTCATTCATACGATCCATTCTATTTCATTCGTATGATCTATTCTAATTCATTCATACGATCGATTCAATTTCATTCGTACGATCCATTCTTACTCATTCGTACGATCCAATCTAATTCACTCGCACGATCCAATCATATTCATTCGTACGATCCATTCTAATTCATTCGTACGATCCATTCTATCTCATTCATACGATCTATTCTTACTCATTCGTACGATCCATTCTAATTCAATCGCACGAATGTATCCATTCTAATTTATTCGTACGATCCATTCTAATTCATTCACACGATCCTTTCTAATTCATTCATACGATCCATTCTAGTTCATTTGTACGATCCATTCTAATTCATTCATACAATCCATTCTAATTCTTTTGCACGAATATATCCATTCTAATTCATTCGTACGATCCATTCTAATTCATTCACACGATCCATTCTAATTCATTCATACGATCCATTCTAATTCATTCGTACGATCAATTCTAATTCATACGTACAATCCATTCGAATTCATTCATACGATCCATTCTAATTGATTTATACGATCCATACTAATTCATTCGCACGAATGTATCCATTCTAATTCATTCGTACGATCCATTCTAATTCATTCGCACGATCCAATTTAATACATTCGCACGATCCATTCTAATTCATTCATACGATCCATTCTATTTTATTCGTACGATCCACTCTTACTCATTCTTACGATTCATTCTAATTCATTCGCACAAACATATTCATTCTAATTCATTCGTACGATCCATTCTAATTCATTCGCATGATCCATTCTAATTCATTCGTACGATCCATTATAATTCATTCGTACGATCCATTCTAATTCATTCGTACGATCCATTCTAATTCATTCACACAACCTATTCTAATTTATTCGTACGATCCATTCGAATTCATTAGCACGATCCATTCTATTTTATTCGTACGGTCCATTCAATTTCATTCGTACGGTCCATTCTTACTCATTCGTACGATCCATTCTAATTCATTCGCACGAATGTATCCATTCTATTCTAATTCATTCGTACGATCCATTCTAATTCATTCATACGAACCATTCTAATTCATTCGCACGATCCATTATAATTCATTCATACGATCCATTCTAATTCATTCATACAATCCATTCTAATTCTTTCGCATGAATGTATCCATTCTAATTCATTCATACGATCCACTCTAATTCCTTCGTATGATCCATTCTAATTCATTCGCACGAATGTATCCATTCTAATTCATTCGTACGAACCATTCGAATTCATTCATACGATCCATTCTAATTCATTCATACGATCCATTCTAATTCATTCGCACGAATGTATTCATTCGGACAATCTATTCTAATTCATTCGTACGATCCATTCTAATTCATTAGCACAATCCATTCTAATTCATTCGTACGATCCATTCTATTTCATTCGTACGGTCCATTCTTACTCATTCGTACGATCTATTCTAATTCATTCGCACGAATGTATCCATTCTAATTCAGTCATACGATCCATTCTAATTCAGTCATACGATCCATTCTAATTCATTCGCACGATCCATTCTAATTCATTCGAACGATCCATTCTAATTCATTCACGCAATCTATTCTAATTCATTCGTACGATCCATTCTAATTCATTAGCACGATCCATTCTAATTCATTCGTACGATCCATTCTATATCATTCGTACGATCCATTCTTACTCATTCGTACGATTCATTCTAATTCATTCGCATGAATGTATCCATTCTAATTCATTCGTACGATCCATTCTAATTCATTCGCACGATCCATTCTAATTAATTCGTACGATCCATTCTAATTCATTCGTACGATCCATTCTAATTCATTCGCACGATCCATTCAAATTCATTCATACGATCCATTCTAATTCATTCATGCAATCCATTCTAATTCTTTTGCACGAATATATCCATTCTAATTCATTCGTATAATCCACCCTAATTCCTTCGTATGATCCATTCTAATTCATTCGCACGAATGTATCTATTCTAATTCATTCGCACGATCCATTCGAATTCATTTATACGATCCATTCTAATTCATTCGCACGATCCATTCTAATTCATTCATACGATCCATTCTAATTCATTCGTATGATCCATTCTAATTCATTCACATGATCCATTCTAATTCATTCGCAATATCCATTGTAATTCCTTCGTACGATCCATTCTATTTCATTTGCATGATCCATTCTAATTCCTTCGTACGATCTATTCTAATTCATTCCCATGAATGTATCCATTCTAATTCATACGTACGATCCATTCTTACTCATTCGTACGATCCATTCTAATTCATTCGCACGATCCATTCTAATTTATTTGCACGATCCATTCTAATTCATTCATACAATCCATTCTAATTCTTTTGGACGAATGTATCCATTCTAATTCCTTCGTATGATCCATTCTAATTCATTAGCACGATCCATTCTAATTCATTCGTACGATCCATTCTATATCATTCGTACGATCCATTCTTACGTATTCGTACGATACATTCTAATTCATTCGCATGAATGTATCCAATCTAATTCATTCGTACGATCCATTCTAATTCATTCGCACGATCCATTCTAATTCATTCATACGATCCATTCTAATTCATTCGTACGGTCCATTCTAATTCATTCGCACGATCCATTCTAATTCATTTATATGATCCATTCTAATTCATTCATACAATCCATTCTAATTCCTTCGCACGAATGTATCCATTCTAATTCTTTTGTACGATCCACCCTAATTCCTTCGTATGATCCATTCTAATTTATTCGCACAAATGTATCCATTCTAATTCATTCGTACGATCCATTCGAATTCATTCTTACGATCCATTCTAATTCATTCATACGATCCATTCTAATTCATTCATACGATCCATTCTAATTCATTCGCACGAATGTATTCATTCGCACAATCTATTCTAATAAATTCGTACGATCTATTCTAATTCATTAGCACGATCCATTCTAATTCATTCGTACGATCCATTATATTTCATTCGAACGATCTATTCTAACTCATTCGTACGATCCATTCTAATTCATTCGCACGAATGTATCCATTCTAATTCATTCGTACGATCCGTTCTAATTCATTCGCACGATCCATACTAATTCATTCATACGATCCATTCTAATTCATTCATACGATGCATTCTAATTCATTCGAACAATCTATTCTAATTCATTCGTACGATTCATTCTAATTCATTAGCACGATCCATTCTAATTCATTCGTACGATCCAATCTATTTCATTCGTACGATCCATTCTTACTCATTCGTACGATCCATTCTAATTCATTCGCACGAATGTATCCATTCTAATTCATTCGTACGATCCATTCTAATTCATTCGCATGATCCATTCTAATTCATTCGTACGATCCATTCTAATTCATTCGTACTATCCATTCTAATTCATTCACACAATCCATTCTAATTCATTCATACGATCCATTCTAATTCATTCATACGATCCATTCTAATTCATTCGTACGATACATTCTAATTCATTAGCACTATCCATTCTAATTCATTCATACGATCCATTCTATTTCATTCGTATGATCTATTCTAATTCATTCATACGATCCATTCTATTTCATTCGTACGATCCATTCTTACTCATTCGTACGATCCAATCTAATTCACTCGCACGATCCAATAATATCTATTCGTACGATCCATTCTAATTCATTCGTACGATCCATTCTATTTCATTCATACGATCTATTCTTACTCATTCGTACGATCCATTCTAATTCAATCGCACGAATGTATCCATTCTAATTTATTCGTACGATACATTCTAATTCATTCGCACGATCCTTTCTAATTCATTCATACGATCCATTCTAATTCATTCATACGATCCATTCTAATTCATTCAGACAATCCATTCTAATTCTTTTGAACGAATATATCCATTCTAATTCATTCGTACGATCCATTCTAATTCATTCGCACGATCCATTCTAATTCATTCATACGATCCATTCTAATTCATTCATGCGATCCATTCTAATTCATTCATACAATCCATTTTAATTCTTTCGCACGAATGTATCCATTCTAATTCATTCGTACGATCCATTCTAATTCATTCGCACGATCCAATTTAATTCATTCGCACGATCCATTCTAATTCATTCATACGATCCATTCTATTTCATTCGTACGATCCATTCTTACTCATTCTTACGATTCATTCTAATTCATTCGCATAAACGTATTCATTCTAATTCATTCGTACGATCCATTCTAATTCATTCGCACGATCCATTCTAATTCATTCATACGATCCATTCTAATTCATTCGTACGATCCATTCTAATTTATTCATACGATCCATTCTATTTCATTAGTACGATCCATTTTTTCTCATTCGTATGATCCATTCTAATTCATTCGCACGAATGTATCCATTCTAATTCATTCATACGATCAATTCGAATTCATTCGCACGATCCATTCTAATTCATTCATATGACCCATTCTAATTCATTCGTACGATCCATTCTAATTCATTCGCACAATATATTTTAATTCATTCGTACGATCCATTCTAATTCATTAGCACAATCCATTCTAATTCATTCGTACGATCCATTCTATTTCATTCTTACGATCCATTCTTACTGATTCGTACGATCTATTCTAATTCATTCGCACGAATGTATCCATTCTAATTCATTCGCACGATCCATTCTAATTCATTAATACGATCCATTCTAATTCATTCATACGATCCATTCTAATTCATTCGCACGAATGTATCCATTCTAATTCATTCGTACGATCCATTCTAATTCATTAACACAACCTATTCTAATTTATTCGTACGATCCATTCTAATTCATTAGCACGATCCATTCTAATTCATTCGTACGATCCATTCTATTTCATTCGTACGATTCATTCTTACTCATTCGTGCGATCCATTCTAATTCATTCGCACGAATGTATCCATTCTATTCTAATTCATTCATACGATCCATTCTAATTCATTCATACGATCCATTCTAATTCATTCGCACGATCCATTATAATTCATTCGTACGATCCATTCTAATTCATTCATACAATTCATTCTAATTCTTTCACACGAATGGATCCATTCTAATTCATTCATACGATCCACTCTAATTCCTTCGTATGATCAATTCTAATTCATTCGCACGAATGTATCCATTCTAATTTATTCGCACGATCCATTCGAATTCATTCATACGATCCATTCTAATTCATTCGCACGAATGTATTTATTCGGACAATCTATTCTAATTCATTCGTACGATCCATTCTAACTCATTAGCACGACCCATTCTAATTCATTCGTACGATCCATTCTATTTCATTCGTACGATCCATTCTTACTCATTCGTACGATCTATTCTAATTCATTCGCACGAATGTATCCATTCTAATTCAGTCATACGATCCATTCTAATTCATTCGCACGATCCATTCTAATTCATTCGTACGATCCATTCTAATTCATTCGCACAATCTATTCTAATTCATTCGTACGATCCATTCTAATTCATTAGCACGATCCATTCTAATTCATTCGTACGATCCATTCTATATCATTCGTACGATCCATTCTTACTCATTCGTACGATTCATTCTAATTCATTCGCATGAATGTATCCATTCTAATTCATTCGTACGATCCATTCTAATTCATTCGCACGATCCATTCTAATTCATTCGTACGATCCATTCTAATTCATTCGTACGATCCATTCTAATTCATTCGCACGATCCATTCTAATTCATTCATACGATCCATTCTAATTCATTCATACAATCCATTCTAATTCTTTTGCATGAATATATCCATTCTAATTCATTCGTACAATCCACCTTAATTCCTTCGTATGATCCATTCTAATTCATTCGTAGGATCCATTCTAATTCCTTCGTACGATCTATTCTAATTCATTCCCATGAATGTATCCATTCTAATTCAGACGTACGATACATTCTTACTCATTCGCACGATCCATTCTAATTCATTCGCACGATCCATTCTAATTCATTTGCACGATCCATTCTAATTCATTCATACAATCCATTCTAATTCTTTTGCATGAAAGTATCCATTATAATTCCTTCGTATGATCCATTCTAATTCATTAGCACGATCCATTCTAATTCATTCGTACGATCCATTCTATATCATTCGTACGATCCATTCTTACTCATTCGTACGATTCATTATAATTCATTCGCATGAATGTATCCATTCTAATTCATTCGTACGATCCATTCTAATTCATTCACACGATCCATTCTAATTCATTCATACGATCCATTCTAATTCATTCGTACGGTCCATTCTAATTCATTCGCACGATCCATTCTAATTCATTTATATGATCCATTCTAATTCATTCATACAATCCATTCTAATTCCTTCGCATGAATGTATCCATTCTAATTCTTTTGTACGATCCACCCTAATTCCTTCGTATGATCCATTCTAATTCATTCGCACAAATGTATCCATTCTAATTCATTCATACGATCCATTCTAATTCATTCATACGATCCATTCTAATTCATTCGCACGAATGTATTTATTCGCACAATCTATTCTAATTCATTCGTACGATCTATTCTATTCATTAGCACGATCCATTCTAATTCATTCGTACGATCCATTCTATTTCATTCGTACGATCTATTCTAACTCATTCGTACGATCCATTCTAATTCATTCGCACGAATGTATCCATTCTAATTCATTCGTACGATCCATTCTAATTCATTCGCACGATCCATTCTAATACATTCATACGATCCATTCTAATTCATTCGTACGATCCATTCTAATTCATTCACACAATCTATTCTAATTTATTCGTACGATCCATTCAAATTCATTAGCACAATCCATTCTAATTCATTCGTACGATCCAATGTATTTCATTCGTACGATCCATTCTTACTCATTCGTACGATCCATTCTAATTCATTCGCACGAATGTATCCATTCTAATTCATTCGTACGATCCATTCTAGTTCATTCACATGATCTATTCTAATTCATTCGTACGATCCATTCTAATTCATTCGTACGATCCATTCTAATTCATTCACACGATCCATTCTAATTCATTCATACGATCCATTCTAATTCATTCATAAGATCCATTCTAATTCATTCGTACGATACATTCTAATTCATTAGCACTATCCATTCTAATTCATTCATACGATCCATTCTATTTCATTCATATGATCTATTCTAATTCATTCATACGATCCATTCTATTTCATTCGTACGATCCATTCTTACTCATTCGTACGATCCAATCTAATTCACTCGCACGATCCAATCATATTCATTCGTACGATCCATTCTAATTCATTCGTACGATCCATTCTATTTCATTCATACGATCTATTTTTACTCATTCGTACGATCCATTCTAATTCAATCGCACGAATGTATCCATTCTAATTTATTCGTACGATCCATTCTAATTCATTCGCACGATCCTTTCTAATTCATTCATACGATCCATTCTAATTCATTCGTACGATCCATTCTAATTCATTCATACAATCCATTCTAATTCTTTTGCACGAATATATCCATTCTAATTCATTCGTACGATCCATTCAAATTCATTCGCACGATCCATTCTAATTCATTCATACGATCCATTCTAATTCATTCGTCCGATCCATTCTAATTCATACGTACAATCCATTCGAATTCATTCATACGATCCATTCTAATTCATTCATACGATCCATACTAATTCATTCACACAAATGTATCCATTCTAATTCATTCGTACGATCCATTCTAATTCATTCGCACGATCCAATTTAATTCATTCGCACGATCCATTCTAATTCATTCATATGATCCATTCTATTTCATTCGTACGATCCATTCTTACTCATTCTTACGATTCATTCTAATTCATTCGCACAAACGTATTCATTCTAATTCATTTGTACGATCCATTCTAATTCATTCGCACGATCCATTCTAATTCATTCATACGATCCATTCTAATACATTCGTACAATCCATTCTAATTTATTCATACGATCCATTCTATTTCATTAGTACGATCCATTTTTACTCATTCGTATGATCCATTCTAATTCATTCGCACGAATGTGTCCATTCTAATTCATTCATACGGTCAATTCTAATTCATTCGCACGATCCATTCTAATTCATTCATATGATCCATTCTAATTCATTCGTACGATCCATTCTAATTCATTCACACAATCTATTCTAATTCATTCGTACGATCCATTCTAATTCATTAGCACGATCCATTCTAATTCATTTGTACGATCCATTCTATTTCATTCTTACGATCCATTCTTACTGATTCGTACGATCCATTCTAATTCATTCGCACGAATGTATCCATTCTAATTCATTTGCACGATCCATTCTAATTCATTAATACGATCCATTCTAATTCATTCATACGATCCATTCTAATTCATTCGCACGAATGTATCCATTCTAATTCATTCGTACGATCCATTCTAATTCATTCACACAACCTATTCTAATTTATTCGTACGATCCATTCTAATTCATTAGCACGATCCATTCTAATTCATTCGTACGATCCATTCTATTTCATTCGTACGATCCATTCTTACTCATTCGTACGATCCATTCTAATTCATTTGCACGAATGTATCCATTCTATTCTAATTCATTAGTACGATCCATTCTAATTCATTCATACGATCCATTCTAATTCATTCGCACGATCCATTATAATTCATTCATACCATCCATTCTAATTCATTCATACAATCCATTCTAATTCTTTCGCACGAATGTATCCATTCTAATTCATTCATACGATCCACTCTAATTCCTTCGTATGATCCATTCTAATTCATTCGCACGAATGTATCCATTCTAATTCATTCGTACGATCCATTCGAATTCATTCATACGATCCATTCGAATTCATTCATACGATCCATTCTAATTCATTCGCACGAATGTATTCATTCGGACAATCTATTCTAATTCATTCGTACGATCCATTCTAATTCATTAGCACGATCCATTCTAATTCATTCGTACGATCCATTCTATTTCATTCGTACGATCCATTCTTACTCATTCGTACGATCTATTCTAATTCATTCACACGAATGTATCCATTCTAATTCAGTCATACGATCCATTCTAATTCATTCGCACGATCCATTCTAATTTATTCATATGATCCATTCTAATTCATTCGCACAATCTATTCTAATTCATTCGTACGATCCATTCTAATTCATTAGCACGATCCATTCTAATTCATTCGTACGATCCATTCTATATCATTCGTACGATCCATTCTTACTCATTCGTACGATTCATTCTAATTCATTCGCATGAATGTATCCATTCTAATTCATTCGTACGATCCATTCTAATTCATTCGCACGATCCATTCTAATTCATTCGTACGATCCATTCTAATTCATTCGTACGATCCATTCTAATTCATTCGCACGATCCATTCTAATTCATTCATACGATCCATTATAATTTATTCATACAATCCATTCTAATTCTTTTGCACGAATATATCCATTCTAATTCATTCGTACAATCCACCCTAATTCCTTCGTATGATCTATTCTAATTCATTCGCACGAATGTATCTATTCTAATTCATTCGTACGATCCATTCGAATTCATTTATACGATCCATTCTAATTCATTCGCACGATCCATTCTAATTCATTCATACGATCCATTCTAATTCATTCGTATGATCCATTCTAATTCATTCGCATGATCCATTCTAATTCATTCGCATGATCCATTCTAATTCCTTCGTACGATCCATTCTATTTCATTTGTATGATCCATTCTAATTCCTTCGTACGATCCATTCTAATTCATTCCCATGAATGTATCCATTTTAATTCATACGTACGATCCATTCTTACTCATTCGTACGATCCATTCTAATTCATTCGCACGATCCATTCTAATTCATTTGCACGATCCATTATAATTCATTCATACAATCCATTCTAATTCTTTTGCACGAATGTATCCATTCTAATTCCTTCATATGATCCATTCTAATTCCATTCTAATTCATTCCAATCTATTCTAATTCATTTGTACGATCCATTCTAATTTCATACGTACGATCCATTCTAATTCATTCTAATTCATTCATACGATCCATTCTAATTCATACAATCCATTCTAATTTCATTGATACGATCCATTCTAATTCATTCTTACTTATTCTAATTCATTCGTAAAATCCATTCATATGATCTAATTCATTCGTACAATGAATTAGAAACGATACATTCGTGCGAATGATATAGAATGGATCGTATGAATGAATTAGATTGGATCATACGAATGAAATAGAATGGATCGTACGAATGAATTAGAATGGATCGTGCTAATGAATTAGAATGGATCGTACGAATGAATTTGAATAAATTGTGCGAATGAATACATTCGTGCGAATGAATTAGAATGGATCGTATGAATGAATTAGAATGGATCGTATCAAAGAATTAGAATGGATCGTATCAAAGAATTAGAATGGATCGAATGAATGAATTCGAATGGATCGTATGAATGAATTAGAATGGATACATTCGTGCAAAGGAATTAGAATGGATCATACGAAGGAAATAGGGTGGATCGTACGAATGAATTAGAATGGATCGTGCTAATGAATTAGAATGGATCGTACAAATAAATTAGAATAGTTTGTCCGAATGAATTAGAATGGATCGTTCGAATGAATTAGAATGGATCGTATGAATGAATTGGAATGGATCGTACGAATGAGTAAGAATTAGAATAGATTGTATGAATGAATTTGAATGGATCGTATGAATGAATTAGTATGGATCGTGCGAATGAATTAGAATGGATTGGGCTAATGAGTAAGAATGGATCGTACGAATGAAATAGAATGGATCGTATGAATGAATTAGAATGGATCGTGCTAATGAATTAAAATAGATTGTGCGAATTAATTAGCATAGATCGTGCGAATGAATTAGAATGGATCGTGCGAATAAATTAGAATGGATACATTCGTGCAAATGAATTAGAATGGATGGTATGAATGAATTAGAATGGATCGTATGAATGAATTCTAATAGATCGTACAAATGATTTAGAATGAATATATTCGTGCGAATGAATTAGAATGGATCATATGAAGGAATTAGGGTGGATCGTACGAATGAATTAGAATGGATACATTCGTATGAATGAATTAGAATGGAAACATTCGTACGATCCATTCTAATTCATTCATAAGATCCATTCTAATTCATTCATATGATCCATTTTATTTCATTCGTACGATCCATTCATACTCATTCGTACGATCCATTCGAATTCATTCGTACGATCCATTCTAATTCATTAGCATAATCTATTCTAATTCATTCGTACGATCTATTCTAATTCATTAGCACGATCCATTCTAATTTATTCGTACGATCCATTCTATTTTATTCGTATGATCCATTCTTACTCATTTGTACGATCCATTCTAATTCATTCGCACGAATGTATCCATTCCAATTCATTCGTACGATCCATTCTATTTCATTCGTACGATCCATTCTAATTCATTCATACAATCCATTCTAATTCATTCGCACGAATGTATGCATTCTAATTCATTCGCACGATCCATTTTAATTCATTCGTACGATCCATTCTAATTCATTCACACGATCCATTCTAATTCATTCATACGATCCATTCTAATTCATTCATACGATCCATTCTAATTCATTCGTACGATCCATTCTAATTTATTCGTACGATCCATTCTAATTCATTCACACGATCCATTCTAATTCATTCATACGATCCATTCTAATTCATTCGTACGATACATTCTAATTCATTAGCACTATCCATTCTAATTCATTCATACGATCCATTCTATTTCATTCGTATGATCTATTCTAATTCATTCATACGATCCATTCTATTTCATTCGTACGATCCATTCTTACTCATTCGTACGATCCAATCTAATTCATTCGCACGATCCAATCATATTCATTTGTACGATCCATTCTAATTCATTCGTACGATCCATTCTTTTTCATTCATACGATCTATTCTTACTCATTCGTACGATCCATTCTAATTCATTCACACGAATGTATCCATTCTAATTTATTCGTACGATCCATTCTAATTCATTTGCACGATCCTTTCTAATTCATTCATACGATCCATTCTAATTCATTCGTACGATCCATTCTAATTCATTCATACGACCCATTCTAATTCGTACGATCCATTCTAATTCATTCGCACGATCCAATTTAATTCATTCGCACGATCCATTCTAATTTATTCATACGTTCCATTCTATTTCATTCGTACGATCCATTCTTACTCATTCTTACGATTCATTCTAATTCATTCGCACAAACGTATTCATTCTAATTCATTCGTACGATCCATTCTAATTTATTCGCACGTTCCATTCTAATTCATTCATACGATCCATTCTAATTCATTCGTACGATCCATTCTAATTTATTCATACGATCCATTCTATTTCATTCGTACGATCCATTTTTACACATTCGTATGATCCATTCTAATTCATTCGCACGAATGTATCCAGTCTAATTCATTCATACGATCAATTCTAATTCATTCGCACGATCCATTCTAATTCATTCATATGATCCATTCTAATTCATTCGTACGATCCATTCTAATTCATTCGCACAATCTATTCTAATTCATTCCTACGATCCATTCTAATTCATTAGCACGATCCATTCTAATTCATTCGTACGATCCATTCTATTTCATTCGTACGATCCATTCTTAATGATTCGTACGATCTATTCTAATTCATTCGCACGAATGTATCCATTCTAATTCATTCGCACGATCTATTCTAATTCATTAATACGATCCATTCTAATTCATTCATATGATCCATTCTAATTCATTCGCACGAATGTATCCATTCTAATTCATTCGTACCATCCATTCTAATTCATTCACACAACCTATTCTAATTTATTCGTACGATCCATTCTAATTCATTAGCACGATCCATTCTAATTCATTTGTACGATCCATTCTATTTCATTCGTACGATCTATTCTTACTCATTCGTACGATCCATTCTAATTCATTCGCACGAATGTATCCATTCTATTCTAATTCATTCGTACAATCCATTATAATTCATTCATATGATCCATTCTAATTCATTCGCACGATCCATTATAATTCATTCATACGATCCATTCTAATTCATTCATACAATCCATTCTAATTCTTTCGCACGAATGTATCCATTCTAATTCATTCATACGATCCACTCTAATTCCTTCGTATGATCCATTCTAATTCATTCGCACGAATGTATCCATTCTAATTCATTTGTACGATCCATTCGAATTCATTCATACGATCCATTCTAATTCATTCATACGATCCATTCTAATTCATTTGCACGAATGTATTCATTCGGACAATCTATTCTAATTCATTCGTACGATCCATTCTAATTCATTAGCACGATCCATTCTAATTCATTCGTACGATCCATTCTATTTCATTCGTTCGATCCATTCTTACTCATTCGTACGATCCATTCTAATTCATTCGCACGAATGTATCCATTCTAATTCAGTCATACGATCCATTCTAATTCATTCGCACGATTCATTCTAATTCATTCGTACGATCCATTCTAATTCATTAGCACGATCCATTCTAATTCATTCGTACGATCCATTCTATATCATTCGTACGATCCATTCTTACTCATTCATACGATTCATTCTAATTCATTCGCATGAATGTATCCATTCTAATTTATTCGTACGATCCATTCTAATTCATTCGCACGATCCATTCTAATTCATTCGTACGATCCATTCTAATTCATTCGTATGATCCATTCTAATTCATTCGCACGATCCATTCTAATTCATTCATACGATCCATTCTAATTCATTCATACAATCCATTCTAATTCTTTTGCACGAATATATCCATTCTAATTCATTCATACAATCCACCCTAATTCCTTCGTATGATCCATTCTAATTCATTCGCACGAATGTATCTATTCTAATTCATTTGTACGATCCATTTGAATTCATTTATACGATCCATTCTAATTCATTCGCACGATCCATTCTAATTCATTCATACGATCCATTCTAATTCATTCGTATGATCCATTCTAATTCATTCGCATGATCCATTCTAATTATTCGCATGATCCATTCTAATTCCTTCGTACGATCCATTCTATTTTATTTGTATGATCCATTCTAATTCCTTCGTACGATCCATTCTAATTCATTCCCATGAATGTATCCATTGTAATTCATACGTACGATCCATTCTTACTCATTCATACGATCCATTCTAATTCATTTGCACGATCCATTCTAATTCATTTGCACGATCCATTCTAATTCATTCATACAATCCATTCTAATTCTTTTGCACGAATGTATTCATTCTAATTCCTTCGTATGATCCATTCTAATTCCTTCGTACGATCCATTGTAATTCCTTCGTACGATCCATTCTAATTCCTTCGTACGATCCATTCTATTTCATTCGTATGATCCATTCTAATTCCTTCGTACGATCCATTCTAATTCATTCCCATGAATTATCCATTCTAATTCCTTTGTACGATTCATTCTAATTCATTCGTACGATCCATTCTTTCGTATGTATCCATTCTAATTTATTCGTACGATCAATTCAAATTCATTCGCACGATCCATTCTAATTCATTCGTACGATCCATTCTAATTCATTCGTACGATCCATTCTAATTTATTCGCATGATCCATTCTAATTCATTCTTACGATCCATACTAATTCTTTCGTACGATCAAGTCTAATTCATTCGCACAATCTATTCTAATTCATTCGTATGATCCATTCTAATTCATTAGCACGATCCAATCTAATTCATTAGCACGATCCATTCTAATTCATTCATACGATCCATTCTATTTCATTCGTAAGATCCATTCTTACTCATTCGTACGATCCATTCATGGGAATAAATTAGAATGGATCATACGAAGGAATTAGAAAGGATCGTACGAATGATTTCGAATAGATTGTGCGAATGAATTAGAATGGATCATATGAATGAATTAGAATGGATTGTGCTAATGAGTAAGATCAATTCTTACTCATTCATACGATCGATTCTAATTGGATTGGATCGTACGAATGAATTAGAATGGATCGTATGAATGAATTAGAATGGATCGTGCGAATGAATTAGAATGGATCGTACGAATGAATTACAATGGATATATTCGTGCGAATGAATTAGAATGGATTGTATGAATGAATTAGAATGGATCGTACGAATGAATTAGAATGGATCGTATGAATGAATTAGAATGGATCGTGCGAATGAATTAGAATGGATCGTATGAATGAAATAGAATGGATCGTACGAATTAATTAGAATGGATCGTGCGATTGAATTAGATTGGATCGTGCGAATGGATCGTACGAATGAATTAGAATGGATCGTACGAATGAATTAGAATGTATTGTACAAATGAATTAGAATAGATTGTGCGAATGAATTAGAATGGATCGTACGAATAAATTAGAATGGATCGTACCAATGAATTAGAATGGATCGTATGAATGAATTAGAATGGATCGTACGAATGAATTAGAATGGATACATTCGTGCGAAAGAATTAGAATGGATCGTGCTAATTCATTCATACGATCCATTCTAATTCATTCGTACGATCTATTCTAATTCATTCGCACAATCTATTCTAATTCATTCTTACGATCCATTCTAATTCATTCGCACGATCCATTCTAATTCATTTGCACGATCCATTCTAATTCATTCATACAATCCATTCTAATTCTTTCGCAACAATGTATCTGTTCTAATTCATTCGTACGATCCACCCTAATTCCTTCGTATGATCCATTCTCATTCATTCGCAGGATCCATTCTAATTCATTCATACGATCCATTCTAATTCATTCATACAATCCATTCTAATTCTTTCGCATGAATGTATGCATTCTAATTTATTCGTACGATCAACCCTAATTCCTTCGTATGATCCATTCTAATTCATTCGCACGAATGTATCCATTCTAATTCATTCGTACAATCCATTCTAATTCATTCGTACTATCCACCCTAATTCCTTCATATGATCCATTCTAATTCATTCGCACGAATGTATCCATTCTAATTCATTCGTACGATCCATTCGAATTCATTCATACGATCCATTCTAATTCATTCATACGATCCACTCTAATTCATTCGCACGAATGTATCCATTCTAATTCATTCGTACGATCCATTCTAATTCATTCGCACGATCCAATCTAATTCATTTGCACGATCCATTCTAATTCATTCGTACGATCTATTCTATTTTATTCGTACGATCCATTCTTACTCATTCATACGATCCATTCTAATTCATTCGCATGAATGTATCCTCATTCGCACGATCCATTCTAATTCATTTGCACGATCCATTCTAATTCATTCATACAATCCATTCTAATTCTTTCGCACCAATGTATCCATTCTAATTCATTCGTACGATCCACCCTAATTCCTTCGTATGATCCATTCTAATTCATTCGCACGAATGTATCCATTCTAATTCATTCGTACGATCCATTCGAATTCATTCATACGATCCATTCTAATTCAATCATACGATCCATTCTAATTTATTCGCATGAATGTATCCATTCTAATTAATTCGTACGATCCATTTTAATAAATTCGCATAATCTATTCTAATTCATTCGTACGATCCATTCTAATTCATTCGCACGATCCATTCTAATTCATTTGCACGATCCATTCTAATTCATTCATATAATCCATTCTAATTCTTTTGCACGATTGTATCCATTCTAATTCATTCATACGATCCATTCTAATTCCTTCATATGATCCATTCTAATTCCTTCGTATGATTCATTCTATTTTATTCGTATGATCCATTCTAATTCCTTCGTACGATCCATTCTAATTCATTACCATGAATGTATCCATTCTAATTCATACGTACGATCCATTCTAATTCATTCATACGATCCATTCTAATTCATTCGCACGAATGTATCGATTCTAATTCATTCGTACGATCCATTCTAATTCATTCGCACGATCCTTTCTAATTCATTCGTACGATCCATTCTGATTTATTCATACGATCCATTCATATTCATTCGCACGAATATATCCATTCTAATTCATTCGTGCGATCCATTCTAATTCATTCTAATCTATTCTAATTCATTTGTACGATCCATTCTAATTTCATACGTACGATCCATTCTAATTCATTCTAATTCATTCATACGATCTATTCTAATTCATTCACACGAATGTATCCATTCTAATTCATTCGATCGATACATTCTAATTCATTCGCATGAATGTATCCATTCTAATTCATTCTAATTCCTTCGTATGATCCATTCGTACGATCCATTCTAATTCCTTCGCACGAAAATATCCATTCTAATTCATTCGTACGTACGATCCATTCTAATTCATTCGCACGATCCATTCTTATTCATTCATACGATCCATTCTAATTCATTCATACAATCCATTCTAATTCTTTCGCACGAATGTATCCATTCTAATTCATTCATACAATCCATTCTAATTCTTTCGCACGATCCATTCTAATTCCTTCGTACGATTCATTCTAATTCATTCGTACGATCCATTCTAATTCATTCGCAACATCCATTCTAATTCATTCATACGATCCATTCTAATTCATTTATACAATCCATTCTAATTCTTTCGCACGAATGTATCCATTCTAATTCATTCGTACGATCCACCCTAATTCCTTCGTATGATCCAATCTAATTCATTCGCACGAATGTATCCATTCTAATTCATTCATACGATCTATTCAAATTCATTCATACGATCCATTCTAATTCATTTATACGATCCATTCTAATTCATTCATACGATCCATTCTAATTCATTCGCATGAATGTATTCATTTGCACAATCTATTCTAATTCATTTGTACGATCCAGTCTAATTCATGAGCACGATCCATTCTAATTCATTAGCACGATCCATTCTATTTCATTCGTACGATCCATTCTTACTAATTCGTATGATCCATTCTAATTCATTAGCACGAATGTATCCATTGTAATTCATTCGTACGATCCATTCTAATTCATTCGCCCGATCCATTCTAATTCATTCATACGATCCATTCTAATTCATTAGTACGATCCATTCTAATTCATTCATACGATTGTACGTAGGAATGGATCGTACGATCCATTCTATTTCATTCGTACGATCCATTCAAATTCATACAATCCATTCTAATTTCATTCAAACGATCCATTCTAATTCATTCTTACTTATTCTAATTCATTCGTAAAATCCATTCATATGATCTAATTCATTCGTACAATGAATTAGAAAGGATACATTCGTGCGAATGAATTAGAATGGATCGTATGAATGAATTAGATTGGATCATACGAATGAAATAGAATGGATCGTACGAATGAATTAGAATGGATCGTGCTAATGAATTAGAATGGATCGTACGAATGAATTAGAATAGATTGTGCGAATGAATACATTCGTGCGAATGAATTAGAATGGATCGTATGAATGAATTAGAATGGATCGTATCAATGAATTACAATGGATCGAATGTATGAATTCGAATGGATCGTATGAATGAATTAGAATGGATACATTCGTGCAAATGAATTTGAATGGATCATACGAAGGAAAAAGGGTGGATCGTACGAATGAATTAGAATGGATCGTGCTAATGAATTAGAATGGATCGTACGAATGAATTAGAATAGTTTGTGCGAATGAATTAGAATGGATCGTACGAATGAATTAGAATGGATCGTATGAATGAATTGGAATGGATCGTACGAATGAGTAAGAATTAGAATAGATTGTATGAATGAATTAGAATGGATCGTATGAATGAATTCGAATGGATCGTGCGAATGAATTAGAATGGATTGGGCTAATGAGTAAGAATGGATCGTACAAATGAAATAAAATGGATCGTACGAATGAATTAGAATGGATCGTGCTAATGAATTAGAATGGATCGTACGAATGAATTTGAATAGATTGTGCTAATGAATTAGAATGGATCGTGCGAATGAATTAGAATGGATACATTCGTTCAAATGAATTAGAATGGATCGTATGAATGAATTAGAATGGATCGTATGAATGAATTCTAATAGATCGTACGAATGATTTAGAATGAATATATTCGTGCGAATGAATTAGAATGGATCATACGAAGGAATTAGGGTGGATCGTACGAATGAATTAGAATGGATACATTCGTACGAATGAATTAGAATGGAAACATTTGTACGATCCATTCTAATTCATTCATACGATCCATTCTGTTTCATTCATATGATTCATTTTATTTCATTCATACGATCCATTCATACTCATTCGTACGATCCATTCGAATTCATTCGTACGATCCATTCTAATTCATTCGCACAATCTATTCTAATTCATTCATACGATCTATTCTAATTCATTAGCATGATCCATTCAAAATTATTCGTACGATCCATTCTATTTTATTCGTATGATCCATTCTTACTCATTTGTACGATCCATTCTAATTCATTCGCACGAATGTATCCATTCCAATTCATTCGTACGATCCATTCTATTTCATTCGTACGATCCATTCTAATTCATTCATACGATCCATTCTAATTCATTCGGACGAATGTACGCATTCTAATTCATTCGCACGATCCATTCTAATTCATTCGTACAATCCATTCTAATTAATTCATTCGTACGATCCATTCTAATTTATTCGTATAATCCACCCTAATTCCTTCGTATGATCCATTCTAATTCGTTCGCATGAATGTATCCATTCTAATTCATTCTAATTCATTCACACGATCCATTCTAATTCATTCATACGATCCATTCTAATTCATTCACACGATCCATTCTAATTCATTCGCACGAATGTATCCATTCTAATTCATTCGTACGATCCATTCTAATTCATTCGCACAATCTAATTCATTCGTACGATCCATTCTAATTCATTCATACGATCCATTCTATTTCATCCGTACGATCCATTTTTACTCATTCGTATGATCCATTTTAATTCATTCACACGAATGTATCCATTCTAATTCATTCATACGATCCATTCTAATTCATTCGCACGATCCATTCTAATTCATTCGTACGATCCATTCTAATTCATTCGCACAATCTATTCTAATTCATTCGTACGATCCATTCTAACTCATTAGCACAATCCATTCTAATTCATTCGTACGATCCATTCTATTTCATTCGTACGATCCATTCTTACTGATTCGTACGATCCATTCTAATTCATTCGCACGAATGTATCCATTCTAATTCATTCGTACGATCCATTCTAATTCATTCGCACGATCCATTCTAATTCATTCATACGATCCATTCTAATTCATTCACCCGAATGTATCGATTCTAATTCATTCGTACGATCCATTCTAATTCATTCGCACAACCTATTCTAATTTATTCATACGATCCATTCTAATTCATTAGCACGATCTATTCTAATTCATTCGTATGATCCATTCTAATTCATTCGCACGATCCATTCTAATTCATTCATGCAATCCATTCTAATTCATTCGTACGATCCATTCTAATTCATTCGCACGATCCATTATAATTCATTCATACGATCCATTCCAATTCATTCATACAATCCATTCTAATTCTTTCACACGAATGTATCCATTCTAATTCATTCGTACGATCCACCCTAATTCCTTCGTATGATCCATTCTAATCCATTCGCAAGAATATATCCATTCTAATTCATACGTACGATCCATTCGAATTCATTCATACGATCCATTCTAATTTATTCATACGATCCATTCTAATTCATTTGCACAAATGTATTCATTCGGACAATCTATTCTAATTCATTCGTACGATCCATTCTAATTCATTAGCACGATCTATTCTAATTCATTCGTACAATCCATTCTATTTCATTCGTATGATCCATTCTTACTCATTCGTACGATCCATTCTAATTCATTCGAACGAATGTATCCATTCTAATTCAGTCATACGATCCATTCTAATTCATTCGCACGATCCATTCTAATTCATTCATACGATCCATTCTAATTCATTCGTACGATCCATTCTAATTCATTCGCACAATCTATTCTAATTCATTCGTACGATCCATTCTAATTCATTAGCACGATCCATTCTAATTCATTCGGACGATTCATTCTATATCATTCGTACGATCCATTCTTACTCATTCGTACGATTCAATCTAATTCATTCGCATGAATGTATCCATTCTAATTCATTCATACGATCCATTCTAATTCATTCGCACGACCCATTCTAATTCATTCGTACGATCCATTCTAATTCATTCATACAATCCATTCTAATTCTTTCGCACGAATGTATCCATTCTAATTCATTCGTACAATCCACCCTAATTCCTTCGTATGATCCATTCTAATTAATTCGCACGAATGTATCCATTCTAATTAATTCGTACGATCCATTCGAATTCATTTATACGATCCATTCTAATTCATTCGCACGATCCATTCTAATTCATTCATACGATCCATTCTAATTCATTCGTATGATCCATTCTAATTCATTCGCATGATCCATTCTAATTCATTCGCATGATCCATTCTAATTCCTTCATACGATCCATTCTATTTCATTTGTATGATCCATTCTAATTCCTTCGTACAATCCATTCTAATTCATTCCCATGAATGTATCCATTCTAATTCATACGTACGATCCATTCTTACTCATTCGTACGATTCATTCTAATTCATTCGCACGATCCATTCTAATTCATTTGCACGATCCATTCTAATTCATTCATACAATCCATTCTAATTCTTTTGCACGAATGTATCCATTCTAATTCCTTCGTACGATCCATTATAATTCCTTCGTACGATCCATTCTAATTCCTTTGTACGATCCATTCTATTTCATTCGTATGATCTATTCTAATTCCTTCGTACGATCCATTCTAATTCATTCCCATGAATGTATCCATTCTAATTCCTTCGTATGATTCATTCTAATTCATTCGTACGATCCATTCTTTCGTATGTATCCATTCTAATTTATTCGTACGATCCATTCTAATTCATTCGCACGATCCATTCTAATTCATTCGTACGATCCATTCTAATTCATTCGCACGATCCATTCTAATTCATTCCTACGATCCATTCTAATTCTCTCGTACGATCAAGTCTAATTCATTCGCACAATCTATTCTAATTCATTCGTATGATCCATTTTTATTCATTAACACTATCCATTCTAATTTATTCGTACGATCCATTCTATTTCATTCGTACGATCCATTCTTACTCATTCGTACGATCCATTCTAATTCATTCGCCGATCCATTCTAATTCATTCATACGATACATGCTATTTCATTCGTACGATCCATTCTTACTCATTCGAACGATCCATTCATGGGAATGAATTAGAATGGATCATACGAAGGAATTAGAAAGGATCGTACGAATGAATTAGAATAGATTGTGCGAATGAATTATAATGGATCATATGAATGAATTAGAATGGATTGTGCTAATGAGTAAGATCAATTCTTACTCATTCGTACGATCCATTCTAATTAGAATGGATCGTACGAATGAATTAGAATGGATCGTATGAATGAATTAGAATGGATCGTTCGAATGAATTAGAATGGATCGTACGAATAAATTAGAATGGATACATTCATGCGAATGTATTAGGATGGATTGTATGAATGAATTAGAATGGATCTTACAAATGAATTAGAATGGATCGTATGAATGAATTAGAATGGATTGTGCGAATGAATTAGAATGGATCGTATGAATGAAATAGAATGGATCGTACGAATGAATTAGAATGGATCGTGCGATTGAATTAGATTGGATCGTGCGAATGGTTCGTACGAATGAATTAGAATGGATCGTACGAATGAATTAGAATGTATTGTACGAACGAATTAGAATAGATTGTGCGAATGAATTAGAATGGATCGTACGAATAAATTAGAATGGATCGTACGAATGAATTAGAATGGATCGTATGAATGAATTAGAATGGATCGTACGAATGAATTAGAATGGATACATTCGTGAGAAAGAATTAGAATGGATCGTGCTAATTCATTCATACGATCCATTCTAATTCATTCGTACGATCTATTCTAATTCATTCACGCAATCTATTCTAATTCATTCTTACGATCCATTCTAATTCATTTGTATGATCCATTCTAATTCATTTGCACGATCCATTCTGATTCATTCATACAATCCATTCTAATTCTTTCACAAGAATGTATCCATTCTAATTCATTCGTACGATCCACCCTAATTCCTTCGTTTGATCCATTCTAATTCATTCGCACGATCCATTCTAATTCATTCATACGATCCATTCTAATTCATTCATACAATCCATTCTAATTCTTTCGCACGAATGTATGCATTCTAATTCATTTGTACGATCAACCGTAATTCCTTCATTTGATCCATTCTAATTCATTCGCACGATTATATCCATTCTAATTCATTCGTACGATCCATTCTAATTTATTCGTACTATCCAGCCTAATTCCTTCATATGATCCATACTAATTCATTCGCACGAATGTATCCATTCTAATTCATTCGTACGATCAATTCGAATTCATTCATACGATCCATTCTAATTCATTCATAAGATCCACTCTAATTCATTCGCACGAATGTATCCATTCTAATTCATTCGTACGATCCATTCTAATTCATTCGCACGATCCAATCTAATTCATTTGCACGATCCATTCTAATTCATTCGTACGATCTATTCTATTTCATTCGTACGATCCATTCTTACTCATTCGTACGATCCATTCTAATTCATTCGCATGAATGTATCCTCATTTGCACGATCCATTCTAATTCATTCGCACAATCCATTCTATTTCATTCATACAATCTATTCTAATTCTTTCGCACCAATGTATCCATTCTAATTCATTCATACGATCCACCCAAATTCCTTCGTATGATCCATTCTAATTCATTCGCACGAATGTATCCATTCTAATTCATTCGTACGATCTATTCGAATTCATTCATACGATCCATTCTAATTCAATCATACGGTCCATTCTAATTTATTCGCACGAATGTATCCATTCTAATTCATTCGTACGATCCATTCTAATTAATTCGCACAATCTATTCTAATTCATTCGTACGATCCATTCAAATTCATTCGCACGATCCATTCTAATTCATTTGCACGATCCATTCTAATTCATTCATACAATCCATTCTAATTCTTTTGCACGAATGTATCCATTCTAATTCATTCATACGATCCATTCTAATTCCTTCATATGATCCATTCTAATTCCTTCGTACGATTCATTCTATTTCATTCGTATGATCCATTCTAATTCCTTCGTACGATCCATTCTAATTCATTACCATGAATGTATCCATTCTAATTCATACGTATGATCCATTCAAATTCATTCATACGATCCATTCTAATTCATTCGCACGAATGTATCCATCCTAATTCATTCGTACGATCCTTTCTAATTCATTCGGACGATCCATTCTAATTCCTTCGTACGATCCATTCTGATTCATTCATACGATCCATTCTAATTCATTCGCACGAATGTATCCATTCTAATTCATTCGTGCGATCCATTCTAATTCATTCGTATGATCCATTCTAATTTCATACGTATGATCCATTCTAATTCATTCTAATTGATTCATACGATCCATTCTAATTCATTCGCACGAATGTATCCATTCTAATTCATTCGTACGATCCATTCTAATTCATTCGCATGAATGTATCCATTCTAATTCATTCTAATTCCTTCGTACGATCCATTCGTACGATCCATTCTAATTCCTTCGCACGAAAATATCCATTCTAATTCATCATACGTACGATCCATTCTAATTCATTCGCACGATCCATTCTAATTCATTCATACGATCCATTCTAATTCATTCATACAATCCATTCTAATTCCTTCGCACGAATGTATCCATTCTCATTCATTCATACAATCCATTCTAATTCTTTCGCACGATCCATTCTAATTCCAGTCTAATTCATTAGCACGGTCCATTCTAATTCATTAGCACGATCCATTCTATTTCATTGGTACGATCCATTCTTACTCATTCATATGATCCATTCTAATTCATTAGCACGAATGTATCCATTGTAATTCATTCGTACGATCCACTCTAATTCATTCGCCCGATCCATTCTAATTCATTCATACGATCCATTCTAATTCATTAGTACGATCCATTTTAATTCATTCATATGATCGTATGTAGGAATGGATCGTACGATCCATTCTATTTCATTCGTACGATCTATTCAAATTCATACAATCCATTCTAATTTCATTCATACGATCCATTCTAATTCATTCTTACTTATTCTAATTCATTCGTAAAATCCATTCATATGATCTAATTCATTCGTACAATGAATTAGAAAGGATACATTCGTGTGAATGAATTAGAATGGATCGTATGAATGAATTAGATTGGATCATACGAATGAAATATAATGGATCGTATGAATGAATTAGAATGGATCGTGCTAATGAATTAGAATGGATCGTACGAATAAATTAGAATAGATGGTGCGAATGAATACATTCGTGCGAATGAATTAGAATGGATCGTATGAATGAATTAGAATGGATCGAATGAATGAATTCGAATGGATCGTAT
This sequence comes from Chamaelirium japonicum, assembly GCA_947650365.1. Lineage (NCBI taxonomy): Eukaryota > Viridiplantae > Streptophyta > Magnoliopsida > Liliales > Melanthiaceae > Chamaelirium > Chamaelirium japonicum. The sequence continues at coordinate 480,005 of CANTAL010000156.1, forward strand.
GAATGAATTAGAATGGATACATTTGCGCAAACGAATTAGAATGGATCATACGAAGGAAATAGGGTGGATCGTACGAATGAATTAGAATGGATCGTGCTAATGAATTAGAATGGATCGTACGAATGAATTAGAATAGATTGTGCTAATGAATTAGAATGGATCGTACGAATAAATTAGAATGGATCGTATGAATGAATTAGAATGGATCCTGCGAGTGAATTAGAATGGATCGTACGAATGACTTAGAATGGATACATTCATCCGAATGAATTAGAATGGATCGTACGAATGAGTAAGAATTAGAATAGATTGTATGAATGAATTAGAATGGATCGTATGAATGAATTACAATGGATCGTGCGAATGAATTAGAATGGATTGGGCTAAAGAGTAAGAATGGATCGTACGAATGAAATAGAATGGATCGTGCGAATGAATTAGAATGGATCGTGCTAATGAATTAGAATGGATCGTACGAATAAATTAGAATAGATTGTGCGAATGAATTAAAATGGATCATGCGAATGAATTAGAATGGATACATTCGTGCAAATGAATTAGAATGGATCGTATGAATGAATTAAAATGGATCGTATGATTGAATTTTAATGGATCGTACGACAGAATTAGAATGGATACATTCGTGCGAATGAATTAGAATGGATCATACGATGGAATTAGGGTGGATCGTACGAATGAATTAGAATGGATACATTCGTACGAATGAATTAGAATGGATCATATGAATTAGAATGGATACATTCGTACGATCCATTCTAATTTATTCATACGATCCATTCTAATTCATTCATACGATCCATTCTATTTCATTCGTACGATCCATTCATACTCATTCGTATGATCCATTCGAATTCATTCGTACGATCCATTCTAATTCATTCGCACAATCTATTCTAATTCATTCGAACGATCCATTCTAATTCATTAGCATGATCCATTCTAATTCATTCGTACGATCCATTCTATTTCATTCATATGATCCATTCTTACTCATTTGTACGATCCATTCTAATTTATTCGCACGAATGTATCCATTCCAATTCATTCGTACGATCCATTCTATTTCATTCGTACGATCCATTCTAATTCATTCATACGATCCATTCTAATTCATTCGCACGAATGTATGCATTCTAATTCATTCGCACGATCTATTCTAATTCATTCGTACAATCCATTCTAATTAATTCATTCGTACGATCCATTCTAATTCATTCGTACGATCCACCCTAATTCCTTCGTATGATCCATTCTAATTCGTTTGCACGAATGTATCCAATCTAATTCATTCTAATTCATTCGCACGATTCATTCTAATTCATTCACACGATCCAGTCTAATTCATTCACACGATCCATTCTAATTCATTCGCACGAATGTATCCATTCTAATTCATTCGTACGATCCATTCTAATTCATTCGCACAATCTATTCTAATTCATTCGTACGATCCATTCTAATTCATTCACATGATCCATTCTAATTCATTCATACGATCTATCGTGCTAATGAATTAGAATGGATTGTACGAATGAATTATAATGGATCGTATGAATGAATTAGAATGGATCGTGTGAATGAATTAGAATGGATCGTACGAATGAATTAGAATGGATACATTCATGCGAATGAATTAGAATGGATCGTACGAATGAGTAAAAATGGATCGTACAAATGAAATAGAATGTATCGTATGAATGAATTAGAATGGATCGTATGAATAAATTAGATTGGATCGTGCGAATGAATTAGAATGGATCGTACGAATGAATTAGAATGGATACATTCGTGCGAATGAATTAGAATGGATACATTCGTGCGAATGAATTAGAATGGATCGTGCAAATGAATTAGAATGGACCGTAGGAGTGAATTAGAATAGATCGTATGAATGAATTAGAATGGATCGTATGAATGAATTAGAATGGATACTTTCGTGTGAAAGAATTAGAATGGATCGTACTAATTCATTCATACGATCCATTCTAATTCATTCATACGATCCATTCTAATTCATTCACACTATCTATTCTAATTCATTCGTACGATCCATTCTAATTAATTCGCACGATCCATTCTAATTCATGGATCGTATGAATGAATTAGAATGGATCATGCGAATGAATTAGAATGGATCGTACGAATGAATTAGAATGGATGCATTCGTGCAAAAGAATTAGAATGGATCATACGAAGGAATTAAGGTGGATCGTATGAATTAATTAGAATAGATACATTCGTGCGAAAGAATTAGAATAGATTGTTTGAATGAATTAAAATGGATCGTATGAATGAATTAGAATGGATCATGCAAATGAATTAGAATGGATCGTATAAATGAATTAGAATGGATCGTACGAATGAATAAGAATAGATCGTATGATTGTATTCGAATGGATCGTACGAATAAATTAGAATGGATACATTTGGGCGAATGAATTAGAATGGATCATACGAAGGAATTTGGGTGGATCGTACGAATGAATTAGAATAGATACATTCGTGCGAAAGAATTAGAATGAATTAGAATGGATCGTATGAAGGAATTAGAATGGATATATTCGTATGAATGAATTAGAATGGATCGTATGAATGAATTAGAATGGATCGTACGAATGAATTAGAATGGATCGTACGAAAGAATTAGAATGTATCGTGCTAATGAATTAGAATGGATCGTACGAATGAATTAGAATAGATTGTGCGAAAGAATTAGAATGGATCGTACGAATGAATTAGAATGGATACATTCGTGCGAATGAATTAGAATGGATCGTATGAATGAATTAGATTGGATCGTATGAATGAATTAGAATGGATCGTACGTATGAATTAGAATGGATATATTCATGGGAATGAATTAGAATGGATCGTACGAAGGAATTAGAATGGATCATACGAATGAAATAGAATGGATCGTACGAAGGAATTAGAATGGATCGTACGAAGGAATTAGAATGGATCATACGAAGGAATTAGAATGGATCGTACGAATGAATTAGAATGGATCGTACGAATGAGTAAGAATGGATCGTACGAATGAAATAGAATGGATCGTACGAATGAATTAGAATGGATCGTGCTAATGAATTAGAATGGATCGTACGAATGAATTAGAATAGATTGTGCGAATGATGAATTAGAATGGATCGTGCGAATGAATTAGATTGGTTCGTGCGAATGAATTAGAATGGATCGTACGAATGAATTAGAATGAATACATTCGTGATAATGAATAAGAATGGATCGTATGAATGAATTAGAATGGATCGTATGAAGGAATTCGACTGGATCGTACGAAGGAATTAGAATGGATTGTACAAATGAATTAGAATGGATCGTATGAATGAATTAGAATGGATCGTGCGAATGAGTTAGAACGGATCGTACGAATGAATTAGAATGGATACATTCGTGCGAATGAATTAGAATGGATCGTACGAATGAGTAAGAATGGATCGTACGAATGAAATAGAATGGATCGTACAAATGAATTAGAATGGATCGTGAGAAAGAATTCGATTGGATTGTGCGAATGTATTAGAATGGATCATACGAATGAATTAGAATAGATACATTCATGTGAATGAATTAGAATGGATCGTACGAATGAATTAGAAGGGATACATTCGTGCAAATGAATTAGAATGGATCGTGCGAATGAATTAGAATGGATCGTACGAATGAATTAGAATGGATCATATAAATGAATTAGAATGGATCGTACGAATGAGTAAGAATGGATCGTACGAATGAAATAGAATGGATCGTACGAATGAATTCCTTAGCACGAATGAATTAGAATGGATCATACGAATGGATTGTACAAAGTAATTAGAATGAAGTATAATGGATCGTACGAATGAATTAGAATGGATCATATGAATGAATTAGATTGGATCGTGCGAATAAGTTAGAATGGATCGTACGAATGAATTAGAATGGATACATTCGTGCGAATGAATTAGAATGGATCGTATGAATGAATTAGAATGGATCGTATGAATGAATTCGAATGGATCGTACGTATGAATTAGAATGGATTGTACGAATAAATTTGAATAGATCGTATGAATGAATTAGAATGGATCGTACGAAGGAATTAGAATGGATCATACGAAGGAATTATAATGGATCGTACGAAGGAATTAGAATGGATCATACAAATGAATTAGAATGGATACATTCGTGCAAAAGAATTAGAATGGATTGTATGAATGAATTAGAATGTATCGTACAAATGAATTAGAATGGATCGTGCGAATGAATTAGAATGGATCGTACGAATGAATTAGAATAGATTGTGCGAATGAATTAGAATGGATCGTACGAATGAATTAGAATGGATACATTCGTGCGAATGAATTAGAATGGATCGTATGAATGAATTAGAATGGATCATACGTACGATCCATTCTTACTCATTCGTACGATCCATTCTAATTCATTCGCACGATCCATTCTAATTCATTCATACGATCCATTCTAATTCATTCGTACGATCCATTCTAATTCATTTTTACGATCCATTCTAATTCATTCATACAATCCATTCTAATTCATTCGTACGATCCACCTAATTCCTTCGTATGATCCATTCTAATTCTTTCGCACGAATGTATCCATTCTAATTCATTCGTACGATCCATTCTAATTCATTTGTATGATCCATTCTAATTCATTCATATGATCCAATATAATTCATTCATACGATCTATTCTAATTCATTAGCACGAATGTATCCATTCTAATTCATTCATACGATCCATTCTAATTCATTCGCACTATCGAATCTAATTCACTCAGACGATCCATTCTAATTCATTCGTACGATCCATTTTAATTCATTCGCACGAATATATCCATTCTAATTTATTCGCACGATCTATTCTAATTCATTCGCATGATCCATTCTAATTCATTCATACGATCCATTCTTACTCATTCGTACTATCCATTCTAATTCATTCGCACGAATGTGTCCATTCTAATTCATTCATACGATCCATTCTAATTCATTTGTATGATCCTTTCTAATTCATTCATACAATCCTTTCTAATTAGAATGGATCGTACGTATGAATTACAATGGATCATTTGCATCAATTAGAATGGATCGTGCGAATTAATAAGATTGGATCGTACGAATGAATTAGAATGGATACATTCGTGCGAATGAATTAGAATGGATCGTACGAATGAGTAAGAATGGATCGTACAAATGAAATAGAATGGATCGTACGAATGAATTAGAATGGATCGTGTGAATGAATTAGATTGGATCGTGCGAATGAATTATAAGGGATCGTACGAATGAATTAGAATGGATACATTCCTGCGAATGAATTAGAATGGATTGTACGAATGAATTAGAATGGATACATTCGTGCAAATGCATTAGAATGGATCGTGCGAATGAATTAGAATGGATCGTACGAATGAATTAGAATGGATCGTATGAATAAATTATAATGGATCGTACGAATGAGTAAGAATGGATCGTACGAATGAAATAGAATGGATCGTGCGAATGAATTAGAATGGATCATGCGAATGAATTAGATTGGATCATGCGAATGAATTAGATTGAATGGATCGTACGAATGAATAAGAATAGATCGTGCCAATGAATAAGAATGAATTAAAATGGATTATATGGAATGAATTCGAATGGATCGTACGAATGAATTAGAATGGATACATTCGTTCGAATGAATTAGAATGGATCATACGAAGGAATTATGGTGGATCGTAAGAATGAATTAGAATGGATACATTCGTGCGAATGAATTAGAATGGATTGTACGAAGGAATTAGTATGGATACATTCGTGCGAATGAATTAGAATGGATCGTATGAATGAATTAGAATGGATCGTACGAATGAATTAGAATGGATCGTACGAAAGAATTTGAATGGATCGTGCTAATGAATTAGAATGGATCATACGAATGAATTAGAATAGATTGTGCGAATGAATTAGAATGGATCGTACAATTGAATTAGATTGGATCGTATGAATGAATTACAATGGATCGTGCGAATGGATTAGAATGGATCGTACAAATGAAATAGAATGGATACATTCGTGCGAATGAATTAGAATGGATCGTACGAATGAGTAAGAATGGATTGTACTAATGAAATAGAATGGATCGTACGAATAAATTAGAATGGATCGTGCTAATGAATTAGAATGGATCGTACGAATGAATTAGAAAAGATTGTGCGAATGAATAAGAATGGATCGTACGAATGAATTAGAATGGATACATTCGTGCGAATGAGTTAGAATGGATCGTATGAATGAATTAGATTGGATCGTATGAATGAATTAGAATGGATCTTACGTATGAATTAGAATGGATACATTCATGGGAATGAATTAGAATGGATCATATGAAGGAATTAGAATGGATCATATGAATGAAATAGAATGGATCGTATGAAGGAATTAGAATGGATCGTGCGAATGAATTAGAATGGATCGTACGAATGAATTAGAATGGATACATTCGTGCAAATGAATTAGAATAGATCGTACAAATGAATTAGAATGGATACATTCGTGCAAATGAATTAGAATGGATCGTGCGAATGAATTAGAATTGATTGTATGAATGAATTAGATTGGATCGTATGAATGAATTAGAATGGATCGTGATAATGAATTAGAATGGATTGTACGAATGAATTAGAATAGATTGTGCGAATGAATTAGAATGGATCGTATGAATGAATTAGAATGGAGCATGCGAATGAATTAAAATGGATCGTACAAATGAATTAGAATGGATACATTCGTGCGAATGAATTAGAATGGATCGTACGAATGAATTAGAATGGATACATTCGTGCGAAAGAATTAGAATACATTCTGCGAATGAATTAGAGTGGATCGTGCGATGAATTAGAATGTATCGTACGGATGAATTAGAATGGATCGTATGAATGAATTCGAATGGATCGTACGAATGAATTTGAATGGATCGTGCTAAGGAATTAGAATGGATCGTATGAATGAATTACAATGAATTGTACGAATGAATTAGAATGGATCGTATGAATGAATTAGAATGGATCGTGCTAATGAATTAGAATGGATCATACGAATGAATTAGAATAGATTGTGCGAATGAATTAGAATGGATCGTATGAATGAATTAGAATGGATACATTCGTGCGAATGAATTAGATTGGATCGTATGAATGAATTAGATTGCATCGTATGAATGAATTAGAATGGATCGTGTGAATGAATTAGAATGGATCGTACGAATGGATTAGAATGGATCGTATGAATGAATTAGAATGGATCGTGCGAATGAATTAGAATGGATCGTACGAATGAATTAGAATGGATCGTATGAATGAATTAGAATGGATCGCACGTATGAATTAGAATGGATGCATTCATGGGAATGAATTAGAATGGATCGTACGAATGAATTAGAATGGATACATTCGTGCATAAGAATTAGAATGGATTATATGAATGAATTAGAATAGATCGTGCGAATGAATTAGAATGGATCTTGCAAATGAATTAGAATGGATCGTGCGAATGAATTAGAATGGATTGTACGAATGAATTAGAATAGATTGTGCGAATGACTTAGAATGGATCGTACGAATGAATTAGAATGGATACATTCGTTCGAATGAATTAGAATGGATCGTATGAATGAATTAGATTGGATCGTATGAATGAATTAGAATGGATCGTGTGAATGAATTAGAATGGATCGTACGAATGGATTAGAATGGATCGTATGAATGAATTAGAATGGATCGTGCGAATGAATTAGAATGGATCGTACATATGAATTAGAATGGATCGTATGAATGAATTAGAATGGATCGCACGTATGAATTAGAATGGATGCATTCATGGGAATGAATTAGAATGGATCGTACGAATGAATTAGAATGGATCGTAAGAATAAATTAGAATGGATCGTTCTAATGAATTAGAATGGAACGTACAAATGAATTAGAATAGATTGTGCGAATGAATTAGAATGGATCGTACGAATGAATTATAATGGATAAATTCGTGCGAATGAATTAGAATGGATCGTATGAATGAATTAGATTGGATCGTACGAATGAGTAAGAATGGATCGTACGAATGAAATAGAATAGATCGTACGAATGAATTAGAATGGTTCGTGCTAATTAATTAGCCTAGATCGTACGAATGAATCCATTCTAATTCATACGATCCATTCTAATTCATTCATACGATCGTACGAGTGAATAAGAATGGATCGTACGAATGAAATAGAATTGATCGTACGAATGAACTAGAATGGATCTTGCTAATGAATTAGAATAGATCGTACGAATGAATTAGAATAGATTGTGCGAATGAATTAGAATGGATCGTACGAATGAATTAGAATGCATCGTATGAATGAATTAGTATGGATCGTATGAATGAATTTGAATGGATCGTGCTAATGAATTAGAATGGATCGCACAAAGAAATGAATTAGAATGGATACATTCGTACAATCCATTCTAATTCATTCGCACGATCCATTCTAATTCATTCGTACGATCCATTCTAATTCATTCGTACGATCCATTCTAATTCATTCATACAATCCATTCTAATTCATATTCATTCGTACGATCCATTCTAATTCATTCGTACGATCCATTCTAATTCATTCGCACGATCATTAGAATGGATCGTGCGAATGAATTATAATGGATCGTACGAATGAATAAGAATGGATACATTCGTGCGAATGAATTAGAATTGTTCGTACGAATGAGTAAGAATGGATTGTACGAATGAAATAGAATAGATCGTACGAATTAATTAGAATGGATCGTGCGAATGAATTAGATTGGATCGTGCGAGTGAATTAGAACGGATCGTACGAATGAATTAGAATAGATCGTACGAATGGGTAAGAATGGATCGTACAAATGAAATAAACTGGATCATAAGAATTAATTAGAATGGATCGTGCTAATGAATTAGAATGGATCGTACGAATGAATTAGAATAGATTGTGCGAATGATGAATTAGAATGGATCATGCGCATGAATTAGATTGGATTGTGCGAATGAATTAGAATGGATCATATGAATGAATTAGAATGGATACATTCGTGCGAATGAATTAGAATGGATCGTATGAATGAATTAGAATGGATCATATGAATGAATTCGAATGGATCGTACGAATGAATTAGAATGGATACATTCCTGCGAATGAATTAGACTGGATCACACGAAGGAATTAGGGTGGATCGTACGAATGAATTAGAATGGATACATTCGTGTGAAAGAATTAGAATGGATTGTATGAATGAATTAGAATGGATCGTATGAATAAATTAGAATGGATCGGGCGAATGAATTAGAATGGATTGTGCTAATGAGTAAGAATGGATCGTACGAATGAAATAGAATGGATCGTACGAATGAATTAGAATGGATCGTGCTAATGAATTAGAATGGATCGTACGAATGAATTAGAATAGATTGTGCGAATCAATTAGAATGGATTGTGCGAATGAATTAGAATGGAGCGTACGAATAAATTAGAACGGATCGTATGAATGAATGAGAATGGATCGTATGAATAAATTCGAATGGATCGTACAAATGAATTAGAATGGATCGTACGAATGAATTAGAATGGATACATTCGTGCGAATGAATTAGAATGGATCGTACAAATGAGTAAGAATGGATCATACGAATGAATTAGAATGGATCGTACGAATGAATTAGAATGGATCGTACGAATGAATTAGATTGGATCATATGAATGAATTAGAATGGATCGTGCGAATGAATTAGAATGGATCGTACGAATGAATTAGAATGGATACATTCGTGCGAATGAATTAGAATGGATCGTACGAATGAGTAAGAATGGATCATACGAATGAAATAGAATGGATCGTACGAATGAATTAGAATGGATCGTGCTAATGAATTAGAATGGATCGTACGAATGAATTAGAATAGATTGTGTGAATGAATTAGAATGGACCGTACGAATGAATTAGAATGGATACATTTGTGCGAATGAATTAGAATGGATCGTATGAATGAATTAGAGTGGATCGTATGAATGAATTAGAATGGATCGTACGTATGAATTAGAATGGATATATTCATGGGAATGAATTAAAATGGATCGTACGAAGGAATTAGAATGGATCATATGAATGAAATAGAATGGATCATACGAAGGAATTAGAATAGATCGTACGAAGGAATTAGAATGGATCAGACGAATGAATTAGAATGGATCATATGAACGAATTAGAATGGATCGTGCGAATGAATTAGAATGGATCGTACGAATGAATTAGAATGGATACATTTGTGCGAAAGAATTAGAATGGATTGAATGAATGAATTAGAATGGATCGGATGAATGCATTAGAATGGATCGTGCGAATGAATTAGATTGGATCGTATGTATGAATTAGGATAAATTAGAATGTATTAGGAATTAGAATGGATCATACGAATGGATTAGAATGGATCGTATGAATGAATTAGAATGGATCGTACGAATGGATTAGAATGTATTCTAATTAGAATGGATCGTGCGAATGAATGAATTGGAATAGATTGTGCGAATGAATTAGAATGAATTCCTTCGCACGAATGTATCCATACGAATGAATTAGAATGGATCGTATGAATGAATTAAAATGGATCATATGAATGAATTAGAATAGATCATACGAATGAATTAGAATGGATACATTCGTGCGAATGAAATAGAATGGATCGTATGAATGAATTAGAATGGATACATTCATGGGAATGAGTTAGAATAGATTAGATCGTATGAATGAATTAGAATGGATCGTATGAATGAATTAGAATGGATCGTATGAATGAATTAGAATGGATCGTGCGAATGAATTTGAATGGATCGTATGAATGAATTAGAATGGATACATTCGTGCGAATGATTAGAATGGATTGTATGAAGGAATTAGAATAGATTGTATGAAGGAATTAGAATGGATCGTACAAAGGAATTAGAATGGATCATACGAATGAATTTGAATGCATACATTCATGCAAAAGAATTAGAATGGATTGTATGAATGAATTAGAATGGATCATACAAATGAATTAGAATGGATCGTTCGAATGAATTAGAATGGATCCTACGAATGAATTAAAATGGATCGTTCGAAGAATTAGAATGGATCATGCTAATGAAATAGAATGGATCGTACGAATGAATTAGAATGGATCATACGAATGAGTTAGAATGGATCGTACGAATGAAATAGAATAGATCGTACGAATGAATTATAATGGATCGTGCGAAAGAATTAGATTGGATCATGCGAATGAATTAGAATGGATCGTACGAATGAATTAGAATGGATACATTCGTGTGAATGAATTAGAATGGATCATATGAATGAATTAGAATGGATCGTATGAATGAATTGGAATGGATCGTACGTATGAATTAGAATGGATCGTACGAATGAATTAGAATCGATCGTATGAATGAATTAGAATGGATCGTATGAATGAATTAGAATGGATCGTACGAAGGAATTAGAATGGATCGTACGAATGAATTAGAATGGTTACATTCGTGCAAAAGAATTAGAATGGATTGTATGAATGAATTAGAATGGATCGTACAAATGAATTAGAATGGATCGTGCGATTGAATTAGAATGGATCGTATGAATGAATTTGAAAAGATTGTGCGAATGAATTAGAATGGATCGTATGAATAAATTAGAATGGATACATTCGTGCGAATGAATTAGAATGGATCGTATGAATGAATTAGAATGGATCGTACGTTCGATCCATTCTATTTTATTCGTACGATCCATTCTTACTCATTCGTTCGATCCATTCTAATTCATTCATACGATCCATTCTAATTCATTCGTATGACCCATTCGAATCCATTCGTACGATCCATTCTAAATTATTAGCACGATCCATTCTAATTCATTCGTACGATCCATTCTATTTCATTCGTATGATCCATTCTTACTCATTCGTACGATCCATTCTAATTCATTCGCGCGATCCATTCTAATTCATTCATACGATCCATTCTAATTCATTCGTACGATCAATTCTAATTCATTCGCATGATCCATTCTAATTCATTCATACGATCCACTCTAATTCATTCATACGATCCATTCTAATTCTTTCGTACGATCCATTCTAATTCATTCGTGCGATCCATTCTAATTCATTCATACGATCCATTCTAATTCATTCGTACGATCAATTCTAGTTCATTCGCATGATCCATTCTAATTCATTCATACGATCCACTCTAATTCATTCATACGATCCATTCTAATTTATTCGTACAATGCATTCGAATTCATTCGCACGAATGTATCCATTCTAATTCATTTGTACGATCCATTCTAATTCATTCGCATGACCCAATCTAATTCATTCATACGATCTATTTTAATTAATTCGTACGATCCATTCTAATTCATTCGCACAATCTATTCTAATTTATTCGTACGATCCATTCTAATTCATTAGCACGATCCATTCTATTTCATTTGTACGATCCATTCTTACTCATTCGTACGATTCATTCTAATTCATTCGCACGAATGTATCCATTCTAATTCATTCGTACGATCCATTCTAATTCATTCGCACGATCCATTCTAATTCACTCATACGATCCATTCTAATTCATTCGTACGATCCATTCTAATTCATTCGCACAATCGATTCTAATTCATTCGTACGATCCATTCTAATTCATTAGCACGATCTATTCTAATTCATTCGTACGATCCATTCTATTTCATTCGCACGAATGTATCCATTCTAATTCATTCGTATGATCCATTCTAATTCATTCATACAATCCATTCTAATTCATTCGCATATTCTATTCTAATTCATTCGTACGATCCATTCTAATTCATTAGCACGATCCATTCTAATTCATTCGTACGATCGATTCTATTTCATTCGTACGATCAATTCTTACTCATTCGTACGATCCATTCTAATTCATTTGCACGAATGTATCCATTCTAATTCATTCGTACGATCCATTCTAATTCATTCGCACGATCCATTCTAATTCATTCATATGATCCATTCTAATTCATTCGTACAATCTATTCTAATTCATTCGCATGATCAATTCTAATTAATTCATACGATCCATTCTAATTCATTCGAACGAATGTATCCATTCTAATTCATTCGCACGATCCACCCTAATTCATTCGTACGATCCATTCTAATTCCTTCGTCCGATCCATTCTAATTCATTCCCATGAATGTATCCATTCTAATTCATACGTACGATCCATTCTAATTCATTCATACGATCCAATCTAATTCATTTGCACGAATGTATCCATTCTAATTCATTCGTACGATCCATTCTAATTCATTCGCATAATCTACTGTAATTCATTCGTACGATCCATTCTAATTCATTAGCTATATCCATTCTAATTCATTCGTACGATCTATTCTATTTCATTCTAATTCCTTCGTATGATCCATTCGTACGATCCATTCTAATTCCTTCGCACGAATGTATCCATTCTAATTCATTCATACAATCCATTCTAATTCTTTCGCACGAATCTATCCATTCTAATTCATTCGTACCATCCATTCTAATTCATTCGCACAATCTATTCTAATTCCTTCGTACGATCCATTCTAATTCCTTCGTACGATCCATTCTAATTCCTTCGTACGATCCATTCTATTTCATTCGTATGATCCATTCTAATTCATTCGTACGATCCATTCTAATTCATTCCCATGAATGTATCCACTCTAATTCATTTGCACAATCTATTCTAATTCATTCATACAATCCATTCTATTTTATTCGCACGATCGTAGGAATTAGAAGGATCGTACGAATGAGTAAGAATGGATCGTATGTATGAATTAGAATGGATACATTCATGGGAATGACTTAGAATGGATCGTACGAAGGAATTAGAATGGATCATACGAATGAAATAGAATGGATCGTACGAAGGAATTAGAATGGATCGCTCGAATGAATTAGAATGGATCGTGCGAATGAATTAGAATGGATCGTACGAATGAATTAGAATGGATTGTATGAATGAATTAAAATGGATCGTGCAAATGAATTAGAATGGATCGTATGAATGAATTAGAATGGACGTATGAATGAATTAGAATGGATACATTCGTGCGAATGAATTAGAATAGATCATACGAAGAAATTAGGGTGGATCGTACGAATGAATTAGATTGGATAAATTAGTGTGAAAGAATTAGAATGGATTGTATGAATGAATTAGAATGGATCGTATGAATGAATTAGAATGGATCGTGCGAATGAATTACAAAGGATCGTACGAATGAATAAGAATGGATCGTATGAATGAATTAGAATGGATCGTGCGAATGAATTAGAATGGATTGTTTGAATGAATTAGAATGGTTACATTCGTGCGAATGAATTAGAATGGATCGTACGAATGAGTAAGAATGGATCGTACGAATGAAATAGAATGGATCGTACGAATGAATTAGAATGGATCGTGTTAATGATTAGAATGGATCGTACGAATGAATTAGAATAGATTGTGCGAATGAATTAGAATGGATCATACGAATAAATCAGAATGGATCGTGCGAATGAATTAGAATGGATCGTATGAATGATATAAAATGGATACATTCGTGAGAATGAATTAGAATGGATCATAGGAATGAGTAAGAATGGATCGTACGAATGAAATAGAATGGAACGTACGAATGAATTAGAATGGATCGTGCTAATGAATTAGAATGGATAGTACGAATGAATTAGAATAGATTGTGCGAATGAATACATTCGTGCGAATGAATTAGAATGGATCGTATGAATGAATTAGAATGGATCGTATGAAAGAATTCGAATGGATCGTACAAATGAATTAGAATGGATACATTCGTGTGAATGAATTAGAATGGATCAAACGAAGGAATTAGGGTGGATCGTACGAATGAATTAGAATGGATACATTCGTGCAAAAGAATTAGAATGGATTATATAAATGAATTAGAATGGATCATGCGAATGAATTAGAATGGATCATACAAATGAATTAGAATGGATCATATGAATGAATTAGAATGGATCGTGCGAATGAATTAGAATGGATCGTACGAATCAATTAGAATAGAATGGATACATTTGTCCGAATGAATTAGAATGGATCGTATGAATGAATTAGAATGGACCGTATGAATGAATTAGAATAGAATGGATACATTCGTGTGAATGAATTAGAATGGATCCTGTGAATGAATTAGATTGGATCGTGTGAATGAATTAGAATGGATCGTGCGAATGAATTAGAATGGATACATTCCTGCGAAAGAATTAGAATGGATTGTATGAATGAATTAGAATGGATCGTATGAATGAATTAGAATCGATCGTGCGAATGAATTAGAATGGATCATACGAATGAATTAGAATGGATACATTCGTGCGAAAGAATTAGAATGGATTGTATGAATGAATTTGAATGGATCGTATGAATGAATTACAATGGATCGTATGAATGAATAAGAATGGATCGTGCGAATGAATTAGAATGGATCGTACGAATGAATTAGAATGGATACATTCATGCGAATGAATTAGAATGGATCGTACGAATGAGTAAGAATGGATCGTCCGAATGAAATAGAATGGATCGTGCGAATGTATTAGAATGGATCGTGCGAATGAATTAGAATGGATCGTGCGAATGAATTAGAATGGATCGTACGAATGAGTAAGAATGGATCATACGAATGAAATAGAATGGATCGTATGAATGAATTAGAATGTATCGTACGAATGAATTAGAATGGATCGTGCGAATGAATTGGAATGGATTGTGCGAATGAATTATAATTGATCGTACGAATGAATTAGAATGGATCGTATGAATGAATTAGAATGGATCGTGCAAATGAATCAGAATGCATCGTAAGAATGAATTTGAATGGATCGTACGAAAGAATTAGAATGGATACATTCGTGCGAATGAATTAGAATGGATCATACGAGGGAATTAGGGTGGATTGTACAAATGAATTAGAATAGATACATTCGTGCGAAAGAAATAGAATGGATTGTATGAATGAATTAGAATGGATCGTATGAATGAATTAGAATGGATTGTATGAATGAATTAGTATGGATTGTACGAAGGAATTAGAATGGATACATTCGTGCGAAAGAATTAGAAAGGATTGTATGAATGAATTAGAATGGATCGTACGAATGAATTAGAATGGATCATGCGAATGAATTAGAATGGATCGTATGAATGAATTAGAATGGATCGTATGAATGAATTAATATGGATCGTACGATCCATTCATTCGTACGATCCATTCTAATTCATTCGTACGATCCATTCATTCGTACGATCCATTCTAATTCATTCGTACGATCCATTCTAATTCATTCGCACGAATGTATCCATTCTAATTCATTCGTACGATCCATTCATTCGTACGATCCATTCTAATTCATTCGCAAAATCTATTCTAATTCATTCGTACGATCTATTCTAATTCATTAGCACGATCTATTCAAATTCATTCATACGATCCATTCTATTTCATTCGTACGATCAATTCTTACTCATTCGTACGATCCATTCTAATTCATTCGCACAATCTATTCTAATTCATTCGTACGATCTATTCTAATTCCTTCATTCTTATTCATTCGTACGATCCATTCTAATTCCTTCATTCTTATTCATTCGTACGATCTATTCTAATTCATACGTACGATCCATTCTAATTCATTCATACGATCCAATCTAATTCATTCATACGATCCATTCTAATTCATTCGATCATACAAATGAGTAAGAATGGATCGTACGAATGAAATAGAATGGATCGTACGAATGAGTAAGAATGGATCGTACGAATGAAATAGAATTGATCGTACGAATGAATTAGAATGGATACATTCGTGCGAATGAATTAGAATGGATCGTATGAATGAATTAGAATGGATCATATGAATGAATTAGAATGGATCGTGCGAATGAATTAGAATGGATTATACGAATGAATTAGAATGGATCGTATGAATGAATTAAAATGGATCGTGTGAATGAATTAGAATGGATCGTACAAATGAATTAGAATGGATCGTACAAATGAATTAGAATGGATACATTCGTGCGAATGAATTAGAATGGATCGTACGAATGAGTAAGAATGGATCGTACGAATGAAATAGAATGGATCATACGAATGAATTAGAATGGATCATGCGAATGAATTAGATTGGATCGTATGAAGGAATTAGAATGGATACATTTGTGCGAATGAATTAGAATGGATCGTATGAATGAATTAGAATGGATTGTACGTACGATCCATTCTATTTCATTCGTACGATCCATTCTTACTCATTCGTACGATCTATTCTAATTCATTCGCACGATCCATTCTAATTCATTCAAACGATCCATTCTATTTCATTCGTATGATCCATTCTAATTCCTTCGTATGATCCATTCTAATTCATTCCCATGAATGTATCCATTCTAATTCATTCGTATGATCCATTCTAATTCATTCGCACAATCTATTCTAATTCATTCGTACGATCCATTCTAATTCGTTTGCACGATCCATTCTAATTCATTTATACGATCCATTCTAATTCATTCACACGATCTATTCTAATTCATTCGTACGATCCATACGAATGAATTAGAATGGATACATTCGTGCGAATGAATTAGAATGGATCATACGAATGAGTAAAAATGGATCGTTCGAATGAAATACAATGGATCGTACGAATGAATTAGAATGGATCATGCTAATGAATTAGAATGGATCGTACGAATGAATTAGAATGGATCGTGCGAATGCATTAGAATGGATCGTGCGAATGAATTAGAATGGATCGTACGAATAAGTAAGAATAGATCGTACGAATAAAATAGAATGGATCGTATGAATGAATTAGAATGGATCGTCTGAATGAATTAGAATGGATCTTATGAATGAATTAGAATAGATCATGCGAATGAATTAGAATGGATTGAACGAATGAATTAGAATGGATACATTCGTGCGAATGAATTTGAATGGATCGTATGAATGAGTAATAATGGATCGTACGAATGAAATAGAATGGATCGTACGAATGAATTAGAATGGATCGTGCGAATGAATTAGATTGGATCGTGCAAATGAATTAGAATGGATCGTACGAATGAATTAGAATGAATACATTCGTGCGAATGAATTAGAATGGATCGTATGAATGAATTAGAATGGATCGTATGAATGAATTCGAATGAATCGTACGTAAGAATTAGAATAGATCTTACAAATGAATTAGAATGGATCGTATGAATGAATTAGCATGGATCGTGCGAATGAATTAGAATGGATCGTACGAATGAATTAGAATGGATACATTCGTGCGAAAGAATTAAAATGGATTGTATGAATGAATTAGAATGGATCGCATGAATGAATTAGAATGGATCGTATGAATGAATTAGAATGGATCGTGCGAATGAATTAGAATGGATCGTACGAATGAATTAGAATGGATACATTCGTGCGAATGATTTAGAATGGATCGTACGAATGAAATAGAATGGATCGTACGAATGAATTAGAATGGATCGTACGAATGAATATGATTAGATCGTGCGAATGAATTAGATTGGATCATACGAATGAGTAAGAATGGATCGTACGAATAAAATAGAATGGATCGTATGAATGAATTAGAATGGATCATACGAATAAAATAGAATGGATCGTATGAACGAATTAGAATGGATCGTATGAATTAAAATGGATCGTATGAATGAATTAGAGTGGACCGTGCTAATGAATTAGAATGGATTGTCTGAATGAATTAGAATGGATCGTACGAATGAATGAGAATGGATCGTATGAATGAATTAGAATGGATCGTGCTAATGAATTAGAAGGGATCGTACGAATGAATTAGAATGGGTACATTCGTGCGAATGAATTAGAATGGATCGTATTAATGAAATAGAATGGATCGTACGAATGAATTAGAAAGGATTGTGCGAATGAATTAGATTGGATCGTGCGAATGAATTAGAATGGATCGTATGATTAAATTAGAATGCATACATTCGTGCGAATGAATTAGAATGGAAGCATTCATGCGAAAGAATTAGAATGGATTGTGCAAATGAATTAGAATGGATCGTACGAATGAATTAGAATGGATCGTATGAATGAATTAGAATGGATCGTATGAATGAATTAGAATGGATCGTACGAATGAATAAGATTGGATCGTGCGAATGAATTAGATTGGATCGTACAAATGAGTAAGAATGGATCGTACGAATAAAATAGAATGGATCGTATGAATGAATTAGAATGGATCATACGAATAAAATAGAATGGATCGTATGAATGAATTAGAATGGATCGTATAAATTAAAATAGATCGTATGAATGAATTAGAATGGATCGTGCTAATGAATTAGAATGGATCGTATGAATGAATTAGAATGGATCGTACGAATGAATTAGAATGGATCGTATGAATGAATTAGAATGGATCGTGCTAATGAATTAGAAGGGATCGTACGAATGAATTAGAATGGGTACATTCGTGCGAATGAATTAGAATGGATCGTACGAATGAGTAAGACTGGATCGTACGAATGAAATAGAATGGATCGTACGAATGAATTAGAAAGGATTGTGCGAATGAATTAGATTGGATCGTGCGAATGAATTAGAATGGATCGTTTGATTAAATTAGAATGGATACATTCGTGCGAATGAATTAGAATGGAAGCATTCATGCGAATGAATTAGAATGGATTGTGCAAATGAATTAGAATGGATCGTACGAATGAATTAGAATGGATCGTATGAATGAATTAGAATGGATCGTACGAATGAATTAGAATGGATCATGCGAATGAATTGGAATGGATCGTATGAATGAATTAGAATGGATCGTGTGAATGAATTAGAATGGATCATACGAATGAATTAGAATGGATACATTCGTGCGAATGAATTAGAATGGATCATACGATGAATTAGAATGGATACATTCGTGCGAATGAATTAGAATGGATCGTGCTAATGAATTAGAATGGATCGTACGAATGAATTAGAATGGATCATACGAAGGAATTAGGGTGGATCGTACAAATGAATTAGAATGGAAACATTCGTGCGAAAGAATTAGAATGGATTATATGAACGAATTAGAATGGATCGTGCAAATGAATTAGAATGGATCGGGCGAATGAATTAGAATGGATCGTATGAATGAATTAGAATAGATTGTGCGAATGAATTAGAATGGATCGTACGAATAAATTAGAATGGGTCGTATGAACGAATTAGCACGATCCATTCTAATTCTTTCGCATGAATGTATCCATTCTAATTCAATCGTACGATCCATTCTAATTCATTCATACGATCCATTCTAATTCATTCGTACAATCCATTCTAATTCATTTGCACAATCCATTCTAATTCATTCGCATGAATGCTTCCATTCTAATTCATTCGCACGAATGTATCCATTCTAATTTAATCATACGATCCATTCTAATTCATTCGCAGGATCCAATCTAATTCATTCGCACAATCCTTTCTAATTCATTCGTACGATCCATTCTATTTCATTCGTACGATCCATTCTTACTCATTCGTACAATCCATTCTAATTCATTCGCACGAATGTACCCATTCTAATTCATTCGTACGATCCCTTCTAATTCATTAGCACGATCCATTCTAATTCATTCATACGATCCATTCTAATTCATTCGTACGATCCATTCTAATTCATTCAGACGATCCATTCTAATTCATTAGCACGATCCATTCTAATTCATTCATACGATCCATTTTAATTCATACGATCCATTCTAATTCATTCATACGATCCATTCTATTTTATTCCTATGATCCATTCTAATTCATTCATACGATCCATTCTATTTTATTCATACGATCCATTCTTACTCATTCGTACGATCCAATCTAATTCATTCGCATGATCCAATCATATTCATTCGTACGATCCATTCTAATTCATTCATACGATCCATTCTATTTCATTCGTACGATCCATTCTAAATCATTCGCACGAATGTATCCATTCTAATTTATTCGTACGATCCATTCTAATTCATTCACACGATCCATTCTAATTCATTCATACGATCCATTCTAATTCATTCATGCGATCCATTCTAATTCATTCATACAATCCATTTTAATTCTTTCGCACGAATGTATCCATTCTAATTCATTCGTACGATCCATTCTAATTCATTCGCACGATCCATTCTAATTCATTCATACGATCTATTCTAATTCATTTGTACGATCTATTCTAATTCGTACGTACGATTCATTCGAATTCATTCAGACGATCCATTCTAATTCATTCATACGATCCATTCTAATTCATTCGTATGAATGTATTCATTCTAATTCATTCGTACGATCCATTCTAATTCATTTGCATGATCCAATCTAATTCATTCGCACGATTCATTCTAATTCATTCGTACGATCCATTCTATTTCATTCGTACGATCCATTATTACTCATTCATACGATCCATTCTAATTCATTCGCACAAATTTATCCATTCTAATTCATTCGTATAATCCATTCTAATTCATTCGCACGATCTATTCTAATTCATTCATACGATCCATTCTAATTCATTCGGACGATCCATTCTAATTCATTCATACGATCCATTCTATTTTATTCGTACGATCTATTCTTACTCATTCGTATGATCCATTCTAATTCATTCGCATGAATGTATCCATTCTAATCCATTCGTACGATCCATTCTAATTCATTCGCATGATCCATTCTAATTCATTCGCACGATCCATTCTAATTCATTCGTATGATCCATTCTAATTCATTAGCATGATCCATTCTAATTAATTCGTACGATCCATTGTATTTCATTCGTACGATCCATTTTTACTCATTCGTATGATCCATTCTAATTCATTCGCACGAATGTATCCATTCTAATTCATTCGTATGGATCGTACGAATGAATTAGAATAGATCGTGCGAATGAATTAGAATGGATCGTATAAATGAATTAGAATGGATCGTGCTAACGAATTAAAATGGATCGTACGAATGAATTAGAATAGATTGTGCGAATGAATTAGAATGGATCGTACAAATGAATTAGAATGGATACATTCATGGGAATGAATTAGAATGGATCATACGAAGGAATTAGAATGGATCATACGAATGAAATAGAATGGATCGTGCGAATGAATTAGAATAGATCGTACGAATGAGTAAGAATGGATCGTACGAATGAAATAGAATGGATCGTATGTACAATCCATTCTAATTCATTCATACGATCCATTCTAATTAATTCGCACGAATGTATCCATTCTAATTCCTTCATACGATCCAATCTAATTCATTCGCACGATCCATTCTAATTCATTCGTATGATCCATTCTATTTCATTCGTACGATCCATTCTTGCTCATTCGTACGATCCATTCTAATTCATTCGAACGAATGTATCCAATCTAATTCATTTGTACGATCCATTCTAATTCATTCACACGATCCATTCTAATTCATTCATACGATCCATTCTAATTCATTCGTACAATCCATTCTAATTCATTCGCACGATCCATTCTAATTCATTCATACGATCCATTCTAATTCATTCATACGATCCATTCTAATTCATTCGCACGAATGTATCCATTCTAATTCATTCGTACGATCCATTCTATTTCATTCGTACGATCCATTCTTACTCATTCGTACGATCCATTCTATTTCATTCGTACGATCCATTCTTACTCATTCGTATGATCGAATGAATTAGAATGGATCGTATGAATGAATTAGATTGGATCGTATGAATGAATTAGAATGGATCGTACGTATGAATTAGAATAGATCGTACGAATAAATAAGAATGAAGGAATTAGAATGGATCGTACGAATGAATTAGAATAGATTGTGCGAATGAATTAGAATGGATCGTACGAATTAATAAGAATGAAGGAATTAGAATAGATCGTACGAATGAATTAGAATAGATTGTGCGAATGAATTAGAATGGATCGTACGAATGAGTAAGAATGGATCGTACGAATGAAATAGAATGGATCGTATGAATGAATTTGAATAGATCGTGCTAATGAATTTGAATAGATCGTACGAATGAATTAGAATAGATTGTGCGAATGAATTAGAATGGATCGTACGAATGAATGGATCGTACGAATGAATTAGAATGGATACATTCGTGCGAATGAATTAGAATGGATCGTACGAATGAGTAAGAATGGATCATACGAATGAAATAGAATGGATCGTACGAATGAATTAGAATCGATCGTGCTAAAAATTAGAATGGATCGTACGAATGAATTAGAATAGATTGTACGAATGAATTAGAATGGATAGTATGAATGAATTTGAATGGATCGTACGAATGAATTAGAATGGATCATACGAATGAAATATAATGGATCGTATGAATGAATTAGAATAGATCATATGAATTAGAATCGATCGTATGAATGAATTAGGATGGATCGTGCTAATAAATTAGAATAGATCATATGAATGAATTAGAATGGATAGTACGGATGAATTAGAATGGATTGTGCGAAAGAATTAGAATGGATCATACGAATGAATGGATCGTACGAATGAATTAGAATGGATACATTCGAGCGAATGAATTAGAATGGATCGTACGAATGAGTAAGAATGGATCGTACGAATGAAATAGAATGGATCGTACGAATTAGAATGGATCGTATGAATGAATTAGAATGGATTGTGCTAATGAATTAGAATGGATCGTACGAATGAATTAGAATGGATTGTATGAATGAATTAGAATAGATTATGCGAATGAATTAGAATGGATCGTACGAATGAATGGATCGTACGAAGGAATTAGAATGGATCATACGAATGAAATACAATGGATCGTACGAAGGAATTATAATGGATCGCACGAAGGAATTAGAATGGATCGTACGAATGAATTAGAATGGATACATTCGTGCAAAAGAATTAGAATGGATTGTATGAATGAATTAGAATGGATCGTGCAAATAAATTAGAATGGATCGTTCGAATGAATTAGAATGGATCGTACGAATGAATTAGAATGGATCATACGAATGAATTAGCATGGATCGTGCGAATGAATTAGAATGGATCGTACGAATGGATTAGAATGGATCGTATGAATGAATTAGAATGGATCGTGCGAATGAATTAGAATGGATCGTAAGAATGAATTAAAATGGATCGTATGAATGAATTAGATTGGATCGTATGAATGAATTTAAATGGATCGTACGTATGAATTAGAATGGATACATTCATGGGAATGAATTAGAATGGATCGTACGAATGAATTAGAATGGATCGTACGAATAAATTAGAATGGATCATGCTAATGAATTAGAATGGATCATATAAATGAATTAGAATAGATTGTGCGAATGAATTATAATGGATCGTACGAATGAATTAGTATGGATACATTCGTGCGAATGAATTAGAATGGATCGTATGAATGAATTAGATTGGATCGTACGAATGAGTAAGAATGGATCGTACGAATGAAATAGAATGGATCGTACGAATGAATTAGAATGGATCGTGCTAATGAATTAGAATGGATCGTACGAAAGAATCCATTCTAATTCTTACGATCCATTCTAATTCATTCTAATTCATTCATACGATCATACGAATGAATAAGAATGGATCGTACGAATGAAATAGAATGGATCGTACGAATGAATTATAATGGATCGTGCTAATGAATTAGAATGGATCGATCCATTCTAATTCATTCGTACGATCCATTCTAATTCATTCGTAAGATCCATTCTAATTCATTCGCACGATCCAATCTAATTCATTCGTACGATCCATTATAATTCATACGTACAATCTATTCTAATTCATTCGTACGATCCATTCTAATTCATTAGCACGATCCATTCTAATTTATTCGTACGATCCATTCTATTTCATTCGTACGATCCAATCTTACTCATTCGTACGATCCATTCTAGAATGGATCGTGCGAATGATTTAGAATGGATCGAACGAATGAATTAGAATAGATCATACGAATGAATTAGAATGGATCGTACGAATGAATTAGAATGGATCGTACGAATGAATATGAATTAGAATGGATCATATGAATAAATTAGAATGGATCGTACGAATGAATTAGAATGGATCGTATGAATGAATTAGAATGGATTGTACGAATGTATCCATTCTAATTCATTCCTTTGTGCGATCCATTCTAATTCATTAGCACGATCCATTCTAATTCATTCGTACGATCCATTCTAATCATTCGCACGAATAGATCTTACTCATTCATAAATTAGAATAGATCATACGAAAGAATTAGAATGGATCATATGAAAGAATTAGTTTGGATTGTGCGAATGAATTAAAATGAATCGTACAAATGATTTAGAATGGATACATTCGCGCGAATGAATTAGAATGGATCGTATGAATGAATTAGAATGGATCGTATGAATGAATTCGAATGGATCGTACGTATGAATTAGAATGGATCGTACGAATGAATTAGAATGGATCGTATGAATGAATTAGAATGGATCGTACGATGGAATTAGAATGGATTGTATGAAGGAATTAGAATGGATCGTACGAATGAATTAGAATGGATAGATTCGTGCAAAAGAATTAGAATGGATTGTATGAATGAATTAGAATGGATCGTACAAATGAATTAGAATGGATTGTGCGAATGAATTAGAATGGATTGTACGAATGAATTAAAATAGATTGTACGAATGAATTAGAATGGATTGTACGAATGAATTAGAATGGATTGTACGAATGAATTAGAATGGATACATTCGTGCGAATGAATTTGAGTGGATTGTATGAATAAATTAGAATGGATCGCACGTACGATCTATTCTATTTCATTCGTACGATCCATTCTTACTCATTCGTACGATCCATTCTAATTCATTCACACGATCCATTCTAATTCATTCATACGATCCATTCTAATTCATTCGTACGATGCATTCTAACTCATTCATACGATCCATTCTAATTCATTCATACAATCCCTTCTAATTCTTTCGCACGAATGTATCCATTCTAATTCATTCGTGCAATCCACCCTAATTCCTTTGTATGATCCATTCTAATTCATTCGCACGAATATATCCATTCTAATTCATTCGTACGATCCATTCTAATTCATTCGCACGATCCATTCTAATTCATTCATACGATCCAATCTAATTCATTCATACGATCCATTCTAATTCATTCGCACGAATGTATCCATTGAAATTCATTCATACGATCCATTCTAATTCATTCGCATGATCCAATCTAATTCATTCATATGATCTATTCTAATTCATTCGTACGATCCATTCTAATTCATTCGCACGAATGTATCCATTCTAATTCATTCGCACGATCTATTCTAATTCATTCACACGATCCATTATAATTCATTCATATGATCCATTCTTACTGATTCGTACGATCCATTCTAATTCATAAAATCTAATTCATTCATACGATGCATTCTAATTCATTCGCATGAATGTATCCATTCTAATTCATTCGTACAATCCATTCTAATTCATTCGCATGATCCATTCTGATTCATTCATACGATCCATTCTAATTTATTCGTATGATCCATTCTAATTAATTCGCACAATCATTAGAATGGATCGTGCGAATGAATTAGAATGGATCGTACGAATGAATTAGAATGGATACATTCGTGCGAATGAATTAGAATGGTTTGTACGAATGAGTAAGAATGGATCCATTCTAATTCATTCGCACGATCCATTCTAATTCATTCGTACGATCCATTCTATTTCATTCGTACGATCCATTATTACTCATTCATACGATCCATTCTAATTCATTCGCACAAATGTATCCATTCTAATTCATTCGTATAATCCATTCTAATTCATTCGCACGATCTATTCTAATTCATTCATACGATCCATTCTAATTCATTCGGACGATCCATTCTAATTCATTCATACGATCCATTCTATTTTATTCGTACGATCTATTCTTACTCATTCGTATGATCCATTCTAATTCATTCGCATGAATGTATCCATTCTAATCCATTCGTACGATCCATTCTAATTCATTCGCACGATCCATTCTAATTCATTCGCACGATCCATTCTAATTCATTCGTACGATCCATTCTAATTCATTAGCATGATCCATTCTAATTAATTCGTACGATCCATTGTATTTCATTCGTACGATCCATTTTTACTCATTCGTATGATCTATTCTAATTCATTCGCACGAATGTATCCATTCTAATTCATTCGTATGGATCGTACGAATGAATTAGTATAGATCGTGCGAATGAATTAGAATGGATCGTATAAATGAATTAGAATGGATCGTGCTAACGAATTAAAATGGATCGTACGAATGAATTAGAATAGATTGTGCGAATGAATTAGAAAGGATCGTACGAATGAATTAGAATGGATACATTCATGGGAATGAATTAGAATGGATCATACGAAGGAATTAGAATTGATCATACGAATGAAATAGAATGGATCGTGCGAATGAACTAGAATAGATCGTACGAATGAGTAAGAATGGATCGTACGAATGAAATAGAATGGATCGTATGTACAATCCATTCTAATTCATTCATACGATCCATTCTAATTAATTCGCACGAATGTATCCATTCTAATTCCTTCATACGATCCAATCTAATTCATTCGCACGATCCATTCTAATTCATTCGTATGATCCATTCTATTTCATTCGTACGATCCATTCTTGCTCATTCGTACGATCCATTCTAATTCATTCGCACGAATATATCCATTCTAATTCATTTGTACGATCCATTTTAATTCATTCACACGATCCATTCTAATTCATTCATACGATCCATTCTAATTCATTCGTACAATCCATTCTAATTCATTCGCACGATCCATTCTAATTCATTCATACGATCCATTCTAATTCATTCATACGATCCATTCTAATTCATTCGCACGAATGTATCCATTCTAATTCATTCGTACGATCCATTCTATTTCATTCGTACGATCAATTCTTACTCATTCGTACGATCCATTCTATTTCATTCGTACGATCCATTCTTACTCATTCGTATGATCGAATGAATTAGAATGGATCGTATGAATGAATTAGATTGGATCGTATGAATGAATTAGAATGGATCGTACGTATGAATTAGAATAGATCGTACGAATAAATAAGAATGAAGGAATTAGAATGGATCGTACGAATGAATTAGAATAGATTGTGCGAATGAATTAGAATGGATCGTACGAATTAATAAGAATGAAGGAATTAGAATAGATCGTACGAATGAATTAGAACAGATTGTGCGAATGAATTAGAATGGATCGTACGAATGAGTAAGAATGGATCGTACGAATGAAATAGAATGGATCGTATGAATGAATTTGAATAGATCGTGCTAATGAGTTAGAATAGATCGTACGAATGAATTAGAATAGATTGTGCGAATGAATTAGAATGGATCGTACGAATGAATGGATCGTGCGAATGAATTAGAATGGATACATTCGTGCGAATGAATTAGAATGGATCGTACGAATGAGTAAGAATGGATCATACGAATGAAATAGAATGGATCGTACGAATGAATTAGAATCGATCGTGCTAAAGAATTAGAATGGATCGTACGAATGAATTAGAATAGATTGTACGAATGAATTAGAATGGATAGTATGAATGAATTTGAATGGATCATACGAATGAATTAGAATGGATCATACGAATGAAATATAATGGATCGTATGAATGAATTAGAATAGATCATATGAATTAGAATCGATCGTATGAATGAATTAGGATGGATCGTGCTAATAAATTAGAATAGATCATATGAATGAATTAGAATGGATAGTATGGATGAATTAGAATGGATTGTGCGAAAGAATTAGAATGGATCATACGAATGAATGGATCGTACGAATGAATTAGAATGGATACATTCGAGCGAATGAATTAGAATGGATCGTACGAATGAGTAAGAATGGATCGTACGAATGAAATAGAATGGATCGTACGAATTAGAATGGATCGTATGAATGAATTAGAATGGATTGTGCTAATGAATTAGAATGGATCGTACGAATGAATTAGAATGGATTGTAGGAATGAATTAGAATAGATTATGCGAATGAATTAGAATGGATCGTACGAATGAATGGATCGTACGAAGGAATTAGAATGGATCATACGAATGAAATACAATGGATCGTACGAAGGAATTATAATGGATCGCACGAAGGAATTAGAATGGATCGTACGAATGAATTAGAATGGATACATTCGTGCAAAAGAATTAGAATGGATTGTATGAATGAATTAGAATGGATCGTGCAAATAAATTAGAATGGATCGTTCGAATGAATTAGAATGGATCGTACGAATGAATTAGAATGGATCATACGAATGAATTAGCATGGATCGTGCGAATGAATTAGAATGGATCGTACGAATGGATTAGAATGGATCGTATGAATGAATTAGAATGGATCGTGCGAATGAATTAGAATGGATCGTAAGAATGAATTAAAATGGATCGTATGAATGAATTAGATTGGATCGTATGAATGAATTAGAATGGATCGTACGTATGAATTAGAATGGATACATTCATGGGAATGAATTAGAATGGATCGTACGAATGAATTAGAATGGATCGTACGAATAAATTAGAATGGATCATGCTAATGAATTAGAATGGATCATATAAATGAATTAGAATAGATTGTGCGAATGAATTATAATGGATCATACGAATGAATTAGTATGGATACATTCGTGCGAATGAATTAGAATGGATCGTATGAATGAATTAGATTGGATCGTACGAATGAGTAAAATGGATCGTACGAATGAAATAGAATGGATCGTACGAATGAATTAGAATGGATCTTGCTAATGAATTAGAATGGATCGTACGAAAGAATCCATTCTAATTCATACGATCCATTCTAATTCATTCTAATTCATTCATACGATCATACGAATGAATAAGATTGGATCGTACGAATGAAATAGAATGGATCGTACGAATGAATTATAATGGATCGTGCTAATGAATTAGAATGGATCGATCTATTCTAATTCATTCGTACGATCCATTCTAATTCATTCGTAAGATCCATTCTAATTCATTCGCACGATCCAATCTAATTCATTCGTACGATCCATTATAATTCATAAGTACAATCTATTCTAATTCATTCGTACGATCCATTCTAATTCATTAGCACGATCCATTCTAATTTATTCGTACGATCCATTCTATTTCATTCGTACGATCCATTCTTACTCATTCGTACGATCCATTCTAGAATGGATCGTGCGAATGATTTAGAATGGATCGAACGAATGAATTAGAATAGATCATACGAATGAATTAGAATGGATCGTACGAATGAATTAGAATGGATCGTACGAATGAATATGAATTAGAATGGATCATATGAATAAATTAGAATGGATCGTACGAATGAATTAGAATGGATCGTATGAATGAATTAGAATGGATTGTACGAATGTATCCATTCTAATTCATTCCTTTGTGCGATCCATTCTAATTCATTAGCACGATCCATTCTAATTCATTCGTACGATCCATTCTAATCATTCGCACGAATGGATCTTACTCATTCATAAATTAGAATAGATCATACGAAAGAATTAGAATGGATCATATGAAAGAATTAGTTTGGATTGTGCGAATGAATTAGAATGAATCGTACAAATGATTTAGAATGGATACATTCGCGCGAATGAATTAGAATGGATCGTATGAATGAATTAGAATGGATCGTATGAATGAATTCGAATGGATCGTACGTATGAATTAGAATGGATCGTACGAATGAATTAGAATGGATCGTATGAATGAATTAGAATGGATCGTACGGTGGAATTAGAATGGATTGTATGAAGGAATTAGAATGGATCGTACGAATGAATTAGAATGGATAGATTCGTGCAAAAGAATTAGAATGGATTGTATGAATGAATTAGAATGGATCGTACAAATGAATTAGAATGGATTGTGCGAATGAATTAGAATGGATTGTACGAATGAATTAAAATAGATTGTACGAATGAATTAGAATGGATTGTACGAATGAATTAGAATGGATACATTCGTGCGAATGAATTAGAATGGATTGTATGAATAAATTAGAATGGATCGCACGTACGATCTATTCTATTTCATTCGTACGATCCATTCTTACTCATTCGTACGATCCATTCTAATTCATTCACACGATCCATTCTAATTCATTCATACGATCCATTCTAATTCATTCGTACGATGCATTCTAACTCATTCATACGATCCATTCTAATTCATTCATACAATCCCTTCTAATTCTTTCGCACGAATGTATCCATTCTAATTCATTCGTACAATCCACCCTAATTCCTTTGTATGATCCATTCTAATTCATTCGCACGAATATATCCATTCTAATTCATTCGTACGATCCATTCTAATTTATTCGCACGATCCATTCTAATTCATTCATACGATCCAATCTAATTCATTCATACGATCCATTCTAATTCATTCGCACGAATGTATCCGTTGTAATTCATTCATACGATCCATTCTAATTCATTCGCATGATCCAATCTAATTCATTCATATGATCTATTCTAATTCATTCGTACGATCCATTCTAATTCATTCGCACGAATGTATCCATTCTAATTCATTCGCACGATCTATTCTAATTCATTCGCACGATCCATTCTAATTCATTCATATGATCCATTCTTACTGATTCGTACGATCCATTCTAATTCATAAAATCTAATTCATTCATACGATGCATTGTAATTCATTCGCATGAATGTATCCATTCTAATTCATTCGTACGATCCATTATAATTCATTCTCATGATCCATTCTGATTCATTCTTACGATCCATTCTAATTTATTCGTATGATCCATTCTAATTAATTCGCACAATCATTAGAATGGATCGTGCGAATGAATTAGAATGGATCGTACGAATGAATTAGAATGGATACATTCGTGCGAATGAATTAGAATGGTTCGTACGAATGAGTAAGAATGGATCGTACGAATGAAATAGAATGGATCGTACAAATGAATTAGAATCGATACATTCGTGCGAATGAATTAGAATGGATCGTACGAATGAAATAGAATGGATCGTATGAATGAATTCGAATGGATCGTATGAATGAATTAGAATGGATACATTCGTGCGAATGAATTAGAATGGATCATACGAAGGAGTTAGAATGGATCGTATGAATGAATTAGAATGGATCGTACGAATGAATTAGAATGAATCGTATGAATGAATTAGAATGGATCGTACGAAGGAATTAGAATGGATCATACGAATGAATTAGAAAGGATACATTCGTGCGAATGAATTAGAATGGATCGTATGAATAAATTTGAATGGATCATATGAATGAATTCGAATGGATCGTACGAATGAATTAGAATGGATACATTCATGCGAATGAATTAGAATGGATCGTACAAAGGAATTAGGGTGAATTGTACGAATGAATTAGAATTGATGCATTCGTGTGAAAGAATTAGAATGGATTGTATGAATGAAATAGAATGGATTGTATGAATGATTTAGAATGGATCGTGCGAATGAATTAGAATGGATTGTGCTAATGAGCAAGAATGGATCATACGAATGAAATAGAATGGATCGTACGAATGAATTAGAATGGATCGTGCTAATGAATTAGAATGGATCGTACGAATGAATTAGAATAGATTGTGCGAATGAATTAGAATGGATCGTGCGAATAAATTAGAATGGATACATTCGTGCGAATGAATTAGAATGGATCGTACGAATGAATTAGAATGGATCGTATGAATGAATTAGAATGGGTCGTATGAATGAATTCAAATGGATCGTACGAAAGAATTGGAATGGATACATTCGTGCGAATGAATTAGAATCGATCATACGAAGGAATTAGGGTGGATCGTATGAAAGAATTAGAATGGATACATTCGTGCGAAAGAATTAGAATGGATTGTATGAATAAATTAGATTGGATCATATGAATGAATTAGAATGGATCGTGCGAATGAATTAGAATGGATCGTACGAATGAATTAGAATGGATACATTCGTGCGAATGAATTAGAATGGATCGTACGAATGAGTAAGAATGGATCGTACGAAGGAAATAGAATGGATCGTACGAATGAATTAGAATGGATCGTGCTAATGAATTAGAAAGGATCGTACGAATGAATTAGAATAGATTGTGCTAATGAATTAGAATGGATCGTACGAATGAATTAGAATGGATACATTCGTGCGAATGAATTAGAATGGATCGTATGAATGAATTAGATTTGATCGTATGAATGAATTAGAATGGATCGTACGTATGAATTAGAATGGATACATTCATGGGAATAAATTAGAATGGATTGTACGAAGGAATTAGAATGGATCATACGAATGAAATAGAATGGATCGTACGAAGGAATTAGAATGGATCGTACGAAGGAATTAGAATGGATTGTTCGAATGAATTAGAATAGATCGTACAAATGGATTAGAATGGATCGTATGAATGAATTAGAATGGATCGTGTGAATGAATTAGAATGGATCGTACGAATGAATTAGAATGGATACATTCGTGCGAAAGAATTAGAATGGATTGTATGAATGAATTAGAATGGATCGGATGAATGAATTTGAATAGATCATGCGAATGAATTAGATTGGATCGTATGTATGAATTAGAATGAATTAGAATGTATTAGGAATTAGAATGGATCATACGAATGAATTAGAATGGATCGTATGAATGAATTAGAATGGATCGTACGATTGGATTAGAATGTATTCTAATTAGAATGGATCGTGCGAATGAATGAATTAGAATAGATTGTGCGAATGAATTAGAATGTATTCCTTCACACTAATGTATCCATACGAATGAATTAGAATGGATCGTATGAATGAATTAGAATGGGTCATACGAATGAATTAGAATGGATACAATCATGCGAATGAATTAGAATGGATCGTATGAATGAATTAGAATGGATCGTACGAATGAAGTTGAATGGATCAGACGAATGAATTAGATTGGATCGTACGAATGAATTAGAATGGATCATGCTAATGAAATAGAATGGATCCTACGAATAAATTAGAATGGATCGTACGAATGAGTAAGAATGGATCGTACGAATGAAATAGAATGGATCATACGAATGAATTAGAATGGATCGTGCGAAAGAATTAGATTGGATCATGCGAATGAATTAGAATGGATCGTACGAATGAATTAGAATGGATACATTCGTGTGAATGAATTAGAATGGATCGTATGAATGAATTATAATGGATCGTATGAATAAATTTGAATGGATCATACATATGAATTAGAATGGATCGTACGAATGAATTAGAATGGATCGTACGAAGGAATTAGAATGGATCGTACGAAGGAATTAGAATGGATCGTACGAAGGAATTAGAATGGATCGTACGAATGAATTAGAATAGATATATTCGTGTAAAAGAATTAGAATGGATTGTATGAATGAATTAGAATGCATCGTACAAATGAATTAGAATGGATCGTGCGAATGAATTAGAATGGATCGTACAAATGAATTAGAATAGATTGTGCGAATGAATTAGAATGGATCGGACGAATAAATTAGAATGGATACATTCGTGCGAATGAATTAGAATGGATCGTATGAATGAATTAGAATGGATCGTACGTTCGATCCATTCTATTTCATTCGTACGATCCATTCTTACTCATTCGTTCGATCCATTCTAATTCATTCGTACGATCCATTCTAATCGATTCGTACGATCCATTCTAATTCTTTAGCACGATCCATTCTAATTCATTCGTACGATCCATTCTATTTCATTCGTACGATCCATTCTTACTCATTCGTACGATCCATTCTAATTCATTCGCACGAATGTATCCATTCTAATTCATTCGTATGATCCATTCTAATTCATTCATATGATCCATTCTAATTCATTAGCACGATCCATTCTAATTCATTCCTACAATCCATTCTAATTCATTCGTACGATCCATTCTAATTCATTCGCACAATCTATTCTAATTTATTCCTACAATCCATTCTAATTCATTAGCATGATCCATTCTATTTCATTCGTATGATCCATTCTTACACATTCGTACGATCCATTCTAATTCATTCGCACGAATGTATCCATTCTAATTTATTCGTACGTTTCATTCTAATTCATTTGCACGATCCATTGTAATTCATTCATACGATCCAATCTAATTCATTCGTACGATCCATTCTAATTCATTCACACAATCTATTCTAATTCATTCGTACGATCCATTCTAATTCATTAGCACGATCCATTCTAATTCATTCGTACGATCCATTCTATTTCATTCGTACGATCCATTCTTACTCATTAGCAAGATCCATTCTGATTCATTCGTAAGATCCATTCTATTTCATTCGTACGATCCATTCTTACTCATTCGTACGATCCATTCTAATTCATTCGCACGAATGTATCCATTCTAATTCATTCGCACGATCCATTCTAATTCATTCATACGATCCATTCTAATTCATTTGTATGATCCATTATAATTCATTCGCACGATCCATTCTAATTCATTCATACGATCCATTCTAATTCATTCATAAAATCCATTCTAATTCTTTTGCACGAATGTATCCATTCTAATTCATTCGTACGATCCATTCTAATTCATTCGCACGATCCATTCTAATTCAATCAAACGATCCGTTCTAATTCATTTGTACGATCCATTATAATTCATTCGCACGATCCATTCTAATTCATTCATACGATCCATTCTAATTCATTCATAAAATCCATTCTAATTCTTTTGCACGAATGTATCCATTCTAATTCATTCGCATGATCCATTCTAATTCATTTATATGATCCATTCTAATTCATTCGTACGATCCATTCTAATTCATTCGCACGATCCATTCTAATTAATTCATACGATCCATTCTAATTCATTCGCACGAATGTATCCATTGTAATTCATTCGCACGATCCACCCTAATTCATTCGTACGATCCATTCTAATTCCTTCATCCGATCCATTCTAATTCATTCCCATGAATGTATCCATTCTAATTCATACGTACGATCCATTCTAATTCATTCATAGGATCCAATCTATTTCATTCGCACGAATGTATCCATTCTAATTCATTCGTATGATCCATTCTAATTCATTCGCACAATCTATTCTAATTCATTCGTACGATCCATTCTAATTCATTAGCATGATCCATTCTAATTCATTTGTACGATCCATTCTATTTCATTCTAATTCCTTCGTATGATCCATTGATACGATCCATTCTAATTCCTTCGCACGAATGTATCCATTCTAATTCATTCATACAATCTATTCTAATTCTTTCGCACGAATGTATCCATTCTAATTCATTCGTACCATCCATTCTAATTCATTCGCACAATCTATTCTAATTCATTCGTACGATCCATTATAATTCCTTCGTACGATCCATTCTAATTCCTTCGTACGATCCATTCTATTTCATTCGTATGATCCATTCTAATTCCTTCGTACGATCCATTCTAATTCATTCCCATGAATGTATCCACTCTAATTCATTCGCACAATCTATTCTAATTCATTCTACGATCCATTCTATTTCATTTGCACGATCGTAGGAATTAGAATGGATCGTACGAATGAGTAAGAATGGATCGTATGTATGAATTAGAATGGATACATTCATGGGAATGAATTGGAATGGATCGTATGAAGGAATTAGAATGGATCATACGAATGAAATAGAATAGATTGTACGAAGGAATTAGAATGGATCGTGCGAATGAATTAGAATGGATCGTGCGAATGAATTAGAATGGATTGTATGAATAAATTAGAATGGATCGTGCAAATGAATTAGAATGGATCGTATGAATGAATTAGAATGGACGTACGAATGAATTAGAATGTATATATTCGTGCGAATGAATAAGAATGGATCATACGAAGAAATTAGGGTGGATCGTACGAATGAATTAGAATGGATATATTCGTGTGAAAGAATAAGTATGGATTGTATTAATGAATTACAATGGATCATACGAATGAATAAGAATGGATCGTATGAATGAATTAGAATGGATCGTGCGGATGAATTAGAATGGATCGTACGAATGAAATAGAATGGATACATTCATGTGAATGAATTAGAATGGATCGTATGAATGAGTAAGAATGGATCGTACGAATGAAATAGAATGGATCGCACAAATGAATTAGAATGGATTATGCTAATGAATTAGATTGGATCGTACGAATGAATTAGAATAGATTGTGCGAATGAATTAGAATGGATCGTGCGAATGAATTAGAATGGATCGTACGAATGAATTAGAATGGATCGTATGAATGAATTAGAATGGATCGTACGAATGAAATAGAATGGATACATTCGTGCGAATGAATTAGAATGGATCGTACGAATGAAATAGAATGGATCGTACGAATGAATTAGAATGGATCGTGCTAATGAATTAGAATGGATCGTATGAATGAATTAGAATAGATTGTGCGAATAAATACATTCATGCGAATGAAATAATATGGATCGTATGAATGAATTAGAATGGATCATATGAATGAATTAGAATGGACTGTATAAATGAATTCGAATGGATCGTACGAATGAATTAGAATGGATACATTCGTGTGAATGAATTAGAATGGATCATACGAAGGAAATAGGGTGGATCGTACGAATGAATTAGAATGGATACATTCCTGCAAAAGAATTAGAATGGATTGTATGAATGAATTAGAATGGATCGTATGAATGAATTAGAATGGATCGTGCGAATGAATTAGAATGGATCGTACGAAGGAATTAGAATGGATCGTACGAATGAATTAGAATGGATCGTGCGAATGAATTAGAATGGATCGTATGAATGAATTAGAATAGAATGGATACATTCGTACGAATAAATTAGAATGGATCGTACGAATGAATTAGAATGGATCGTACGAATAAATTAGAATAGACTGGATACATACGTGCAAATGAATTAGAATGGATCGTGCGAATGAATTAGATTGGATCGTGCGAATGAATTAGAATGGATTGTACGAATGAATTAGAATGGATACATTCGTGCGAAAGAATTAGAATGGATTGTATGAATGAATTAGAATGGATCGTATGAATGAATTAGAATGGATCGTATGAATGAATTAGAATGGATCGTGCGAATGAATTAGAATGGATCGTACGAATGAATTAGAATGGATACATTCGTGCGAAAGAATTAGATTGGATTGTATGAATGAATTTGAATGGATCGTACGAATGAATTAGAATGGATCATAAGAATGAATTAGAATGGACCGTACGAATGAATTAGAACGGATACATTCATGCGAATGAATTAGAATGGATCGTACGAATGAGTAAGAATAGATCGTACGAATGAATTAGAATGGATCGTGCGAATGAATTGGAATGGATCGTGCGAATGAATTAGAATGGATCATACGAATGAGTAAGAATGGATCATATGAATGAAATAGAATGGATCGTATGAATGAATTAGAATGGATCGTGCGAATGGATTAGAATGGATCGTGCGAATGAATTATAATGGATCGTACGAATGAATTAGAATGGATCGTATGAATGAATTAGAATAGATCATGCGAATGAATTAGAATGGATCGTATGATTGAATTTGAATGGATCGTACGAATGGATTAGAATGGATACATTCGTGCGAATGAATTAGAATAGATCATACAAAGGAATTAGGGTAGATCGTACAAATGAATTAGAATAGATACATTCATGCGAAAGAAATAGAATGGATTGTATGAATGAATTAGAATGGATAGTATGAATATATTAGAATGGATCGTATGAATGAATTAGAATGGATCGTACGAAGGAATTAGAATGGATATATTCGTGCGAAAGAATTAGAAAGGATTGTATGAATGAATTAGAATGGATCGTATGAATGAATTAGAATGGATCATGCGAATGAATTAGAATGGATCGTATGAATGAATTTGAATGGATCGAATGAATGAATTAGAATGGATCGTGCGAATGAATTAGAATAGATCGTACGAATGAATTAGAATGGATACATTCGTGCGAATGAATTAGAATGGATTGTACTATGAATTAGAATGGATACATTCGTGCGAATGAATTAGAATGGATCGTGCTAATGAATTAGAATGGATCGTACGAATGAATTAGAATGGATCATACGAAGGAATTAGGGTGGATCGTACGAATGAATTAGAATGGAAACATTCATGCGAAAGAATTAGAATGGATTGTCTGAATGAATTAGAATGGATCTTGTGAATGAATTAGAGTGGATCGTACGAATGAATTAGAATAGATTGTGCGAATGAATTAGAATGGATCGTACGAATGAATTAGAATAGATAGTATGAATGAATTAGCACGATCCATTCTAATTCTTTCGCACGAATGTATTTATTCTAATTCATTCGTACGATACATTCTAATTCATTCATATGATCCATTCTAATTCATTCGTATGATCCATTCTAATTCATTTGCACGATCCATTCTAATTCATTCACATGAATGTTTCCATTCTAATTCATTCGCACGAATGTATCCATTCAAATTCATTAGTACGATCCATTCTAATTCATTCGCACGATCCAATCTTATTCATTCGCACAATCAATTCTAATTCACTCATACGATCCATTCTATTTCATTCGTACGATCCATTCTTACTCATTCGTACGATCCATTCTAATTCATTCGCACGAATGTACCCATTCTAAATCATTCGTACCATCCCTTCTGATTCATTCGCACGATCCATTCTAATTCATTCGTATGATCCATTCTAATTCATTCGTACGATCCATTCTGATTCATTAGCACGATCCATTCTAATTCATTCATATGATCCATTCTAATTCATTCATACGATCTATTCTATTTTATTCATATGTTCCATTCTAATTCATTCATACGATCCATTTTATTTCATTCGTACGATCCATTCTTACTCATTCGTATAATCCATTCTAATTCATTCGCACGATCCAATCAAATTCATTCGTACGATCCATTCTAATTCATTCGTACGATCCATTCTATTTCATTCGTACGATCCATTCTTACTCATTCGTACGATCCATTCTAATTCATTCGCACGAATGTATCCATTCTAATTCATTCATACGATCCATTCTAATTCATTCGCACGATCCATTCTAATTCA
This sequence comes from Chamaelirium japonicum, assembly GCA_947650365.1. Classification (NCBI taxonomy): domain Eukaryota; kingdom Viridiplantae; phylum Streptophyta; class Magnoliopsida; order Liliales; family Melanthiaceae; genus Chamaelirium; species Chamaelirium japonicum. The sequence goes on from CANTAL010000156.1 coordinate 520,553, forward strand.
TTCATACGATCCATTCTAATTTATTCGTACGATCCATTCTAATTCATTCATATAATCCATTCTAATTTTTTTGCACGAATGTATCCATTCTAATCCATTCATACGATCCATTCTAATTCATTCGCACGATCCATTCTAATTCATTCATACGATCCATTCTAATTCATTTGTACGATCCATTCTAATTCATACGTATGATTCATTTGAATTCATTCATACGATCCATTCTAATTCATTCATACGATCCATTCTAATTCATTCACACGAATGTATCCATTCGAATTCATTCGTACGATCCATTCTAATTCATTCGCACGATCCAATCTAATTCATTCGCACGATCCATTCTAATTCATTCATACGATCCATTCTATTTCATTCTTACGATCCATTGTTACTCATTCATACGACCCAATCTAATTCATTCGCACGAATGTATCCATTCTAATTCATTCTTACGATCCATTCTAATTCATTCGCACGATCCATTCTAATTCGTTCATACGATCCATTCTAATTCATTCGTACGATCCATTCTAATTCATTCATACGATCCATTTTATTTTATTCGTACGATCCATTCTTACTCATTCGTACGATCCATTCTAATTCATTTGCACGAATGTATCCATTCTAATTTATTCGTACGATCCATTCTAATTCATTCGCACGATCCATTCTAATTCATTCATACGATCCATTAAAATTCATTCGCACAATCTATTCTAATTCATTCGTACGATCCATTCTAATTAATTAGCACGATCCATTCTAATTCATTCGTATGATCTATTCTATTTCTTTCGTACGATCCATTCTTTTTGATTCGTACGATCCATTCTAATTCATTCGCACGAATGTATCCATTCGAATTCATTCGTATGATCCATTCTAATTCATTCGCACGATCTATTCTAATTCATTCATACGATCCATTCTAATTCATTCGCACGAATGTATCAATTCTAATTCATTCGTACGATCCATTCTAATTCATTCGCACAATCTATTCTAATTCATTCGTACGATCCATTCTAATTCATTAGCACGATCCATTCTAATTCATTCGTACGATCCATTTTATTTCATTCGTACGATCCATTCTTACTTATTCGTACGATCCATTTTAACTCATTCGAACGAATGTATCCATTCTATCCTAATTCATTAGTACGATCCATTCTAATTCATTCGTACGATCCATTCTAATTCATTCATACGATCCATTCTAATTCATTCATACGGTCCATTCTAATTCATTCGCACGATCCATTCTAATTCATTCATACGATCCATTCTATTTCATTCATACAATCCATTCTAATTCCTTCGCACGAATGTATCCATTCTAATTCTTTTGTACGATCCACCCAAATTCCTTCTTATGATCCATTCTAATTCATTCGCATAAATGTATCCATTCTAATTCATTCGTACGATCCATTCGAATTCATTCTTACGATCCATTCTAATTCATTCATACAATCCATTCTAATTCATTCATACGATCCATTCTAATTCATTCGCACGAATGTATTCATTCGCACAATCTATTCTAATTCATTCATACGATCTATTCTAATTCATTAGCACGATCCATTCTAATTCATTCGTACGATCCATTCTATTTCATTCGTACGATCTATTCTAACTCATTCGTACGATCCATTCTTATTCATTCGCACGAATGTATCCATTCTAATTCATTCGTACGATCCATTCTAATTCATTCACACGATCCATTCTAATTCATTCATACGATTCATTCTAATTCATTCGTACGATCCATTCTAATTTATTCGCACAATCTATTCTAATTCATTCGTACGATCCATTCTAATTCATTAGCACGATCCATTCTAATTCATTCGTACGATCCAATCTATTTCATTCGTACGATCCATTCTTACTCATTCATACGATCCATTCTAATTCATTCGCACGAATGTATCCATTCTAATTCATTCGTACGATCCATTCTAATTCATTCGCATGATCCATTCTAATTCATTCGTACGACCCATTCTAATTCATTCGTACGATCCATTCTAATTCATTCACACGATCCATTGTAATTCATTCATACGATCCATTCTAATTCATTCATACGATCCATTCTAATTCATTCGTACGATACATTCTAATTCATTAGCACTGTCCCTTCTAATTCATTCATACGATCCATTCTATTTCATTCGTATGATCTATTCTAATTGATTCATACGATCCATTCTATTTCATTCGTACGATCCATTCTTACTCATTCGTACGATCCAATCTAATTCATTCGCACGATCCAATCATATTCATTCGTACGATCCATTCTAATTCATTCGTACGATCCATTCTATTTCGTTCATACGATCTATTCTTACTCATTCGTACGATCCATTCTAATTCATTCGCATGAATGTATCCATTCTAATTCGTTCATACGATCCATACTAATTCATTCGCACGAATGTATCCATTCTAATTCATTCGTACGATCCATTCTAATTCATTCGCACGATCCAATTTAATTCATTCGCACGATCCATTCTAATTCATTCATACAATCCATTCTATTTCATTCGTACGATCTATTCTTACTCATTCTTACGATTCATTCTAATTCATTCGCATAAACGTATTCATTCTAATTCATTCGTATGATCCATTCTAATTCATTCGCACCATCCATTCTAATTCATTCATACAATCCATTCTAATTCATTCGTACGATCCATTCTAATTCATTCATGCGATCCATTCTATTTCATTCGTACGATCCATTTTTACTCATTCGTATGATCCATTCTAATTAATTCGCACGAATGTATCCATTCTAATTCATTCATACGATCAATTCTAATTCATTCGAATGATCCATTCTAATTCATTCATATGATCCATTCTAATTCATTCATACGATCCATTCTAATTCATTCGCACAATCTATTCTAATTCATTCGTACGATCCATTCTAATTCATTAGCACGATCCATTCTAATTCATTCGTACGATCCATTCTATTTCATTCGTACGATCCATTCTTACTGATTCGTACGATCCATTCTAATTCATTCGCACGAATGTATCCATTCTAATTCATTCGCACGATCCATTCAAATTCATTAATACGATCCATTCTAATTCATTCATACGATCCATTCTAATTCATTCGCACGAATGTATCCATTCTAATTCATTCGTACGATCCATTCTAATTCATTCACACAACCTATTCTAATTTATTCGTACGATCCATTCTAATTCATTAGCACGATCCATTCTAATTCATTAGCATGATCCATTCTAATTCATTCGTACAATCCATTCTATTTCATTTGTACGATCCATTCTTACTCATTCGTACGATCCATTCTAATTCATTCGCACGAATGTATCCATTCTATTCTAATTCATTCGTACGATCCATCCTAATTCATTCATAGGATCCATTCTAATTCATTCGCACGATCCATTATAATTCATTCATACGATCCATTCTAATTCATTCATACAATCCATTCTAATTCTTTCGCACGAATGTATCCATTCTAATTCATTCATACGATCCACTCTAATTCCTTCGCATGATCCATTCTAATTCATTCGCACGAATGTTTCCATTCTAATTCATTCGTACGATCTATTCAAATTCATTCATACGATCCATTCTAATTCATTCATACGATCCATTCTAATTCATTCGCATGAATGTATTCATTCGGACAATCTATTCTAATTCATTCGTACGATCCATTCTAATTCATTAGCACGATCCATTCTAATTCATTCGTACGATCCATTCTATTTCATTCGTACGATCCATTCTTACTCATTCGTACGATCCATTCTAATTCATTCGCACGAATGTATCTATTCGCACGATCCATTCTAATTCACTCATACGATCCATTCTAATTCATTCGTACGATCCATTCTAATTCATTCGCACAATCTATTCTAATTCATTCGTACGATCCATTCTAATTCATTAGCACGATCCATTCTAATTCATTCGTACGATCCATTCTATATCATTCGTACGATCCATTCTTACTCATTCGTACGATCCATTCTTACACATTCGTACGATTCATTCTAATTCATTCGCATGAATGTATCCATTCTAATTCATTCGTACGATCCATTCTAATTCATTCGCACGATCCATTCTAATTCATTCGTACGATCCATTCTAATTCATTCGTACGATCCATTCTAATTCATTCGCACGATCCACTCTAATTCATTTATACGATCCATTCTAATTCATTCATACAATCCATTCTAATTATTTTGCACGAATGTATCCATTCTAATTCATTCGTACAATCCACCCTAATTCCTTCGCATGATCCATTCTAATTCATTCGCACGAATGTATCTATTCTAATTCATTCGTACGATCCATTCGAATTCATTTATACGATCCATTCTAATTCATTCGCACGATCCATTCTAATTCATTCATACGATCCATTCTAATTCATTCATATGATCCATTCTAATTCATTCGCATGATCCATTCTAATTCCTTCGTACGATCCATTTTATTTCATTTGTATGATCCATTCTAATTCCTTCGTACGATCCATTCTAATTCATTCCCATGAATGTATCCATTCTAATTCATACGTACGATCCATTCTTACTCATTCGTACGATCCATTCTAATTCATTCGCACGATCCATTCTAATTCATTTGCACGATCCATTCTAATTCATTCATACAATCCATTCTAATTCTTTTGCACGAATGTATCCATTCTAATTCCTTCGTATGATCCATTCTAATTCCTTCGTACGATCCATTATAATTCCTTCGTACGATCCATTCTAATTCCTTCGTACGATCCATTCTATATCATTCGTATGATCCATTCTAATTCCTTCGTACGACCCATTCTAATTCATTCCCATGAATCTATCCATTCTAATTCCTTCGTACGATTCATTCTAATTCATTCATACGATCCATTCTTTCGTATGTATCCATTCTAATTTATTCGTACGATCTATTCAAATTAATTCGCACGATCCATTCTAATTCATTCGTACGATCCATTCTAATTCATTCGTACGATCCATTCTAATTCATTCTTATGATCCATTCTAACTCTTTCGTACGATCAAATCTAATTTATTCGCACAATCTATTCTAATTCATTCGTATGATCCATTCGCATTCATTAGCACGATCCAATCTAATTTATTTGTACGATCCATTCTATTTCATTCGTACGATCCATTCTTACTCATTCGTACGATCCATTCTAATTCATTCGCACGATCCATTCTAATTCATTCATACGATCCATTCTATTTCATTCGTACGATCCATTCTTACTCATTCGTACGATCCATTCATGGGAATATATTAGAATGGATCATACGAAGGAATTAGAAAGGATCATACGAATGAATTAGAATAGATTGTGCGAATGAATTAGAATGGATCATATGAATGAATTAGAATGGATTGTGCTAATGAGTAAGATCAATTCTTACTCATTCGTATGATCCATTCTAATTAGAATGGATCGTACGAATGAATTAGAATGGATCGTATAAATGAATTAGAATGGATCGTGCGAATGATTTAGAATGGATCGTACGAATGAATTAGAATGGATACATTCGTGCGAAAGAATTAGAATGGATTGTATGAATGAATTAGAATAGATCGTACGAATGAATTAGAATGGATCGTTCGAATGAATTAGAATGGATCGTATGAATGAAATAGAATGGATCGTACGAATTACTTAGAATGGATCATGCGATTGAATTAGATTGGATCGTGCGAATGGATCGTACAAATGAATTAGAATGGATCGTACGAATGAATTAGAATGTATTGTACGAATGAATTAGAATAGATTGTGCGAATGAATTAGAATGGATCGTACGAATAAATTAGAATGGATCGTACAAATGAATTAGAATGGATCGTACGAATGAATTAGAATAGATACATTCATGCGAAAGAATTAGAATGGATCGTGCTAATTCATTCATACAATCCATTCTAATTCATTCGTACGATCTATTCTAATTCATTCGCACAATCTATTCTATTTCATTCTTACGATCCATTCTAATTCATTCGCATGATCCATTCTAATTCATTTGCACGATCCATTCTAATTCATTCATACAATCCATTCTAATTCTTTCGCAAGAATGTATCTGTTCTAATTCATTCGTACGATCCACCCTAATTCCTTCGTATGATCCATTCTAATTCATTCGCACGATCCATTCTAATTGATTCATACGATCCCTTCTAATTCATTCATACAATCCATTCTAATTCATTCGCACGAATGTATGCATTCTAATTCATTCGTACGATCAACCCTAATTCCTTCGTAAGATCCATTCTAATTCATTCGCACGAATGTATCCATTCTAATTCATTCGTACGATCCATTCTAATTCATTCGTACTATCCACCCTAATTCCTTCATATGATCCATTCTAATTCATTCGCACGAATGTATCCATTCTAATTCATTCGTACGATACATTCGAATTCATTCATACGATCCATTCTAATTCATTCATATGATCCACTCTAATTCATTCGCATGAATGTATCCATTCTAATTCATTCGTACGATCCATTCTAATTCATTCGCACGATCCAATCTAATTCATTTGCACGATCCATTCTAATTCATTCGTACGATCTATTCTATTTCATTCGTACGATCCATTCTTACTCATTCGTACGATCCATTCTAATTCATTCGCATGAATGTATCCTCATTCGCACGATCCATTCTAATTCATTTGCACGATCCATTCTAATTCATTCATATAATCCATTCTAATTCTTTCGCACCAATGTATCCATTCTAATTCATTCGTACAATCCACCCTAATTCCTTCGTATGATCCATTCTAATTCATTCGCACGAATGTATCCATTCTAATTCATTCGTACGATCAATTCGAATTCATTCATACGATCCATTCTAATTCAATCATACGATCCATTCTAATTTATTCGCACGAATGTATCCATTCTAATTCATTCGTACGATCCATTCTAATTAATTCGCACAATCTATTCTAATTCATTCGTACGATCCATTCTAATTCATTCGCACGATCCATTCTAATTCATTTGCACAATCCATTCTAATTCATTCATATAATCCTTTCTAATTCTTTGGCACGAATGTATCCATTCTAATTCATTCATACGATCCATTCTAATTCCCTCATATGATCCATTCTAATTCCTTCGTATGATTCATTCTATTTCATTCGTATGATCCATTCTAATTCCTTCGTACGATCCATTCTAATTCATTCGTACGATCCATTCTAATTCATTCGCACGATCCTTTCTAATTCATTCGTACAATCCATTCTGATTCATTCATACGATCCATTCTAATTCATTCGTGCGATCCATTCTAATTCATTCTAATCTATTCTAATTTATTTGTACGATCCATTCTAATTTCATACGTACGATCCATTCTAATTCATTCTAATTCATTCATACGATCTATTCTAATTCATTCACACGAATGTATCCATTCAAATTCATTCGAACGATACATTCTAATTCATTCGCACGAATGTATCCATTCTAATTCATTCTAATTCCTTCGTATGATCCATTCGTACGATCCATTCTAATTCCTTCGCACGAAAATATCCATTCTAATTCATTCGTACGTACAATCCATTCTAATTCATTCGCACGATCCGTTCTAATTCATTCATACGATCCATTCTAATTCATTCATACAATCCATTCTAATTCTTTTGCACGAATGTATCTATTCTAATTCATTCATACAATCCATTCTAATTCTTTCGCACGATCCATTCTAATTCCTTCGTATGATCCATTCTAATTCATTCGTACGATCCATTCTAATTCATTCGCACCATCCATTCTAATTCATTCATACGATCCATTCTAATTCATTTATACAATCCATTCTAATTCTTTCGCACGAATGTATCCATTCTAATTCATTCGTACGATCCACCCTAATTCCTTCGTATGATCCATTCTAATTCATTCGCACGAATGTATCCATTCTAATTCATTCGTATGATCTATTCAAATTCATTCATACGATTCATTCTAATTAATTCATACGATCCATTCTAATTCATTTATACGATCCATTCTAATTCATTCATACGATCCATTCTAATTCATTCATACGATCCATTCTAATTTATTCGCACTAATGTATTCATTTGCACAATCTATTCTAATTCATTTGTACGATCCAGTCTAATTCATTAGCACGATCCATTCTAATTCATTAGCACTATCCATTCTATTTCATTCGTACGATCCATTCTTACTCATTCGTATGATCCATTCTAATTCATTAGCACGAATGTATCCATTGTAATTCATTCGTACGATCCATTCTAATGCATTCGCCCGATCCATTCTAATTCATTCATACGATCCATTCTAATTCATTAGTACGATCCATTCTAATTCATTAGTACAATCCATTCTAATTTCATTCATACGATCCATTCTAATTCATTCTTACTTATTCTAATTCATTCGTAAAATCCATTCATATGATCTAATTCATTCGTACAATGAATTAGAAAGGATACATTCGTGCGAATGAATTAGAACGGATCGTATGAATGAATTAGATTGGATCATACGAATGAAATAGAATGGATCGTACGAATGAATTAGAATGGATCGTGCTAATGAATTAGAATGGATCGTACAAATGAATTAGAATAGATTGTGCGAATGAATACATTCGTGCGAATGAAATAGAATTGATCGTATGAATGAATTAGAATGGATCGTATCAATGAATTAGAATGGATCGAATGAATGAATTCGAATGGATCGTATAAATGAATTAGAATGGATACATTCGTGCAAATGAATTAGAATAGATCATACGAAGGAAATAGGGTGGATCGTACGAATGAATTAGAATGGATCGTGCTAATGAATTAGAATGGATCGTACGATTGAATTACAATAGATTGTGCGAATGAATTAGAATGGATCGTACGAATGAATTAGAATGGATCGTATGAATGAATTGGAATGGATCGTACGAATGAGTAAGAATTAGAATAGATTGTATGAATGAATTAGAATGGATCGTATGAATGAATTAGAATGGATCGTGTGAATGAATTAGAATGGATTGGGCTAATGAGTAAGAATGGATCGTATGAATGAAATAGAATGGATCGTACGAATGAATTAGAATGGATCGTGCTAATGAATTAGAATGGATCGTACGAATGAATTAGAATAGATTGTGCGAATGAATTAGAATGGATCGTGCGAATGAATTAGAATGGATACATTCGTGCAAATGAATTAGAATGGATCGTATGAATGAATTAGAATGGATCGTATGAATAAATTCTAATAGATCGTACGAATGATTTAGAATGAATATATTCGTGCGAATGAATTAGAATGGATCATACGAAGGAATTAGGGTGGATCGTACGAATGAATTAGAATGGATACATTCGTACGAATGAATTAGAATGGAAACATTCGTACGATCCATTCTAATTCATTCATACGATCCATTCTAATTCATTCGTACGATCCATTCATACTCATTCGTACGATCCATTCGAATTCATTCGTACGATCCATTCTAATTCATTCGCACAATCTATTCTAATTCATTCGTACGATCTATTCTAATTCATTAGCACGATCCATTCTAATTTATTCGTACGATCCATTCTATTTTATTCGTATGATCCATTCTTACTCATTTGTACGATCCATTCTAATTCATTCGCACGAATGTATCAATTCCAATTCATTCGTACGATCCATTCTATTTCATTCGTACGATCCATTCTAATTCATTCATACGATCCATTCTAATTCATTCGCATGAATGTATGTATTCTAATTCATTGACACGATCCATTCTAATTCATTCGTACAATCCATTCTAATTAATTCATTCGTACGATCCATTCTAATTCATTCGTACGATCCACCCTAATTCCTTCGTATGATCCATTCTAATTCGTTCGCACGAATGTATCTATTCTAATTCATTCACACGATCCATTCTAATTCATTCATACGATCCATTCTAATTCATTCACACGATCCATTGTAATTCATTCGCACGAATGTATCCATTCTAATTCATTCGCACAATCTAATTCATTCGTACGATCCATTCTAATTCATTCATACGATCCATTCTATTTCATTCGTACGATCCATTTTTACTCATTCATATGATCCATTCTAATTCATTCACACGAATGTATCCATTCTAATTCATTCATATGATCCATTCTAATTCATTTGCACGATCCATTCTAATTCATTCGTACGATCCATTCTATTTCATTCGTACGATCCATTCTTACTGATTCGTACGATCCATTCTAATTCATTCGCACAAATGTATCCATTCTAATTCAATCGTACGATCCATTCTAATTCATTCGCACGATCCATTCTAATTCATTCATAATTCTAATTCATTCGCACGATTGTATCGATTCTAATTCATTCGTACAATCCATTCTAATTCATTCGCACAACCTATTCTAATTTATTCGTACGATCCATTCTAATTCATTAGCATGATCCATTCTAATTCATTCGTACGATCCATTCTATTTCATTCGTACGATTCATTCTTACTCATTCGTACGATCCATTCTAATTCATTCGCACGAATGTATCCATTCTATTCTAATTCATTCGTACGATCCATTCTAATTCATTCGCACGATCCATTCTAATTCATTCATACGATCCATTCTAATTCATTCGTACAATCCATTCTAATTCATTCGCACGATCCATTATAATTCATTCATACGATCCATTCCAATTCATTCATACAATCCATTCTAATTCTTTCGCATGAATGTATCCATTCTAATTCATTCGTACGATCCACCCTAATTCCTTCGTATGATCCATTCTAATTCATTCGCAAGAATGTATCCATTCTAATTTATTCATACGATCCATTCGAATTCATTCATACGATCCATTCTAATTTATTCATACGATCCATTCTAATTCATTCGCACGAATGTATTCATTCGGACAATCTATTCTAATTCATTCGTACGATCCATTCTAATTCATTAGCACGATCCATTCTAATTCATTCGTACGATCCATTCTATTTCATTCGTACGATCCATTCTTACTCATTCGTACGATCCATTCTAATTCATTCGAACGAATGTATCCATTCTAATTCAGTCATACGATCCATTCTTATTCATTCGCACGATCCATTCTCATTCATTCGCACAATCTATTCTAATTCATTTGTACGATCCATTCTAATTCATTAGCACGATCCATTCTAATTCATTCGTACGATCCATTCTATATCATTCGTACGATCCATTCTTACTCATTCGTACGATTCATTCTAATTCATTCGCATGAATGTATCCATTCTAATTCATTCGTACGATCCATTCTAATTCATTCGCAAGACCCATTCTAATTCATTCGTACGATCCATTCTAATTCATTCGTACGATCCATTCTAATTCATTCATACGATCCATTCTAATTCATTCATACAATCCATTCTAATTCTTTTGCACGAATGTTTCCATTCTAATTCATTCATACAATCCACCCTAATTCCTTCGTATGATCCATTCTAATTCATTCGCACGAATGTATCCATTTTAATTCATTCGTACGAACCATTCGAATTCATTTATATGATCCATTCTAATTCATTCACACGATCCATTCTATTTCATTCATACGATCCATTCTAATTCATTCGCATGATCCATTCCAATTCATTCGCATGATCCATTCTAATTCCTTCATACGATCCATTCTATTTCATTTGTATGATCCATTCTAATTCCTTCGTACAATCCATTCTAATTCATTCCCATGAATGTATCCATTCTAATTCATACGTACGATCCATTCTTACTCATTCGTACGATTCATTCTAATTTATTCGCACGATCCATTCTAATTCATTTGCACGATCCATTCTAATTCATTCATACAATCCATTCTAATTCTTTTGCACGAATGTATCCATTCTAATTCCTTCGTATGATCCATTCTAATTCCTTCGTACGATCCATTATAATTCCTTCGTACGATCCATTCTAATTCCTTCGTACGATCCATTCTATTTCATTCGTATGATCCATTCTAATTCCTTCGTACGATCCATTATAATTCATTCCCATGAATGTATCTATTCTAATTCCTTCATACGATTCACTCTAATTCATTCGTACGATCCATTCTTTCGTATGTATCCATTCTAATTTATTCGTACGATCCATTCTAATTCATTTGCATGATCCATTCTAATTCATTCGTACGATCAATTCTAATTCATTCGTACTATCCATTCTAATTCATTCGCACGATCCATTCTAATTCATTCTTACGATCCATTCTAATTCTTTCGTATGATCAAGTCTAATTCATTCGCATAATCTATTCTAATTCATTCGTATGATCCATTCTAATTCATTGGCACGATCCATTCTAATTAATTTGTACGATCCATTCTATTTTATTCGTGCAATCCATTCTTACTCATTCGTACGATCCATTCTAATTCATTCGCACGATCCATTCGAATTCATTCATACGATCCATTCTATTTCATTCGTACGATCCATTCTTAGTCATTCGTACGATCCATTCATGGGAATGAATTAGAATGGATCATACGAAGGGATTAGAAAGGATCGTACGAATGAATTAGAATAGATTGTGCGAATGAAATATAATGGATCATATGAATGAATTAGAATAGATTGTGCTAATGAGTAAGATCAATTCTTACTCATTCGTACGATCCATTCTAATTAGAATGGATCGTACGAATGAATTAGAATGGATCGTATGAATGAATTAGAATGGATCGTGCGAATGAATTAGAATGGATACATTCGTGCGAAAGTATTAGAATGGATTGTATGAATGAATAAGAATGGATCTTACAAATGAATTAGAATGGATCGTATGAATGAATTAGAATGGATCGTGCGAATGAATTAGAATGGATCGTATGAATGAAATAGAATGGATCGTACGAATGAATTAGAATGGATCGTGCGATTGAATTAGATTGGATCGTGCGATTGAATTAGATTGGATCTAATTAATTCATTCGTACGATCCATTCTAATTCCTTCGTACGATCCATTCTAATTCATTCATACGATCTATTCTAATTCATTCGCACAATCTATTCTAATTCATTCTTACGATCCATTCTAATTCATTTGTACGATCCATTCTAATTCATTTGCACGATCCATTCTAATTCATTCATACAATCCATTCTAATTCTTTCGCAAGAATGTATCCATTCTAATTCATTCGTACGATCCGCCCTAATTCCTTCGTATGATCCATTCTAATTCATTCGCACGATCCATTCTAATTCATTCATAAGATCCATTCTAATTCATTCATACAATCCATTCTAATTCTTTCGCACGAACGTATGTATTCTAATTCATTCGTACGATCAACCGTAATTCCTTCGTATGATCCATTCTAATTCATTCGCACGAATGTATCCATTCTAATTCATTCGTACGATCCATTCTAATTCATTCGTACTATCCAGCCTAATTCCTTCATATGATCCATTCTAATTCATTCGCACGAATGTATCGATTCTAATTCATTCGTACGATCAATTCGAATTCATTCATACAATCCATTCTAATTCATTCATACGATCCACTCTAATTCATTCGCATGAATGTATCCATTCTAATTCATTCGTACGATCCATTCTAATTCATTCGCACGATCCAATCTAATTCATTTGCATGATCCATTCTAATTCATTCGTACGATCTATTCTATTTCATTCGTACGATCCATTCTTACTCATTCGCATGACCCATTCTAATTCATTCGCATGAATGTATCCTCATTCGCATGATCCATTCTAATTCATTTGCACGATCCATTCTAATTCATTTATACAATCTATTCTAATTCTTTCGCACCAATGTATCCATTCTAATTCATTCGTACGGTCCACCCTAATTCCTTCGTATCATCCATTCTAATTCATTCGCATGAATGTATCCATTCTAATTCATTCGTACGATCTATTCGAATTCATTCATACGATCCATTCTAATTCAATCATACGGTCCATTCTAATTTATTCGCACGAATGTATCCATTCTAAGTCATTCGTACGATCCATTCTAATTAATTTGCACAATCTATTCTAATTCATTCGTACGATCCATTCTTATTCATTCGCACGATCCATTCTAATTCATTTGCACGATCCATTCTAATTCATTCATACAATCCATTCTAATTCTTTTGCACGAATGTATCCATTCTAATTCATTCATACGATCCATTCTAATTCCTTCATATGATCCATTCTAATTCCTTCGTACGATTCATTCTATTTCATTTGTATGATCCATTCTAATTCCTTCGTACGATCCATTCTAATTCATTACCATGAATGTATCCATTCTAATTCATACGTATGATCCATTCTAATTCATTCATACGATCCATTCTAATTCATTCGTATGATCCATTCTAATTCCTTCGTACGATCCATTCTAATTCATTCGCACGATCCATTCTAATTCATTCGTATGATCCATTCGGATTCATTCATACGATCCATTCTAATTCATTCGCACGAATGTATCCATTCTAATTCATTCGTGCGATCCATTCTAATTCATTCTAATCCATTCTAATTCATTCGTACGATCCATTCTAATTTTATACGTACGATCCATTCTAATTCATTCTAATTGATTCATCTGATCCATTCTAATTCATTCGCACGAATGTATCCATTCTAATTCATTCGTACGATCCATTCTAATTCATTCGCACGAATGTATCCATTCTAATTCATTCTAATTCCTTCGTATGATCCATTCATACGATCCATTCTAATTCCTTCGAACGAAAATATCCATTCTAATTCATTCGTACGTACGATCCATTCTAATTCATTCGCACGATCCATTCTAATTCATTCATACGATCCATTCTAATTCATTCATATAATCCATTCTAATTCTTTCGCACGAATGTATCCATTCTAATTCATTAATACAATCTATTCTAATTCTTTCGCACGATCCATTCTAATTCCTTCGTACGATCCATTCTAATTCATTCGTACGATCCATTCTAATTCATTCGCACCATCCAGTCTAACTCATTAGCACGATCCATTCTAATTCATTAGCACGATCCATTCTATTTCATTTGTACGATCCATTCTTACTCATTCGTCTGGTCCATTCTAATTCAATAGCACGAATGTATCCATTGTAATTCATTCGTACGATCCATTCTAATTCATTCATACGATCCATTCTAATTCATTAGTACGATCCATTCTAATTCATTCTTACGATCGTACGTAGGAATGGATCGTACGATCCATTCTATTTCATTCGTACGATCTATTCAAATTCATACAAACCATTCTAATTTCATTCATACGATCCATTCTAATTCATTCTTACTTATTCTAATTCATTCGTAAAATCCATTCATATGATCTAATTCATTCGTACAATGAATTAGAAAGGATACATTCGTGCGAATGAATTAGAATGGATCGTATGAATGAATTAGATTGGATCATACGAATGAAATATAATGGATCGTACGAATGAAATAGAATGGATCGTGCTAATGAATTAGAATGGATCGTACGAATGAATTAGAATAGATTGTGCGAATGAATATATTTGTGCGAATGAATTAGAATGGATCGTATGAATGAATTAGAATGGATCGAATGAATGAATTCGAATGGATCGTACGAATGAATTAGAATGGATACATTCGTGCAAACGAATTAGAATGGATCATACGAATGAAATAGGGTGGATCGTACGAATGAATTAGAATGGATCGTGCTAATGAATTAGAATGGATCGTACGAATGAATTAGAATAGATTGTGCGAATGAATTAGAATGGATCGTACGAATAAATTAGAATGGATCGTATGAATGAATTAGAATGGATCCTGCGAATGAATTAGAATGGATCGTACGAATGAATTAGAATGGATACATTCATGCGAATGAATTAGAATGGATCGTATGAATAAGTAAGAATTAGAATAGATTGTATGAATGAATTAGAATGGATCGTATGAATGAATTAGAATGGATCGTGTGAATGAATTAGAATGGATTGGGCTAATGAGTAAGAATGGATCGTACGAATGAAATAGAATGGATCGTGCGAATGAATTAGAATGGATCGTGCTAATGAATTAGAATGGATCGTACGAATGAATTAGAATAGATTGTGCGAATGAATTAGAATGGATCGTGCGAATGAATTAGAATAGATACATTCGTGCAAATGAATTAGAATGGACCGTATGAATGAATTCTAATTTATCGTACGACTGAATTAGAATGGATACATTCATGCGAATGAATTAGAATGGATCATACGATGGAATTAGGGTGGATCGTACGAATGAATTAGAATGGATACATTCGTACGAATGAATTTGAATGGATTATATGAATTAGAATGGATACATTCGTACGATCCATTCTAATTTATTCATACGATCCATTCTAATTCATTCATACGATCCATTCTATTTCATTCGTACGATCCATTCATACTCATTCGTATGATCCATTCGAATTCATTCGTACGATCCATTCTAGTTCATTCGCACAATCTATTCTAATTCATTCGTACGATCCATTATAATTCATTAGCACGATCCATTCTAATTCATTCGTACGATCCATTCTATTTCATTCGTATGATCCATTCTTACTCATTTGTACGATCTATTCTAATTCATTCACACGAATGTATCCATTCCAATTCATTCGTACGATCCATTCTATTTTATTCGTACGATCCATTCTAATTCATTCATACGATCCAGTCTAATTCATTCGCACGAATGTATGCATTCTAATTCATTCGCACGATCCATTCTAATTCATTCGTACAATCCATTTTAATTAATTCATTCGTACGAACCATTCTAATTTATTCGTACGATCCACCCTAATTCCTTCGTATGATCCATTCTAATTCGTTCGCACGAAGGTATCCAATCTAATTCATTCTAATTCATTCGCACGATCCATTCTAATTCATTCATACGATTCATTCTAATTCATTCACACGATCCATTCTAATTCATTCGCACGAATGTATCCATTCTAATTCATTCGTACGATCCATTCTAATTCATTCGCACAATCTATTCTAATTCATTCATACGATCCATTCTAATTCATTCACATGATCCATTCTAATTCATTCATATGATCTATCGTGCTAATGAATTAGAATGGATTGTACGAATGAATTATAATGGATCGTATGAATGAATTAGAATGGATCGTGCGAATGAATTAGAATGGATCATACGAATGAATTAGAATGGATACATTCATGCGAATGAATTAGAATGGATCGTACGAATAAGTAAAAATCGATCGTACAAATGTAATAGAATGGATTGTACGAATGAATTAGAATGGATCGTATGAATAAATTAGGTTGGATCGTGCGAATGAATTAGAATGGATCGTACGAATGAATTAGAATGGATACATTCGTGCGAATGAATTAGAATGGATACATTCGTGCCAATGAATTAGAATGGATCGTGCAAATGAATTAGAATGGACCGTACGAGTGAATTAGAATAGATCGTATGAATGAATTAGAATGGATCGTACGAATGAATTAGAATGGATACTTTCGTGTGAAAGAATTAGAATGGATCGTACTAATTCATTCATACGATCCATTCTAATTCATTCGTACGATCCATTCTAATTCATTCACACTATCTATTCTAATTCATTCATACGATCCATTTTAATTCATTCGCACGATCCATTCTAATTCATGGATCGTAGGAATGAATTAGAATGGATCATGCGAATGAATTAGAATGGATCGTACGAATGAATTAGAATGGATGCATTCGTGCGAAAGAATTAGAATGGATCATACGAATGAATTAGAATGGATCATACGAAGGAATTAGGGTGGATCGTACGAATGAATTAGAATGGATCGTACGAAGGAATTAGAATGGATCGTACGAAGGAATTAGAATGGATACATTCGTGCAAATAAATTAGAATGGATCATACAAAGGAATTAGGGTGGATCGTATGAATGAATTAGAATGGATACATTCGTGCGAAAGAATTAGAATTGATTGTATGAATGACTTAGAATGGATCGAATGAATGAATTAGAATGGATCGTGCGAATGAATTAGAATGGATCATATAAATGAATTAGAATGGATCGTACGAATGAATAAGAATAGATCGTATGATTGTATTCGAATGGATCGTACGAATAAATTAGAATGGATACATTTGGGCGAATGAATTAGAATGGTTCATACGAAGGAATTTGGGTGGATCGTACGAATGAATTAGAATAGATACATTCGTGCGAAAGAATTACAATGAATTAGAATGGATCGTACGAAGGAATTAGAATGGATATATTCGTGTGAATGAATTAGAATGGATCGTATGAATGAATTAGAATGGATCGTACGAATGAATTAGAATGGATCGTATGAAAGAATTAGAATGGATCATGCTAATGAATTAGAATGGATCGTACGAATGAATTAGAATAGATTTTGTGAATGAATTAGAATGGATCGTACGAATGAATTCGAATGGATCGTACGAATGAATATGAATGGATCGTACGAATGAAATAGAATGGATCATATGAATGAATTAGATTGGATCGTGCGAATAAATTAGAATGGATCGTACGAATGAATTAGAATGGATACATTCGTGCGAATGAATTAGAATGGATCGTATGAATGAATTAGAATGGATCGTATGAATGAATTCTAATAGATCGTACGTATGAATTAGAATGGATCGTACGAATGAATTTGAATGGATCGTATGAATGAATTAGAATGGATCATACGAAAGAATTAGAATGGATTGTACGAAGGAATTATAATGGATCGTATGAAATAATTAGAATGGATCATACAAATGAATTAGAATGGATACATTTGTGCAAAAGAATTAGAATGGATTGTATGAATGAATTAGAATGGATCGTACAAATGAATTAGAATGGATCGTGCGAATGAATTAGAATGAATCGTACGAATGAATTAGAATAGATTGTGCGAATGAATTAGAATGGATCGTACAAATGAATTAGAATGGATACATTCATGCGAATGAATTAGAATGGATCGTATGAATGAATTAGAATGGATCATACGTACGATCCATTCTTACTCATTCATACGATCCATTCTAATTCATTCGCACGATCCATTCTAATTCATTCATACGATCCATTCTAATTTATTCGTACGATGCATTCTAATTCATTCATACGATCCATTCTAATTCATTCATACAATCCATTCTAATTCATTCGTACGATCCACCCTAATTCCTTCGTATGATCCATTCTAATTCTTTCGCACGAATGTATCCATTCTAATTCATTCGTACGATCCATTCTAATTCATTTGTATGATCCATTCTAATTCATTCATATGATGCAATATAATTCATTCATACGATCCATTCTAATTTATTCGCACGAATGTATCCATTCTAATTCAGTCATACGAGCCATTCTAATTCATTCGCACTATCGAATCTAATTCACTCATACGATCCATTCTAATTCATTCGTACGATCCATTCTAATTCATTCGCACGAATATATCCATTCTAATTTATTCGCACGATCTATTCTAATTCATTCGCATGATCCATTCTAATTCATTCATACGATCCATTCTTACTCATTCGTACGATCCATTCTAATTCATTCGCACGAATGTATCCATTCTAATTCATTCATACGATCCATTCTAATTCATTTGTACAATCCATTCTAATTCATTCATACAATCCATTCTAATTAGAAAGGATCGTACGTATGAATTACAATGGATCATATGCATGAATTAGAATGGATCGTGCGAATTAATAAGAATGGATCGTACGAATGAATTAGAATGGATACATTCATGCGAATGAATTAGAATGGATCGTATGAATTAGTAAGAATGGATCGTACGAATGAAATAGAATGGATCGTACGAATGAATTAGAATGGATCGTGTGAATGAATTAGATTGGATCGTGCAAATGAATTATAATGGATCGTACCAATGAATTAGAATGGATACATTCCTGCGAATGAATTAGAATGGATCGTACAAATGAATTAGAATGGATACATTCGTGCAAATGCATTAGAATGGATCGTGCGAATAAATTAGAATGGATCGTACGAATGAATTAGAATGGATCGTATGAATAAATTAGAATGGATCGTACGAATGAGTAAGAATGGATCGTACGAATAAAATAGAATGGATCGTGCGAATGAATTAGAATGGATCATGCGAATGAATTAGATTGGATCATGCGAATGAATTTGATTGAATGGATCGTACGAATGAATAAGAATAGATCGTGCGAATGAATAAGAATGAATTAAAATGGATTATATGGAATGAATTCGAATGGATCGTACGAATGAATTAGAATGGATACATTCGTGCGAATGAATTAGAATGGATCATACGAAGGAATTATGGTGGTTCGTAAGAATGAATTAGAATGGATACATTCGTGCGAATGAATTAGAATGAATTAGAATGGATTGTATAAACGAATTAGTATGGATACATTCGTGCAATGAATTAGAATGGATCGTACGAATGAATTAGAATGGATCGTACGAAAGAATTTGAATGGATCGTGCTAATGAATTAGAATGGATCATACGAATGAATTAGAATAGATTGTGCGAATGAATTAGAATGGATCATACAATTGAATTAGATTGGATCGTCTGAATGAATTAGAATAGATCATGCGAATGGATTAGAATGGATCGTACAAATGAATTAGAATGGATACATTCATGCGAATGCATTAGAATGGATCGTACGAATGAGTAAGAATGGATCGTACGAATGAAATAGAATGGATCGTACGAATGAATTAGAATTGATCGTGCTAATGAATTAGAATGGATCGTGCGAATGAATTAGAAAAGATTATGCGAATGAATTAGAATGGATCGTACGAATGAATTAGAATGGATACATTCGTGCGAATGAGTTAGAATGGATCGTATGAATGAATTAGATTGGATCGTATGAATGAATTAGAATGGATCGTACGAATGAATTAGAATGGATATATTCGTGTCAATGAATTAGAATGGATCGTATGAATGAATTAGATTGGATCGTATGAATGAATTAGAATGGATCGTACGTATGAATTAAAATGGATACATTCATGGGAATGAATTAGAATGGATCATATGAAGGAATTAGAATGGATCATACGAATGAAATAGAATGGATCGTATGAAGGAATTAGAATGGATCGTGCGAATGAATTAGAATGGATCGTACGAATGAATTAGAATGGATACATTCGTGCGAATGAATTAGAATGGATCGTGCAAATGAATTAGAATGGATACATTCGAGCAAATGAATTAGAATGGATCGTGCGAATGAATTAGAATGGATCGTGCGAATGAATTAGAATTGATCGTATGAATGAATTAGATTGGATCGTATGAATGAATTAGAATGGATCGTGATAATGAATTAGAATGGATTGTACGAATGAATTAGAATAGATTGTGCGAATGAATTAGAATGGATCATACGAATGAATTAGAATGGAATGTGCGAATGAATTAGAATGGATCGTACGAATGAATTACAATGGATACATTCGTGCGAATGAATTAGAATAGATCGTATGAATGAATTAGAATGGATACATTCGTGCGAAAGAATTAGAATACATTCTGCGAATGAATTAGAGTGGATCGTGCGATGAATTAGAATGAATCATACGAATGAATTAGAATGGATCGTATGAATGAATTCGAATGGATCGTACGAATGAATTTGAATGGATCGTGCTAAGTAATTAGAATGGATCATATGAATGAATTACAATGAATTGTACGAATGAATTAGAATGGATCGTATGAATGAATTACAATGGATCGTGCTAATGAATTAGAATGGATCATACGAATGAATTAGAATAGATTGTGCGAATGAATTAGAATGGATCGTATGAATGAATTAGAATGGATACATTTGTGCGAATGAATTAGATTGGATCGTATGAATGAATTAGATTGCATCGTATGAATGAATTAGAATGGATCGTACGTATGAATTAGAATGGATACATTCGTGCAAAAGAATTAGAATGGATTACATGAATGAATTAGAATAGATCGTGCGAATGAATTAGAATGGATATTTTCGTGCGAATGAATTAGAATGGATCATGCGAATGAATTAGAATGGAATAGAATGGATCGTGCGAATGAATTAGAATGGATCGTACGAATGATTTAGAATGGATACATTCATGCGAATGAATTAGAATGGATCATACGAATGAGTAAGAATGCATCGTACGGATGAAATAGAATGGATCGTACGAATGAATTAGAATGGATCGTGCTAATGAATTAGAATGGATCGTACGAATGAATTAGAATAGATTATGCGAATGAATTAGAATGGATACATTCGTGCGAATGAATTAGAATGGATTGTTTGAATGAATTAGATTGGATCGTATGAATGAATTAGAATGGATCGTACGTACGAATTAGAATGGATACATTCATGGGAATGAATTAGAATGGATCGTACGAAGGAATTAGAATGGATCGTACGAATGAAATAGAATGGATCGTATGAAGGAATTAGAATGGATCATACGAATGAAATAGAATGGATCGTACGAATGAATTAGAATGGATCGTGCTAATGAATTAGAATGGATCGTACGAATGAATTAGAATGGATCGTACGAATGAATTAGAATGGATCATACGAATGAATTAGATTAGATCATATGAATGAATTAGAATGGATACATTCGTGCGAATGAATCAGAATGGATCGTATGAATGAATTAGATTGGATCGTATGAATGAATTAGAATGGATCGTACGTATGAATTAGAAAGGATACCTTTATGGGAATGAATTAGAATGGATCGTATGAAGGAATTAGAATGGATCATACGAATGAAATAGAATGGATCGTACGAAGGAATTAGAATGGATCGTACGTTATGAATGAATTAGAATGGATCGTACGTATGAATTAGAATGGATACATTCATGGGAACGAATTAGAATGGATCGTACGAAGGAATTAGAATGGATCCATTCTAATTCATTCTAATTCATTCATACGATCCATTCTAAGTCATTCATACAATCCATTTTAATTCTTTCGCACGAATGTATCCATTCTAATTCATTCGTACGATCCACCCTAATTCCTTCGTAGAATCCATTCTAATTCATTCGCACGAATGTATCCATTCTAACACATTCGTACGATCCATTCGAATTCATTCATACGATCCATTCTAATTTATTCATTCGATCCAATCTAATTCATTCGCACGAATGTATCCATTCTATTTCATTCGTACGATCCATTCTAATTCATTCGCACAATTTATTCTAATTCATTCGTACGATCCATTCTAATTCATTCGCACGATCCATTCTAATTCATTGGTACGATCCATTCTAATTCATTCATACAATCCATTCTAGTTCTTTTGCACGAATGTATCCATTCTAATTCCTTCGTACGATCCATTCTAATTCCTTCGTATGATCCCTTCTAATTCATTCGTACGATCCAATCTAATTCATTCATATGATTCATTCTAATTCTTTTGCACGAATGTATCCATTCTAATTCATTCGTACGATCCATTCTAATTCCTTCGTACGATCCATTCTAATTCCTTCGTACGATCCATTCTAATTCCTTTGTACGATCTATTCTAATTCATTCCCATGAATGTATCTATTCTAATTCATACGTACGATCCATTCTAATTCATTCATACGATCCAATCTAATTCATTCATACGATCCATTCTAATTAATTCGCACGAATGTATTCAA
This sequence comes from Chamaelirium japonicum, assembly GCA_947650365.1. Lineage (NCBI taxonomy): Eukaryota > Viridiplantae > Streptophyta > Magnoliopsida > Liliales > Melanthiaceae > Chamaelirium > Chamaelirium japonicum. The sequence goes on from CANTAL010000156.1 coordinate 544,565, forward strand.
TCTAATTCATTCTAATTCCTCCGTACGATCCATTCGTACGATCCAATCTAATTCCTTCGTACGATCCATTCGAATTCATTCATACGATCCATTCTAATTCATTCAATGGATCATATGAATGAATTAGACTGGATTGTATGAATGAATTAGAATGGATCGTACGTATGAATTAGAATGGATACTTTCATGGGAATGAATTAGAATGGATCATACGAAGGAATTAGAATGGATCATACAAATGAAATAGAATGGATCGTACGAAGGAATTAGAATGGATCTTACGATGGAATTAGAATGGATCATACGAATGAATTAGAATTGATACATTCGTGCAAAAGAATTAGAATGGATTGTACAAATGAATTAGAATGGATCGTATGAATGAATTAGAATGGATCGTATGAATGAATTAGAATGGATACATTCGTGCGAATGAATTAGAATAGATCGTATGAATGAATTAGATTGGATTGTATGAATGAATTAGAATGGATCGTACGTATGAATTAGAATGGATACATTCATGGGAATGAATTAGAATGGATCATACGAAGGAATTAGAATGGATCATACGAATGAGATAGAATGGATCGAATGAAGGAATTAGAATGGATCGTACGTTATGAATGAATTAGAATGGATCGTACGTATGAATTAGAATGGATACATTCATGGGAATGAATTTGAATGGATCGTACGAAGGAATTAGAATGGATCCTTTCTAATTCATTCTAGTTCAATCGTACGATCCATTCTAATTTATTCATACAATCCATTCTAATTCTTTCGCACGAATCTATCCATTCTAATTCATTGATACGATCAACCCTAATTCCTTCGTATGATTCATTCTAATTCATTCGCACAAATGTATCCATTCTAATTCATTAGTACGATCCATTCAAATTCATTCATACGATCCATTCTAATTCATTCATACGATCCATTCTAATTCATTCACACGAATGTATCCATTCTAATTCATTCGTACGATCCATTCTAATTCATTCGCACAATCTATTCTAATTCATTCGTACGATCCATTCTAATTCATTCGCACGATCCATTCTAATTCAATTATACGATCCATTCTAATTCTTTTGCATGAATTTATTTATTCTAATTCATTTGTACGATTCATTCTAATTCCTTCGTACGATCCATTCTAATTCCTTCGTACTATCTATTATAATTTATTCGTACGATCCAATCTAATTCATTCATACGATCCATTCTAATTCTTTTGCACGAATGTATCCATTCTAATTCATTCGTACGATCCATTCTAATTTCTTCGTACGATCCATTCTAATTCATTCGTACGATCCATTCTAATTCCTTCGTACGATCCATTCTAATTCATTCCCATGAATGTATCCATTCTAATTCATACGTATGATCCATTCTAATTCATTCATACGATCCAATCTAATTCATTCATATGATCCATTCTAATTCATTCGCACGAATGTATTCAAGCTAATTCATTCTAATTCCTTCGTACAATCAATTCTAATTCCTTCGTACGATCTATTCGAATTCATTCATACGATCCATTCTAATTCATTCATGCGATCCATTCTAATTCATTCGCACGAATGTATCCATTCTAATTCATTCGGACGATCCATTCTAATTCATTCGCACGATCCAATCTAATTCATTCGCACGATCCATTCTAATTCATCATTCGCACAATCTCTTCTGATTCATTCGTACGATCCACTCTAATTCATTAGCACGATCCATTCAAATTCATTCGTACGATCCATTCTATTTCATTCGTACGATCCATTCTTACTCATTCGTACGATCCATTCTAATTCATTCGCACGAATGTATCCATTCTAATTCATTCGTACAATCCATTCTAATTCATTCGCACGATCCATTCTAATTCATTATTACGATTCATTCTAATTCATACGTACGATCCATTCTAATTCAATCGTATGATCCATTCTAATTCATTCATACGATCCATTCTAATTCATTCGCACGATCCATTCTAATTCATTTGTACGATCCATTCTTACTCATTTGTACGATCCATTCTAATTCATTCGCACGAATGTATCCATTCTAATTCATTCGTACGATCCATTCTAATTCCTTCGTATGATCCATTCAATTTCATTCATACTATCTATTCTAATTCATTCATACAATCCATTCTAATTCTTTCGCACGAATGTATCCATTCTAATTCATTCGTACGATCCACCCTTAGTCCTTCGTATGATCCATTCTAATTCATTCGCATGAATGTATCCATTCTAATTCATTCATACGATCCATTCAAATTCATTCATACGATCCATTCTAATTCATTCGCACGAAGGAATTAGAATGGATCGTACGAATGAATGAATTAGAATAGATCATAAGTACGAATGTATTAAAATGGATACATTCGTGCGAAAGAACTAGAATGGATTGTATGAATGAATTAGAATGGATCGTATGAATGAAATAGAATGGATCGTACGAAGGAATTAGAATGGATCGTACGAATGAATTAGAATGGATACATTCGTGCGAATGAATTACAATGGATCATACGAATGAGTAAGAATGGATCGTACGAATGAAATAGAATGGATCGTAATAATGAATTAGAATGGATCGTGCGAATGAATTAGAATGGAATGTACGAATGAATTAGAATGGATACATTTGTACGAATGAATTAGAATGGATCGTACGAAGGAGTAAGAATGGATCGTACGAATGATATAGAATGGATCGTGCGAATGAATTTGAATGGTTCGTATGAATGAATTAGAATGGATCGTATGAATGAATTAGAATGGATCGTGCGAATGAATTAGAATGGATCGTACGAATGAATTAGAATGGATATATTCGTGCGAATGAATTAGAATGGATCATACGAAGGAATTAGGGTGGATCGTACGAATAAATTAGAATGGATACATTCGTGCGAAAGAATTAGAATGGATTGTATGAATGAATTAGAATGGATCGTATGAATGAATTAGAATGGATTGTACGAATGAATTAGAATTGATTATTCTAATTCATTCGTACGATCCATTCTAATTCATTTATACGATCCATTCTAATTCAATTGTACGATCCATTCTAATTCATTCATTCGATCCATTCTTACTCATTTGTACGATCCATTCTAATTCATTCGCATGAATGTATCCATTCGAATTCATTCGTACGATCCGCTCTAATTCATTCGCACGATCCATTCTAATTCATTCATACGATCCATTCTAATTCATTCCTACGATCCATTCTAATTCATTCGCCCGATCCATTCTAATTTATTCAAATGATCCATTCTAATTCATTCATACAATACATTCTAATTCTTTCGCACGAATGTATCCATTCTAATTCATTCGTACGATCTATTCTAATTCATTCGTACGATCCATTCTAATTTATTAGCACGATCCATTCTAATTGATTCGTACGATCCATTCTATTTCATTCGTACGATCCATTCTTACTCATTCGTACGATCCATTCTAATTCATTAGTACGAATGTATCCATTCTAATTCATTCGTACGATCCATTCTAATTTATTTGCACGATCCATTCTAATTCATTCATACGATCCATTCTAATTCATTCATATAATCCATTCTAATTCATTCGCACGATCCATTCTATTTCATTCGTACGATCCATTCTTACTCATTCGTACGATCCATTCTAATTCATTCGCACGAATGTATCAATTCTAATTCATTCATACGATCCATTCTAATTCATTCGCACGATCCATTCTAATTCATTCGCACGATCCATTCTAATTCATTCGCATGAATGTATCAATTCTAATTCATTCGCATGGTCCACCCTAATTCATTCATACGATCCATTCTAATTCCTTCGTAGGATCCATTCTAATTCATTCCAATAAATGTATCCATTCTAATTCATACGTACGATCCATTCTAATTCATTCTATTTTATTCTAATTCATACGATTCATTCTAAGGAATTCATTCGTACGATCCATTCTAATTCATTCGCACGATCCATTCTAATTCATTCGTACGATCCATTTTAATTCATTCGCACAATCTATTCTAATTCATTCGTACGATCCATTCTTACTCATTCGTACGATCCATTCTAATTCATTCGCACGAATGTATCCATTCTAATTCATTCGTACGATCCATTCTAATTCATTCGCACTATCCATTCTAATTCATTGAGTAAGAATGGATCGTACGAATGAAATAGAATGGATCGTACGAATGAATTAGAATAGATTGTGCGAATGAATTAGAATGGATTATACGAATGAATTAGAATGGATCGTATGAATGAATTAGAATGGATCGTGCGAATGAATTAGAATGGATCGTATGAATAATTAGAATGGATACATTCGTGCGAATGAATTAGAATGGATCGTACGAATAAGTAAGAATGGATCGTACGAATGAAATAGAATGGATTGTACGAATGAATTAGAATGGATCGTACGAATGAACTAGAATGGATTGTACGAATGTATCCATTCTAATTCATTCCTTTGTGAGATCCATTCTAATTCATTAGCATGATCCATTCTAATTCATTCGTACGATCCATTCTAATCATTCACACGAATGGATCTTACTCATTCGTACGATCCATTCTAATTCATTAGCACGATCCATTCTAATTCATTTACACGATCCATTCTAATTCATTCATATAATCCATTCTAATTCTTTTGCTTGAATGTATCCATTCTAATTCATTCGTACAATCCATTCTATTTCCTTCGTACGATCCATTCTAATTCCTTCGTACGATCCATTCTAATTCATTCGTATGATCCACCCTAATTCCTTCGTATGATCCATTCTAATTCATTCGTACGATCCATTCTAATTCATTAGCACGATCTATTCTAATTCATTCGTACGATCCATTCTATTTCATTCGTACGATCCATATTCTAATACATTCATACGTATGATCCATTCTAATTCATTCATTGGTACGATCCATTCTAATTCCTTCGTGCGAATGAATTAGAATTGATCGTATGAATGAATTCGAATGGATCGTACCAATGAATTAGAATGGATACATTCATGCAAATGAATTAGAATGGATCATTCGAAGGAATTAGGGTGGATCGTACGAATGAATTACAATGGATACATTCGTGCGAAAGAATTAGAATGGATTGTATGAATGAATTAGAATGGATCATATGAATGAATTAGAATGGATCGTGCGAATGAATTAGAAGGGATCGTACGAATGAATTAGAATGGATCGTATGAATGAATTAGAATGGATCGTGCAAATGAATTAGAATGGATCATACATATGAATGAATGAATCGTATGAATGAATTAGAATGGATTGTGCGAATGAATTAGAATGGATCGTACGAATGAATTAGAATGGATCGTACGAATGAATTAGAATGGATCGTATGAATGAATTAGAATGGATCGTGCGAATGAATTAGAATGGATCATACGAATGAATTAGAATGGATACATTCGTGCGAATGAATTAGAATGGATCGTACGAATGAGTAAGAATGGATCGTACGAATGTAATAGAATGGATCGTATGAATGAATTAGAATTGATCGTGCTAATGAATTAGAATGGATCGTACAAATGAATTAGATTGAATTAGAATGGATCGTACGAATGTATCCATTCTAATTCTACGATCCATTCTAATTCATTTGCACGATCCAATCAAATTCATTCGCACGATCCATTCAAATTCATTCGTACGATCCATTCTATTTCATTCGTACGATCCATTCTTACTTATTCGTACGATCCATTCTAATTCATTCGCACGAATGTATCCATTCTAGTTCATTCATACGATCCATTCTAATTCATTCGCACGATCCATTCTAATTCATTCATACGATCCATTCTAATTTATTTGTACGATCCATTCTAATTCATTCGCACGATCCATTCTAATTCATTCATACGATCCATTCTAATTCATTCATACAATCCATTCTAATTCTTTCGCACGAATGTATCCATTCTAATTCATTCGTACGATCCACCCTAATTCCTTCGTATGATCGATTCTAATTCATTCGCACGAATGTATCCATTCTAATTCATTCATACGATCCATTCGAATTCATTCTTACGATCCATTCTAATTTATTCATACGATCCATTCTAATTCATTCGCACGAATGTATCCATTATAATTCATTCGTACGATCCATTCTAATTCATTCGCACGATCCAATCTAATTCATTCGCACGATCCATTTTAATTCATTCGTACGATCCATTCTATTTCATTCCTATGACCCATTCTTACTCATTCGTACGATCCATTCTAATTCATTCGCACGAATGTATCCATTCTAATTCATTCGTATGATCCATTCTAATTCATTCGCACGATCCATTCTAATTCATTCGTACGATCCATTCTAATTCATTCGCATGATCCATTCTAATTCATTCATACGATCCATTCTAATTCATTGATACAATCCATTCTAATTCTTTCGCACGAATGTATCCATTCTAATTCATTCGTACGATCCACCCTAATTCCTTCGTATGATCCATTCTAATTCATTCGCACGAATGTATCCATTCTAATTCATTCGTACGATCCATTCGAATTCATTCATACGATCCATTCTAATTCATTCATACGATCCATTCTAATTCATTCGCACGAATGTATCCATTCTAATTCATTCCTACGATCCATTCTAATTCATTCGCACAATCTATTCTAATTCATTCGTACGATCCATTCTAATTCATTGGCACGATCCGTTCTAATTCATTTGTACGATCCATTCTAATTCATTCATATAATCCATTCTATTTCTTTTGCACGAATGTATCCATTCTAATTCTTTCATACGATCCATTCTAATTCCTTCTATGATCCATTCTAATTTCTTGGTACGATCCATTCTAATTAGAATGGATCGTGCAAATGAATTAGAATGGATACATTCGTGCGACTGAATTAGAATGGATCTTACAAATGACTTGGAATGGATCGTATGAATGAATTAGCATGATCCATTCTAATTCTTTCGCATGAATGTATCCATTCTAATTCATTCTTACGATCCATTCTAATTCATTCATATGATCTATTCTAATTCATTCGTACGATCCATTCTAATTCATTTGGACGATCCATTCTAATTCATTTGCACGATCCATTCTAATTCGTTCATACGATCCAATTCACACGATCCATTCTAATTCATTCATACAATCCATTCTAATTCATACGTACAATCTATTCTAATTCATTCGTACGATCCATTCTAATTCATTAGCACGATCCATTCTAATTCATTCATATAATCCATTTAAATTCTTTCACACGAATGTATCCATTCTAATTCATTCGTACGATCCACCCTAATTCCTTTATATGATCCATTCTAATTCATTCGCACGAATGTATCGTGCTAATGAATTAGAATGGATCGTATGAATTAGAATAGATTGTATGAATGAATTAGAATGGATCGTACGAATGAATTAGAATAGATCGTGCGAATAAATTAGAATGGATCGTACGAATGAATTAGAATGGATACGTTCGAGCGAATGAATTTGAATGGATAGTATGAATGAATTAGAATGGATCGTATGAATGAATTCGAATGGATCGTGTGAATGAATTAGAATGGATCGTACGAATGAATTAGAATGGATCGTATGAATGAATTAGAATGGATCGTGCGAATGAATTAGAATGGATCGTATGAATGAAATAGAATGGATCGTATGAATAAGAATGGATCGTACGAAGGAATTAGAATGGATCATACGAATAAAATAGAATGGATCGTACGAAGGAATTAGAATGGATTGTACGAAGGAATTAGAATGGATCGTACGAAGGAATTAGAATGGATACATTCGTGCAAAAGAATTAGAATGGATTGTATGAATGAATTAGAATGGATCGTGCAAATGAATTAGAATGGATCATGCGAAAGAATTAGAATGGATCGTACGAATGAATTAGAATAGATTGTGCGAATGAATTAGAATGGATCGTACGAATGAATTAGAATGGATCGTACGAATGAATTAGAATGGATCGTGCGAATGAATTAGAATGGATCATACGAATGAATTAGAATGGATACATTCGTGCAAATGAATTATAATGGATCGTACGAATAAGTAAGAATGGATCGTACGAATGTAATAGAATGGATCGTATGAATGAATTAGAATTGATCGTGCTAATGAATTAGAATGGATCGTACAAATGAATTAGAATGAATTAGAATGGATCGTACAAATGAATTAGAATGAATTAGAATGGATCGTACGAATATATCCATTCTAATTCTACGATCCATTATAATTCATTTGCACGATCCAATCTAATTCATTCGCATGATCCATTCAAATTCATTTGTACGATCCATTCTATTTCATTCGTACGATCCATTCTTACTTATTCGTACGATCCATTCTAATTCATTCGCACGAACGTATCCTCATTCGCACGATCCATTTCTAATTCATTCATATGATCCATTCTATTTCATTCGTACGATCCATTCTTACTCATTCGTACGATCCATTCTAATTAATTCGCACGATCCAATCTAATTCATTCGCATGATCCATTCTAATTCATTCGTACGATCCACTCTCTTTCATTCGTACGATCCATTCTTACTCATTCGTATGATCCATTCTAATTCATTCACACGAATGTATCCATTCTAATTCATTCATACGATCCATTCTAATTCATTCGCACGATCCATTCTAATTCATTCAGACGATCCATTCTAATTCATTCGTACGATCCATTCTCATTCATTCGCACGATCCATTCTAATTCATTCATACGATCCATTCTAATTCATTCATACAATCCATTCTAATTCTTTCGCACGAATGTATCCATTCTAATTCATTCGTACGATCCACCCTAATTCCTTCGTATGAACAATTCTAATTCATTCGTACGAATGTATCCATTCTAATTCATTCGTATGATCCATTCGAATTCATTCTTACGATCTATTCTAATTCATTCATACGATCCATTCTAATTCATTCACACGAATGTATCCATTCTAATTCATTCGTACGATCCATTCCAATTCATTCGCACGATCCAATCTAATTCATTCGCACGATCCATTTTAATTCATTCGTAAGATCCATTCTATTTCATTCGTACAATCCATTCTTACTCATTCGTACGATCCATTCTAATTCATTCGCACAAATGTATCCATTCTAATTCATTCGTATGATCCATTCTAATTCATTCGCAAGATCCATTCTAATTCATTCGTACGATCCATTCTAATTCATTCACATGATCCAATCTAATTCATTCATACGATCAATTCTAATTCATTCATACAATCCATTCTAATTCTTTCGCACGAATGTATCCATTCTAATTCATTTGTACGATCCACCCTAATTCCTTCGTATGATCCATTCTAATTTATTCGCACGAATGTATCTATTCTAATTCATTCGTACGATCCATTCAAATTCATTCATACGATCCATTCTAATTCATTCATACGATCCATTCTAATTCATTCGCACGAATGTATCCATTCTAATTCATTCGTATGATCCATTCTAATTCATTCGCACAATCTATTCTAATTCATTCGTACGATCCATTCTAATTCATTGGCACGATCCGTTCGAATTCATTTGTACGATCCATTCTAATTCATTCATACAATCCATTCTAATTCGTTTGCACGAATGTATCCATTCTAATTCTTTCATACGATCCATTCTAATTCCTTCGTACGATCCATTCTAATTTCTTGGTACGATCCATTCTAATTAGAATGTATCGTGCAAATGAATTAGAATGGATACATTCGTGTGAATGAATTAGAATGGATCGTACAAATGAATTAGAATAGATCATATGAATGAATTAGCATGATCCATTCTAATTCTTTCGCACGAATGTATCCATTCTAATTCATTCGTATGATCCATTCTAATTCATTCATACGATCTAATCTAGTTCATTCGTACGATCCATTCTAATTCATTTGCACGATCCATTCTAATTCATTCATATGATCCATTCTAATTCATTCATACGATCCAATTCGCACGATCCCTTCTAATTCATTCATACGATCCATTCTAATTCATACGTACAATCTATTCTAATTCAATCGTACGATCCATTCTAATTCATTAGCACGATCCATTCTAATTCATTCATACAATCCATTTAAATTATTTCGCACGAATGTATTCATTCTAATTCATTCGTACGATCCACCCTAATTCCTTCATATGATCCATTCTAATTCATTTGCATGAATGTATCGTGCTAATGAATTAGAATGGATCGTATGAATTAGAATAGATTGTATGAATGAATTAGAATGGATCGTACGAATGAATTAGAATAGATCGTGCGAATAAATTAGAATGGATCGTACGAATGAATTAGAATGGATACATTCGTGCGAATGAATTACAATGGATCGTATGAATGAATTAGAATTGATCGTATGAATGAATTCAAATGGATCGTGCGAATGAATTAGAATGGATCGTACGAATGAATTAGAAAGGATCGTATGAATGAATTAGAATGGATCGTGCGAATGAATTACAATGGATCGTATGAAAGGAATAGAATGGATCGTATGAATAAGAATGGATCGTACGAAGGAATTCGAATGGATCATACCAATGAAATAGAATGGATCGTAAGAAGGAATTAGAATGGATCGTACGAAGGAATTAGAATGGACCGTACGAAGGAATTAGAATGGATACATTCGTGCAAAAGAATTAGAATGGATTATATGAATGAATTAGAATGGATCGTGCAAATGAATTAGAATGGATCGTGCGAAAGAATTAGAATGGATCGTACGAATGAATTAGAATAGATTGTGCGAATGAATTAGAATGGATCGTGCGAATGAATTAGAATGGATCATATGAATGAATTAGAATGGATACATTCGTGCGAATGAATTAGAATGGATCGTATGAATGAGTAAGAATGGATTGTACGAATGAATTAGAATGGATCGTACGAATGAATTAGAATGGATACATTCGTGCAAAAGAATTAGAATCGATTGTACGAATGAGTTAGAATGGATCCATTCTAATTCATTCGCACGATCCATTCTAATTCATTCGCACGATCCATTCTAATTCATTCGCACGTATGTATCCATTATAATTCATTCGTACGATCCATTTTAATTCATTCATACGATCCTTTCTAATTCATTCGTACGATCCATTCTAATTCATTTGCACGATCCATTCTAATTCATTCGCATGAATGTATCCATTCTAATTCATTCACACGAATGTATCCATTCTAATTCATTCGTATGATCCATTCTAATTCATTCGCACGATCCAATCTAATTCATTCTCATGATCCATTCTAATTCATTCGTACGATCCATTCTATTTCATTCGTACGATCCATTCTTACTCATTCGTACGATCCATTCTTACTCATTCGTATGATCCATTCTAATTCATTCGCACAATCCATTCTAATTCATTCATACGATCCACTCTAATTCATTCGCCCGATCCATTCTAATTTATTCATATGATCCATTCTAATTCATTCATACGAATTAGAATGCATCGTACGAATGAATCGTGCGAATGAATTAGAATGGATCGTGCATATGAATTAGAATGGATTGTAGATCGTACGAATGAATTAGAATAGATCATGCTAATGAATTAGAATGGATCGTATGAATGTATTAGAATAGATTGTGCGAATGATGAATTAGAATGGATCGTGCGAATGAATTAGATTGGATCATGCGAATTAGAAAAGATCGTACGAATGAATTAGATTGGATACATTCGTGCGAATGAATAAGAATGGATCGTATGAATGAATTAGAATGGATCATATGAATGAATTACAATGGATCGTATGAATTAATTAGAATGAATTAGAATTGATCCATTCTAATTCCATCGTACGATTCATTCTAATTCATTCCCATGAATGTATTTATTCTAATTCATACGTACGATCCATTCTAATTCATTCTTAACGTACGATCCATTCTAATTCCTTCGTACGATCCATTCTATTTCATTCATATGATCCATTCTAATTCCTTCGTACGATCCATTCTAATTCATTCCCATGAATGTATCTATTTTAATTCATACGTACGATCCATTCTAATTCATTCATACGATCCAATCTAATTCATTCATAGGATCCATTCTAATTCATTCACACGAATGTATCCATTCTAATTCATTCGTACGATCCATTCTAATTCATTCGCCCAATCTATTCTAATTCATTTGTATGATCCATTCTAATTCATTAGCACGATCCATTCTAATTCATTCGTACGATCCATTATTTTTCATTCGTACGATCCATTCTTACTCATTCGTACGATCCATTCTAATTCATTCGCACGATCCATTCTAATTCATTCATATGATCCATTCTAATTCATTCGCACGATCCATTCTAATTCATTCGTACGATCCATTCAATTTCATTCGTACGATCCATTCTTACTCATTTGTACGATCCATTCTAATTCATTCGCACGAATGTATCCATTCTAATTCAATCGTACGATCCATTCAAATTCATTCGCACGATCCATTCTAATTCATTCGTACGATCCATTCTAATTCATTCATACAATCCATTCTAATTCTTTCGCACGAATTTATCCATTCTAATTCATTCATACGATACATTCTAATTCATTCGCACGATCCATTCTAATTCATTCATACGATCCATTCTAATTCATTCCTACGATCCATTCTAATTCATTCGCACAATCCATTCTATTTCATTCGTACGATCCATTCTATTTTATTCGTATGATCCATTCTAATTCCTTCGTACGATCCATTCTAATTCATTCCCTTGAATATATCCATTCTAATTCATACGTACGATCAATTCTAATTCATTTATACGATCCAATCTAATTCATTCATACGATCCATTCTAATTCATTCGCACGAATGTATCCATTCTATTTCATTCGTACGATCCATTCTAATTCATTCGCACAATCTATTCTAATTCATTCGTACGATCCATTCTAATTCATTAGCACGATCCATTCTAATTCATTCATACGATCCATTCTATTTCATTCGTACGATCCATTCTTACACATTCGTACAATCCATTCTAATTCATTCGGACGAATGTATCCATTCTAATTCATTCGTACGATCCATTCTAATTCATTCGCATGATCCGTTCTTATTCATTCTTTCGATCCATTCTAATTCATTCATACAATCAATTCTAATTCTTTCGCACGAATGTATCCATTCTAATTCATTCGTACGATCCACCCTAATTCCTTCGTATGATCCATTCTAATTCATTCGCACGAATGTATCCATTCTAATTCATTCATATGATCCTTTCGAATTCATTCATACGATCCATTCTAATTCATTCATACGATCCATTCTAATTCATTCGTACGATCCATTCTAATTCATTCGCACAAATGTATCCATTCTAATTCATTCGCACGATCCATTCTAATTCATTCGCACGATCCATTCTAATTCATTAGCACGATCCATTCTAATTCTTTCGTACGATCCATTCTATTTCATTCGTACGATCCATTCTTACTCATTACCACAATCCATTCTAATTCATTCGTATGATCCATTCTAATTCATTCGTATGATCTATTCTAATTCATTTGTACGATTCTAATTCATTCGTACGATCCATTCTATTTCATTCGTATGATCCATTCTAATTCCTTCGTACGATCCATTCTAATTCATTCCCATGAATGTATCCATTCTAATTCATACGTACGATCCATTCTAATTCATTCGCTCGATCCATTCTAATTCATTCGTACGATCCATTCTAATTCATTTGCATGATCCATTATAATTCATCGTATGATCCATTGTGCGAATGAAATAGAATGGATCGTGCGAATGAATTAGAATGTATACATTCATGCGAATGAATTAGAATAGATTGTATGAATGAATTAGAATGGATCGTATGAATGAATTCAAATGGATCGTACGAATGAATTAGAATGGATACATTCGTGCGAATGAATTAGAATGGATCATACGAAGGAATTAGGGTGGATCGTACGAATGAATTAGAATGGATACATTCGTGCGAAAGAATTAGAATGGATTGTATGAATGAATTAGAATGGATCGTATGAATGAATTAGAATGGATCATGCGAATGAATTAGAACGGATCATACGAATGAATAAGAATGGATCGTATGAATGAATTAGAATGGATCATGCGAATGAATTTGAATGGATCGTACGAATGAATTAGAATGGATACATTCATGCGAATGAATTACAATGGATCGTACGAATGAATTAGAATGGATCGTATGAAGGAATTAGAATGGATCATACGAATGAATTAGAATGGATACATTCGTGCGAGTGAATTAGAATGGATCATACGAAGGAATTAGGGAGGATCGTACGAATGAATGAGAATGGAAACATTCGTGCGAAAGAATTAGAATGGATTGTATGAATGAATTAGAATGGATCAAATGAATGAATTAGAATGAATCGTACGGATGAGTAAGAATGGACCGTACGAATGAAATAGAATGGATCGTACGAATGAATTAGAATGGATCGTGCGAATGAATTAGATTGGATCGTGCGAAGGAATTAGAATGGATCGTACGAATGAATTAGAATGGATACCTACGAAAGAATGGATCGTACGAATGAATTAGAATGAATCATACGAAGGAATTAGAATGGGTACATTCATGGGAAAGAATTAGAATGGATAGTACGAAGGAATTAGAATGGATCATACGAATGAAATAGAATGGATCGTACGAAGGAATAAGAATGGATCATACGAAGGAATTAGAATGAATTAGAATGAATCGTACGAAGGAATTAGAATGGATCGTATGAATGAATTAGAATGGATCGTGCGAATGAATTAGAATGGATCGTACGAATGAATTAGAATGGATCGTGCCAATGAGTTAGAATGGATCGTACGAATGAATTAGAATAGATTTTGCGAATGAATTAGAATGTATCGTACGAATGAATTAGAACAGATACATTCGTGCGAATGAATTAGAATGGATTGTATGAATGAATTAGATTGGATCGTATGAATAAATTAGAATAGATCATATGTATGAATTAGAATGGATACATTCATGGGAATGAATTAGAATGGATCCATTCTAATTCATTCGCACGAATGTATCCATTCTAATTCATTCGTACGATCCATTCGAATTCATTCATACGATCAATTCTAATTCATTCATACGATCCATTCTAATTCATTCGCACGAATGTATTCATTCGGACAATCTATTCTAATTCATTCATACGATCCATTCTAATTCATTAGCACGATCCATTCTAATTCATTCGTACGATCCATTCTATTTCATTCGTACGGTCCATTCTTACTCATTCGTACGATCCATTCTAATTCATTCGCACAAATGTATCAATTCTAATTCAGTCATACTATCCATTCTAATTCATTCGCACAATCCATTCTAATTCATTCATACGATCCATTCTAATTCATTCGTACGATCCATTCTAATTTATTCGCACAATCTATTCTAATTCATTCGTACGATCCATTCTATTTCATTCGTACGATCCATTCTTACTCATTCGTACGATCCACTCTAATTCATTCGAATGAATGTATCCATTCTAATTCATTCGCACGATCCATTCTAATTCATTCGTACGATCCATTCTAATTCATTCGTACGATTTATTCTAATTATTCGTGCGATCCATTCTAATTCATTCGCACGATCCATTCTAATTCATTCATATGATCCATTCTAATTCATTCATACAATCCATTCTAATTCTTTCGCACGAATGTATCCATTCTAATTCATTCGTACAATCCACCCTAATTCCTTCGTATGATCCATTCTAATTCATTCGCACGAATGTATCCATTCTAATTCATTTGTACGATCCATTCGAATTCATTTATACAATCCATTCTAATTCATTCGCACGATCCATTCTAATTCATTCATACGATTCATTCTAAATACTTCGTACGATCCATTCTACTTCATTTATATGATCCATTCTAATTCCTTCGTACGATCCATTCTAATTCATTCCCATGAATGTATCCATTCTAATTCATACGTACGATCCATTCTTACTCATTCGTACAATCCATTCTAATTCATTCGCACGATCCATTCTAATTCATTTGCACGATCCATTCTAATTCATTCATACAATCCATTCTAATTCTTTCGCACGAATGTATCCATTATAATTCATTCGTACAATCCACCCTAATTCCTTCGTATGATACATTCTAATTCATTCGCACGAATGTATCCATTCTAATTCATTCGTACGATCCATTCGAATTCATTTATACAATCCATTCTAATTCATTCGCACGATCCATTCTAATTCATTCATACGATCCATTCTAATTCCTTCGTACGATCCATTCTACTTCATTTGTATGATCCATTCTAATTCCTTCGTACGATCCATTCTAATTCATTCCCATGAATGTATCCATTCTAATTCATACGTACGATCCATTCTTACTCATTCGTACGATCCATTCTAATTCATTCGCACGATCCATTCTAATTCATTTGCACGATCCATTCTAATTCATTCATACAATCTATTCTAATTATTTTGCACGAATGTATCCATTCTAATTCATTCGTACGATCCATTCTAATTCCTTCGTATGATCCATTATAATTCCTTCGTACGATCCATTCTAATTCCTTCGTACGATCCATTCTAATTCATTCATACAATCCATTTAAATTCTTTCGCACGAATGTATCCATTCTAATTCATTCGTACGATCCACCCTAATTCTTTCATATGATCCATTCTAATTCATTCGCACGAATGTATCGTGCTAATGAATTAGAATGGATCGTATGAATTAGAATAGATTGTATGAATGAATTAGAATGGATCGTACAAATGAATTAGAATAGATCATGCGAATAAATTAGAATGGATCGTACGAATGAATTAGAATGGATACATTCGTGCGAATGAATTAGAATGGATCGTATGAATGAATTAGAATGGATCGTATGAATGAATTCGAATGGATCGTGCGAATGAATTAGAATGGATCGTACGAATGAATTAGAATGGATCGTATGAATGAATTAGAATGGATCGTACGAATGAATTAGAATGGATCGTATGAATGAAATAGAATAGATCGTATGAAAAAGAAT
This sequence comes from Chamaelirium japonicum, assembly GCA_947650365.1. Taxonomy (NCBI): domain Eukaryota; kingdom Viridiplantae; phylum Streptophyta; class Magnoliopsida; order Liliales; family Melanthiaceae; genus Chamaelirium; species Chamaelirium japonicum. Next base: position 561,838 of record CANTAL010000156.1, read on the forward strand.
GGATCGTACGAAGGAATTAGAATGGATCATACGAATGAAATAGAATGGATCGTACGAAGGAATTAGAATGGATTGTACGAAGGAATTAGAATGGATCGTACGAAGGAATTAGAATGGATACATTCGTGCAAAAGAATTAGATTGGATTGTATGAAAGAATTAGAATGGATCGTGCAAATGAATTAGAATGGATCGTACGAATGAATTAGAATAGATTGTGCGAATGAATTAGAATGGATCGTACGAATGAATTAGAATGGATCGTACGAATGAATTAGAATGGATCGTATGAATGAATTAGAATGGATCGTGCGAATGAATTAGAATGGATCATATGAATGAATTATAATGGATACATTCGTGCGAGTGAATTAGAATGGATCGTATGAATGTAATAGAATGGATCGTATGAATAAATTAGAATTGATCGTGCTAATGAATTAGAATGGATCGTACAAATAAATTAGAATGAATTAGAATGGATCGTACAAATGAATTAGAATGAATTAGAATGGATCGTACAAATGTATCCATTCAAATTCTACTAACCAATCTAATTCATTTGCATGATCCAATCTAATTCATTCGCACAATCCATTAAAATTCATTCGTACGATTCATTCTATTTCATTCGTACGATCCATTCTTACTTATTCGTACGATCCATTCTAATTCATTCGCACGAATGTATCCTCATTCGGACGATCCATTTCAAATTCATTCATATGATCCATTCTATTTCATTCATACGATCCATTCTTACTCATTCGTACGATCCATTCTAATTAATTCGCACGATCGAATCTAATTCATTCACATGATCCATTCTAATTCATTCATACGATCCACTCTCTTTCACTCGTACGATCCATTCTTACTCATTCGTACGATCCATTCTAATTCATTTGCACGAATGTATCCATTCTAATTCATTCATACGATCCATTCTAATTTATTCGCACGATCCATTCTAATTCATTCATACGATCCATTCTAATTCATTCGTACGATCCATTCTAATTCATTCGCAGGATCCATTCTAATTCATTCATACGATCCATTCTAATTCATTCATACAATCTATTCTAATTCTTTCGCACGAATGTATCCATTCTAATTCATTCGTACGATCCACCCTAATTCCTTCGTATGATCAATTCTAATTCATTTGCACGAATGTATCCATTCTAATTCATTCGTTCGATCCATTCGAATTCATTCTTACGATCCATTCTAATTCATTCATACGATCCATTCTAATTCATTCGCATGAATGTATCCATTCTAATTCATTCGTACGATCCATTCTAATTCATTCGCACGATCCATTTTAATTCATTCGTACGATCCATTCTATTTCATTCGTACAATCCATTTTTACTCATTCGTACGATCCATTCTAATTCATTCGCACAAATGTATCCATTCTAATTCATTCGTATGATCCATTCTAATTCATTCGCACGATCCATTCTAATTCATTCGTACGATCCATTATAATTCATTCGTACGATCCATTCTAATTCATTCGCATGATCCATTCTAATTCATTCATACGATCCATTCTAATTCATTCATACAAACCATTCTAATTCTTTCGCACGAATGTATCCATTCTAATTCATTCGTACGATCCACCCTAATTCCTTCGTATGATCCATTCTAATTCATTCGCACGAATGTATCCATTCTAATTCATTCGTATGATCCATTCGAATTCATTCATACGATCCATTCTAATTCATTCATACGATCCATTCTAATTCATTCGCACGAATGTATCCATTGTAATTCATTTGTACGATCCATTCTAAATCATTCGCACAATCTATTCTAATTCATTCGTACGATCCATTCTAATTCATTGGCACGATCTGTTCAAATTCATTTGTACGATCCATTCTAATTCATTCAAACAACCCAGTCTAATTCTTTTGCACGAATGTATCCATTCTAATTCTTTCGTACGATGCATTCTGATTCCTTCGTACGATCCATTCTAATTTCTTCATACGATCCATTCTAATTAGAATGGATCGTGCAAATGAATTAGAATGGATACATTCGTGCGAATGAATTAGAATGGATCGCACAAATGAATTAGAATAGATTGTATGAATGAATTAGCATGATCCATTCTAATTCTTTCGCATGAATGTATCCATTCTAATTCATTCGTATGATCCATTCTAATTCATTCATACGATCTATTCTAATTCATTCGTACGATCCATTCGAATTCATTTGCACGATCCATTCTAATTCATTTGCACGATCCATTCTAATTCATTCATACGATCCATTTTAATTCACTCATACGATCCAATTCGCACGATCCCTTCTAATTCATTCGTACGATCCATTCTAATTTATACGTACAATCTATTCTAATTCATTCGTACGATCCATTCTAATTCATTAGCACGATCCATTCTAATTCATTCATACAATCCATTTAAATTCTTTCGCACGAATGTATCCATTCTAATTTATTCGTACGATCCACCCTAATTCCTTCTTATGATCCATTCTAATTCATTTGCACGAATCTATCGTGCTAATGAATTAGAATGGATCGTATGAATTAGAATAGATTGTATGAATGAATTAGAATGGATCGTACGAATGAATTAGAAAAGATCGTGCGAATAAATTAGAATGGATCGTACGAATGAATTAGAATGGATACATTCGTGCGAATGAATTAGAAAGGATCGTATGAATGAATTAGAATGGATCGTATGAATGAATTAGAATGGATCGTACAATTGAAATAGAATGGATCGTATGAATGAATTAGAATGGATCGTGCGAATGAATTAGAATGGATCGTATGAATGGAATAGAATGGATCGTATGAATAAGAATGGATCGTATGAAGGAATTAGAATGGAACATACCAATGAAATTGAATGGATCGTACGAAGGAATTAGAATGGATCGTACGAAGGAATTAGAATGGATCGTACGAAGGAATTAGAATGGATCATACGAAGGAATTAGAATGGATTGTATGAATGAATTAGAATGGATCGTGCAAATGAATTAGAATGGATCGTGCGAAAGAATTAGAATGGCTCGTACGAATGAATTAGAATAGATTGTGCGAATGAATTAGAATGGATAGTATGAATGAAATAGAATGGATCGTACGAATGAATTAGAATGGATACATTTGTGCGAATGAATTAGAAAGGATCGCACGATCCATTCTAATTCATTCGCACGATCCATTCTAATTCATTCGCTCGATCCATTCTAATTCATTCCCACGTATGTATCGATTATAATTCATTCGTACGATCCATTCTAATTCCTTCATACGATCCATTCTAATTCATTCGTACGATCCATTCTAATTCATTTGCACGATCCATTCTAATTCATTCGCATGAATGTATCCATTCTAATTCATTCTAATTCATTCGCATGAATGTATCCATTCTAATTCATTCACACGAATGTATCCATTCTAATTCATTCGTATGATCCATTCTAATTCATTCGCACGATCCAATCTAATTCATTCTCATGATCCATTCTAATTCATTCGTACGATCCATTCTATTTGATTCGTACGATCCATTCTTACTCATTCGTACGATCCATTCTAATTCATTTGCACAAATGTATCCTTTCTAATTCATTCATACGATCCATTCTACTTCATTCGCACGATCCATTCTAATTCATTCATACGATCCATTCTAATTCATTCGCACGATCCATTCTAATTTATTCATACGATCCATTCTAATTCATTCATACGAATTAGAATGGATCATACGAATGAATCGTGCGAATGAATTAGAATGAATCGTGCATATGAATTAGAATGGATTGTAGATCGTACGAATGAATTAGAATAGATCATGCTAATGAATTAGAATGGATCGTATGAATGAATTAGAATAGATTGTGCGAATGATGAATTAGAATGGATCGTGCGAATGAATTACATTGGATCATGCGAATTAGAAAAGATCGTACGAATGAATTCGAATGGATACATTCGTGCGAATGAATTAGAATGGATTGTATGAATGAATTAAATTGGATCGTATGAATGAATTAGAATGGATCGTATGAATGAATTAGAATGGATCGTACGAATGAATTAGAATGGATTAAAATTGATCCATTCTAATTCCTTCGTACGATTCATTCTAATTCATTCCCAAGAATGTATCCATTCTAATTCATACGTATGATCCATTCTAATTCATTCTAAATGTACGATCCATTCTAATTCCTTCGTACGATCCATTCTATTTCATTCGTATGATCCATTCTAATTCCTTCGTACGATCCATTCTAATTCATTCACATGAATGTATCCATTTTAATTTATACGTACGATCCATTCTAATTCATTCAAACGATCCAATCTAATTCATTTATACGATCCATTCTAATTCATTCGCACAAATGTATCCATTCTAATTCATTCGTACGATCCGTTCTAATTCATTCGCCCAATCTATTATAATTCATTTGTATGATCTATTCTAATTCATTAGCACGATCCATTCTAATTCATTCGTACGATCCATTCTATTTCATTCGTACGATCCATTCTTACTCATTCGTACGATCCATTCTAATTCATTCGCACGATCCATTCTAATTCATTCATACGATCCATTCTAATTCATTAGCACGATCCATTCTAATTTATTCATACGATCCATTCTATTTCATTCGTACGATCGATTCTTACTCATTCGTACGATCCATTCTAATTCATTCGCACGAATGTATCCATTCTAATTCATTCGTACGATCCATTCAAATTCATTCGCACGATCCATTCTAATTCATTCGTATGATCCATTCTAATTCATTCATACAATCCATTTTAATTCTTTCGCATGATCCATTCTAATTCATTCACATTCTAATTCAATCGCACGATCCATTCTAATTCATTCATACGATCCATTCTAATTCATTCATACAATCCATTCTAATTCTTTCTCACGAATGTATCCATTCTAATTCATTCGTACGATCCACCCTAATTTCTTCGTATGATCCATTCTAATTCATTCGCACGAATGTATCCATTCTAATTCATTCGTACGTCTATTCTAATTCATTCATACGATCTATTCTAATTCATTTGCAAGATCCATTCTAATTCATTCATACGATCCATTCTAATTCATTCGTACGATCCATTCTAATTCATTCGCACGATCCATTCTAATTCATTCGCACGATCCATTCTAATTCATTCGCGCGATCCATTCTAATTCCTTCGTACGATCCATTGTTTTTCATTCGTATGATCCATTCTAATTCCTTAATACGATCCATTCTAATTCATTCCCATGAATGTATCCATTCTAATTCATACATACGATCCATTCTTACTCATTCGTACGATCCATTCTAATTCCTACGATCGTGCGAATGAAATAGAATGGATCGTATGAATGAATTAGAATAGATTGTGCGAATGAATTAGAGTGGATATATTCAAGGGAATGAATTAGAATGGATCGTACGAAGGATTTAGAATTGATCATACGAATGAAATAGAATGGATCGTACGAAGGAATTAGAATGGATCGTACGAATGAATTAGAATGGATCGTACGAATGAATTAGAATAGATTGTGTGAATGAATTAGAATGGATGGTACGAATGAATTAGAATGGATACATTCGTGCGAAAGAATTAGAATGGATTGTATGAATGAATTAGAATGGTTACATTCGTGCAAAGGAATTGGAATGGATCGTACGAATGGATCATACGAAGGAATTAGAATGAAATAGAATAGATCGTACGAATGAATTAGAATGGATATTGCTAATGAATTAGAATGGATCGTACGAATGAATTAGAGTAGATTATGCGAATGAATTAGAATGGATCGTACGAATGAATTAGAATGGATACATTCGTGCGAATGAATTAGATTGGATTGTATGAATGAATTAGAATGGATCGTACGTATGAATTAGAATGGATACATTCATGGGAATTAATTAGAATGGATCGGACGAAGGAATTAGAATGGATCATACGAATGAATTAGGGTGGATCGTCCGAATGAATTAGAATGGATACATTCGTGCGAATAAATTAGAATGGATCGTATGAATTAATTAGATTGGATCATGCGAATGAATTAGAATGGATCGTACGAATGAATTAGAATGGATCGTACGAATGAATTAGAATGGATACATTCTTGTGAATGAATCAGAATGAATCTTACGAATGAGTAAGAATTGATCGTATGAATGAAATAGAATGGATCATACGAATGAATTAGAATGGATCGTGCTAATGAATTAGAATAGATCATACGAATGAATTAGAATAGATGGTGCGAATGAATTAGAATGGATCGTATGAATGAATTAGAATGGATCATACGAATGAATTAGAATGGATACATTCGTGCGAATGAATTAGAATGGATCGTACGAATGAGTAAGAATGGATCGTACGAATGAAATAGAATGGATCGTACGAATGAATTAGAATGGATCGTGCTAATGAATTAGAATGGATCGTACGAATGAATTAGAATAGATTGTGCGAATGAATTAGAATGGATCGTACGAATGAATTAAAATGGATCGTATGAATGAATTAGAATGGATCGTGCGAATGAATTAGAATGGATCGTACGAATGAATTAGAATGGATATATTCGAGCGAATGAATTAGAATAAATCGTACGAATGAGTAAGAATGGATCGTACGAATGAAATAGAATGGATTATGCTAATGAATTAGAATGGATCGTACGAATAAATTAGAAAAGATTGTGCGAATGAATTAGAATGGATCGTACGAATTAATTAAAATAGATCGTATGAATGAATTAGATTGGATCATGCGAATGAATTAGAATGGATCGTACGAATGAATTAGAATGGATACATTCGTGCGAATGAATTAGAATGCATTGTACGAATGAATTAGAATGGATTACCCACCAGGGGATTGGAGAGTTGGCAAAGCAATTGATGCTTTGGTGATGAGGTTGTGGGTTCAACTCTTCCTCCCCTCGATTTACCCAGGAGTGAAGTGGGAATTGCCGAGTGGGTCGGGCTTCACTCCCGGAGGGATTAGTCCGAGCCTGAAGTGGGCCATTGCCCGAAAGATTTCGGGACACCCGCCGATGTCAAAAAAAAAAAAAAAAAAATGTATCATACGAATGAATTAGACTGGATCATGCGAATGAATTAGAATTGATCATACGAATGAATTAGAATGGATCGTATGAATGAATTAGAATGGATTGTGCGAATGAATTAGAATGGATCGTACGAATGAATTAGAATGGATACATTCGTGCGAATGAATTAGAATGGATCGTACGAATGAGTAAGAATGGATCATATGAATGAAATAGAATGGATCGTACGAATTAGAAAAGATTGTGCGAATGAATTAGAATGGATCGTACGAATTAATTAAAATAGATCGTATGAATGAATTAGATTCGATCGTGCGAATGAATTAGAATGGATCGTACGAGTGAATTAGAATGGATACATTCGTGCGAATGAATTAGAATGCATTGTACGAATGAATTAGAATAGATCGTATGAATGAATTAGAATGAATCATACGAATGAATTAGAATTGATCGTACGAATGAATTAGAATGGATCGTATGAATGAATTAGAATGGATTGTGCGAATGAATTAGAATGGATACATTCGTGCGAATGAATTAGAATGGATCGTACGAATGAGTAAGAATGGATCATACGAATAAAATAGAATGGATTGTACGAATGAATTAGAATGGATCATGGTAATGGATTAGAATGGATCATACGAATGAATTAGAATGGATCATATGAATGAATTAGAATGGATCGAACGAATGAGTAAGAATGGATAATGGATCGAACGTACGATCCATTCTAATTCATTCATACGATCCATTCTAATTCATTCGCACGAATGTATCCATTCTAATTTATTCGTAAGATCCATGCTAATTCATTCGCATAATCTTTTCGAATTCATTTGTACGATCCATTCTAATTCATTCACACGATCCATTCTAATTCATTTGTACGATCCATTCTAATTCATTCATACAATCCATTCTAATTCTTTTGCACGAATGTATCCATTCTAATTCATTCGTACAATCCATTCTAATTCATTCGTACGATCCATTCTAATTCCTTCGTACGATCCATTCTAATTCATTCGTACGATCCATTCTAATTCATTCAAACGATCCATTCTAATTCATTCGTACGATCCATTCTAATTCATACGTACGATCTATTCGAATTCATTCATACGATCCATTCTAATTCATTCATATGATCCATTCTAATTCATTCACACGAATGTATCCATTCTAATTCATTCGTACGATCCATTCTAATTCATTCGCATGATCCAATCTAATTCTTTCGCACGATCTAATCTAATTCATTCGTACGATCTATTTTATTTCATTCGTACGATCCATTCTTACTCATTCGTATGATCCATTCTAATTCATTCGTACGATCCATTCTATTTCATTAGCATGATCAATTCTAATTCATTCGAACGATCCATTCTAATTCATTCGTATGATCCATTCTAATTCATTCGTACGATCCATTATAATTCATTTGTATGATCCATTCTAATTCATTCATACAATCCATTCTAATTCTTTTGCACGAATGTATGCATTCTAATTCATTCGTATGATACATTCTAATTCCTTTGTACGATCCATTCTAATTCCTTCATATGATCCATTCGAATTCCTTCGTACGATCCATTCTAATTCATTCCCATGATTGTATCCATTCTAATTCATATGTACGATCCATTCTAATTCATTCATACGATCATTCATACGATCCATTCCAATTTATTCGTACGATCCATTCTAATTCATTCATACGATCCATTCTAATTCACTCATACGATCCATTCTAATTCATTCGCACGAATGTATCCATTCTAATTCATTCGTACGATCCATTCTAATTCATTCGCACGATCCATTCTAATTCGTTCAAACGATCCATTCTAATTCATTCATACGATCCAATCTATTCTAATTCATTCCCATGAATGTATCTATTCTAATTCATTCATACGATCCATTCTATTTCATTCGCACGAATGTATCCTTTCTAATTCATTCGTATGATCTGTTCTAATTCATTCATACGATCCATTCCAATTCATTCATACGATCCATTCTAATTCATTCGTATGGATACATTCGTGCGAAGGAATTCATTCTAATTCATTCGTATGATCCATTCTAATTCCTAATACATTCTAATTCATTCTAATTCATACATACGATCCAATCTAATTCATTCGCATGATCCATTCTAATGCATTCATCCGATCAATTCTAATTCTTTCGCACGAATGTATCCATTCTAATTCATTCGTACGATCCATTCTAATTCATTCACACGATCCATTCTAATTCATTCATACGATCCATTCTAATTCATTCGAACAATCCATTCTAATTCCTTCGTACGATCCATTCTAATTCCTTCGTACGATCCATTCTATTTCATTCGTATGATCCATTCTAATTCCTTCGTAAGATACATTCTAATTCATTCCCATGAATGTATCCATTCTAATTCATACGTACGATCCATTCTAATTCATTCATACGATCCACTCTAATTCATTCATACGATCCATTCTAATTCATTCGCACGAATGTATGCATTCTAATTCATTCGTACGGTCCATTCTAATTCATTCGCACAATCTATTCTAATTCATTCGTACGATCCATTCTAATTCATTAGCACGATCCATTCTAATTCATTCGTACGATCCATTCTATTTCATTCGTACGATCCATTCTTACTCATTCGTACGATCCCTTCTAATCCATTCGCACGAATGTATCTATTCTAACTCATTCGTACGATCCATTCTAATTCATTCACATGAATGTATCAATTCTAATTCATTAGCACGATCCTTTCTAATTCATTCATACGATCTATTCTAATTCATTCGCACGAATGTATCCATTCTAATTCATTCTAATTCCTTCGTACGATCCATTCGTACGATCCATTCTAATTCCTTCGCAAGAATGTATCCATTTTAATTCATTCATACGATCCATTCTAGTTCATTCACATCTATTCTAATTCATCCGTACGATCCAGTCTAATTCATTAGCACGATCCATTGTAATTCATTCATACGATCCATTCTATTTCATTCGTACCATCCATTCTAATTCATTCGTACGATCCATTCTAATTCATTTGCACGATCCATTCGAATTCATTCATACGATCCATTCTAATTCATTCATATAATCCATTCTAATTCTTTCGCACGAATGTATCCATTCTAATTCATTCGTACGATCCACCCTAATTCCTTCTTATGATCCATTCTAATTCATACGCATGAATGTATCCATTCTATTGAATTAGAATGGATAGTCCGAATGAATTAGAATGGATCGTATGAATGAATTAGAATGGATCATGCGAATGAATTAGAATGGATCGTACGAATGAATTAGAATGGATGCATTCGTGCGAATGAATTAGAATGGATACATTCGTGCGAATCAATTACAATGGATCCTACAAATGAATTAGATTGGATCGTACGAATAAATTAGAATGGACGTATGAATGAATTAGAATGGATCGTACGAATGAATTAGAATGGATACATACGTGCGAATAAATTTGAATGGATCCTACGAATGAATTAGAATGGATCCATTCTAACTCATTCGTACAATCCATTCTAATTCTTTTGGACGAATGTATCCATTCTAATTAATTCGTACGATCCATTCTAATTCATTCGTACGATCCAATCTTACTCATTCGTACGATCCATTCTAATTCATTCGCACGAATGTATCCATTATAATTCATTCGTACGATCCATTCTAATTCATTCGCACGATCCAATCTAATTCATTCGCACGATCCATTTTAATTCATTCGTACGATCCATTCTAATTCATTCGTACGATCCATTCTAATTCATTCGCACAATCTATTCTAATTCATTCGTACGATCCAATCTAATCAATTAGCACGATCCATTCTAATTCATTCATACGATCCATTCTAATTCATACGTATGATCCATTCTAATTCATTCGTACAATCCTTCTTACTCATTCGTACGATCCATTCTAATTCATTCGCACAAATGTATCCATTCTAATTCATTCGTACGATCCATTCTAATTCATTCGCATGATCCATTCTAATTCATTTATACGATCCATTCTAATTCATTCATACAATCTATTCTAATTAATTCGTACGATCCATTCTAATTCCTTCGTACGATCCATTCTAATTCATTCGTACGATCCATTCTAATTCATTCGCATGATCCATTATAATTCATTCGTACGATCCATTCTAAATCATTCATACGATCCATTCTTATTCATTCGTACGAATGTATCCATTCTAATTCATTCGTACGATCCTCCCTAATTCCTTCGTATAATCCATTCTAATTTATTCGTACGATCCATTCTAATTCATTCGTACGATCCATTCTAATTCCTTCGTACGATCCATTATAATTCCTTCGTACGATCCATTCTAATTCATTCGCACTAATGTATCCATTCTAATTCATTCGTACGATCCATTCGAATTCATTCATACGATCCATTCTAATTCATTTATACGATCCATTCTAATTCATTTGCACGAATGTATCCATTCTAATTCATTCGTACGATCCATTCTAATTCCTTCGTACGATCCATTCTAATTCCTTCGTACGATCCATTCTGATTCATTTGCATGATCCATTCTAATTCATTCATACAATCCATTCTAATTCTTTTGCACGATTGTATCCATTCTAATTCATTCGTATGATCTATTATAATTCCTTCGTACGATCCATTCTAATTCATTCCTATGAATGTATCCATTCTAATTCATACGTACGAGCCATTCTAATTCATTCATACGATCCAATCTAATTCATTCATACGATCCATTCTAATTCATTCGCACGAATGTATCCATTCTAATTCATTCGTACGATCCATTCTAATTCATTCGCACAATCTATTCTAATTCATTCGTACGATCCATTCTAATTCATTACCACGATCCATTCTAATTCATTCGTACGATCCATTCTATTTCATTCGTACGATCCATTCTTTCTCATTCGTACGATCCATTCTAATTCATTCGCACGAATGTATCCATTCTAATTCATTAGCACGATCCATTCTAATTCATTCATACGATCCTTTCTAATTCATTCGCACAAATGTATCCATTCTAATTCATTCTAATTCATTCGTACGATCCATTCGTACGATCCATTCTAATTCCTTCTCAAGAATGTATCCATTTTAATTGATTCGTCTGATCCATTCTAATTCATTCACATCTATTCTAATTCATTCGTACGATCCATTCTAATTCATTAGCACGATCCATTGTAATTCATTCATACGATCCATTCTATTTCATTCGTACGATCCATTCTTACTCATTCGTACGATCCATTCTAATTCATTCGCACAAATGTATCCATTCTAATTCATTCGTACGATCCATTCTAATTCATTCGCACGATCCATTCTAATTCATTCGTACGATCCATTCTAATTCATTCGTACGATCCATTCTAATTTATTCGCACGATCCATTCTAATTCATTCATACGATCTATTCTAATTCATTCATATAATCCATTCTAATTCTTTCGCATGAATGTATCCATTCTAATTCATTCGAACGATCCACCCTAATTCCTTATGATCCATTCTAATTCATTCGCATGAATGTATCCATTCTAATGAATTAGAATGGATCGTGCGAATGAATTAGAATGGATCGTGCGAATGAATTAGAATAGATCGTACGAATGAATTAGAATGGATACATTCGTGCGAATGAATTAGAATGGATACATTCATGCGAATGAATTAGAATGGATCCTACAAATGAATTAGAATGGATCGTACGGATAAATTAGAATGGACATATGAATGAATTAGAATGGATCGTACAAATGAATTAGAATGGATACATACGTGCGAATGAATTAGAATGGATCGTGCGAATGAATTAGAATGGATCCATTCTAACTCATTCGTACAATCCATTCTAATTCTTTTGCACGAATGTATCCATTCTAATTAATTCGTACGATCCTTTCTAATTCATTCGTATGATCCAGTCTTACTCATTCGTACGATCCATTCTAATTCATTCGCACGAATGTATCCATTCTAATATATTCGTACGATCCATTCTAATTCATTCGGACGATCCATTTGAATTCATTCATATGTTACATTCTAATTCATTCGTACGATCCATTCTAATTCATTCGCACAATCTATTCTAATTCATTCGTACGATCCAATCTAATTCATTAGCATGATCCATTCTAATTCATTCATACGATCCATTCTAATTCATACGTACGATCCATTCTAATTCATTCGTACAATCCATTCTTACTCATTCGTACGATCCATTCTAATTCATTCTCACGAATGTATCCATTCTAATTCATTCGTATGATCCATTCTAATTCATTCGCATGATCCATTCTAATTCATTTATAAGATCCATTCTAATTCATTCATACAATCTATTCTAATTAATTCCTACGATCCATTCTAATTCCTTTGTACGATCCATTCTAATTCCTTCGTACGATCCATTCTAATTCATTCGTACGATCCATTCTAATTCATTCGCATGATCCATTCTAATTCATTCGTACGATCCATTCTAATTCATTCATACGATCCATTCTTACTCATTCGTACGAATGTATCCATTCTAATTTATTCGTACGATCCACCCTAATTCCTTCGTATAATCCATTCTAATTCATCCACACGAATGTATACATTCTAATTCATTCGTACGATTCATTCGAATTCATTCATACGATCCATTCTAATTCCGATTACATTCTAATTCATTCATACGATCCATTCGAATTCATTCGTATGATGCATTCAAATTCATTCGTACGATCCATTCTATTTCATTCGTACATTCCATTCTTACTCATTCGTACGATCCATTCTAATTCATTCGCACGAATGTATCCATTCTAATTCATTCGTACGATCCATTCTAATTCATTCGCACGATCCATTCTAATTCATTCGTACGATCCATTCTTACTCATTCGTACGATCTATTCTAATTCTTTCGCACAAATGTATCCATTCTAATTCATTCGTATGTTCCATTCGAATTCATTCATACGATCCATTCTAGTTCATTCATACGATCCATTCTAATTCATTCGCACGAATGTATCCATTCTAATTCATTCGTACGGTCCATTCTAATTCATTCGCACAATCTATTCTAATTCATTCGTACGAAGTATTCTAATTCATTCGCACGATCCATTCTAATTCATTTGTACGATCCATTCTAATTCATTCATACAATCCATTCTAATTCTTTTGCACGAATGTATCCATTCTAATTCCTTCGTACGAGCCATTCTAATTCCTTCGTACGATCCATTCTAATTCATTCCCATGAATGTATCCATTCTAATTCATACGTACGATCCATTCTAATTCATTCATACGATCTAATCTAATTCATTCATACGATCCATTCTAATTCATTCGCACGAATGTATCCATTCTAATTCATTTGTACGATCCATTCTAATTCATTCACACAATCCATTCTAATTCCTTCGTACGAATGAATTAGAATGGATCGTATGAATCAATTAGAATGGATTGTGCGAATGAATTAGAATGCATCGTGCGAATGAATTAGAATAAATTCGCACGAATGAGTAAGAATGGATCGTACGAATAAAAAAGAATGATCGTATGAATGAACTAGAATGGATTGTGCGAATGAATTAGAATGGATCGTATGAATGAGTAAGAATGGATCGTACGAATGAAATAGAATGGATCGTACGAATGAATTAGAATGGATCCATTCATGTGAAAGAATTAGAATGGATTGTATGAATGAATTTGAATGGATCATATGAATGAATTAGAATGGATCGTGCGAATGAATTAGAATGGATCGTACGAATGAATTAGAATGGATCGTATGAATGAATTAGAATAGCTCGTACGAATGAATTAGAATAGATCGTGCGAATGAATTAGGATGGATCGTACGAATGAATTAGAATGGATCGTACGAATGACATCGAATGGGTCGTGTGAAAGAATTAGAATGGATTGTATGAATGAATTAGAATGGATCGTATGAATGAATTAGAGTGGATCGTGATGAATTAGAATGGATCCATTCTAATTCTTTCGCACGAATGTATCCATTCTAATTCATTCGTACGATCCACCCTAATTCCTTCGTACGATCCATTCTAATTCTTTCGCACGAATGTATCCATTCTAATTCATTCATACGATCCATTCGAATTCATTCAAACGATCCATTCTAGTTCATTCATACGATACATTCTAATTCATTCGTATGATCTATTCTAATTCATTCGAACGAATGTATTCATTCTAATTCATTCGCACGAATGTATCCATTCTAATTCATTCGCACGATCCATTCTAATTCATTCGCACGATCCATTCTAATTCATTCATACGATCCATTCTAATTCATTCATACAATCCATTCTAACTCTTTCGCACGAATGTAACCATTCTAATTCATTCGTACGATCCACCCTAATTCCTTCGTATGATCCATTTTAATTCATTCGCACGATCCATTCTAATTCATTCGTACGATCCATTCTAATTCATTCATACGATCCATTCTAATTCATTCATACAATCCATTCTAGTTCTTTCGCACGAATGTATCGTACAAATTAGAATGGATCGTACGAATGAATTAGAATGGATACATTCGTGCGAATGAATTAGAATGGATCGTACGAATGAGTAAGAATGGATCGTATGAATGAAATAGAATGGATCGTACGAATGAATTAGAATGGATCGTGCTAATGAATTAGAATGGATCGTACGAATGAATTAGAATACATTGTGCGAATGAATTAGAATGGATTGTACGAATGAATTAAAATGCATACATTCGTGCGAATGAATTAGAATGGATCGTATGAATGAATTAGAAAGGATCGTATGAATGAATTAAAATGGATCGTACGAAGGATCGTATGAATGTATTAGAATGGATCGTACGAATGAGTAAGAATGGATCGTACGAATGAATTTGAATGGATCGTACGAAGGAATTAGAATGGATCGTACGAATGAATTAGAATGGATCGTATGAATTAATTAGAATGGATCGGGCGAATAAATTAGAATGGATCGTACGAATGAATTAGAATGGATACATTCGTGCGAAAGAATTAGATTGGATTGTATGAATGAATTAGAATGGATCGTACGAATGAATTAGAATGGATCGTATGAATAAATTAGAATGGATCGTGCGAATGAATTAGAATGGATCGTATGAACGAATTAGAATGGATACTCTAATTCATTCATACGATCCATTCTAATTCATTCGTACGATCCATTCTAATTAATTCATACGATCCATTCTAATTCATTCGTACGATCCATTCTAATTCATTCGCACGATCCATTATAATTCATTCATACGATCCATTCTAATTCATTCATACAATCCATTCTAATTCTTTCGCACGAATGTATGTATTCTAATTCATTCATACAATCCATTCTAATTCTTTCGCACGAATGTATCCATTCTAATTCATTCGTATGATCCATTCTAGTTCATTCGCACAATCTATTCAAATTCATTCGTACGATCCATTCTAATTCATTCGTACGATCCATTCTAATTCCTTTGTATGATCCATTCTATTTCATTCATATGATCCATCCTAATTCCTTCGTACGATCCATTCTAATTCATTCCCATGAATGTATCCATTCTAATTCATACGTACGATCCATTCAAATTCATTCATACGATCCAATCTAATTCATTCATACGATCCATTCAAATTCATTCGCACGAATGTATCCATTCTAATTCATTCGCACGATCCATTCTAATTCATTCATACAATCCTTTCTAATTCTTTTGCCCGAATGTATCCATTCTAATTCATACGTATGATCCATTCTAATTCATTCATACGAACCAATCTAATTCATTCATACGATCCATTCTAATTCATTCGCACGAATGTATCCTATCTAATTCATTCGTACGATCCATTCTAATTCATTCGCACAATCTATTCTAATTCATTCGTACGATCCATTCTAATTCATTAGCATGATCCATTCTAATTTATTCATACGATTCATTCTATTTCATTCGTACGATCCATTCTTATTTATTTGCACGAATGTATCCATTCTAATTCATTCGTACGATCCATTCTAATTCATTCGCACGATCCATTCTAATTCATTCATACGATCCATTCTAATTCATTCATACAATCCATTCTAATTCTTTCACACAAATGTATCCATTCTAATTCATTCGTACGATCCACCCTAATTTCTTTGTATGATCTATGCTAATTCATTCGTACTAATGTATCCATTCTAATTCATTCTTACGATCCATTCAAATTCATTCATACGATCCATTCTAATTCATTCATAAGATCCATTCTAATTCATTCACATGAATGTATCCATTCTAATTCATTCGTACGATCCATTCGAATTCATTCATACGAACCATTCTAATTCATTCATACGATCCATTCTAATTCATTCGCACGAATGTATCCATTCTAATTCATTCGTACGATCCATTCTAATTTATTCGCACGATGCAATCTAATTTATTCGCACGATCCATTCTAATTCATTCATATGATCCATTCCATTACATTCGTACGATCCATTGTAACTTATTCATACGATCCATTCTAATTCATTCGCACGAATGGATCATTCTAATTCATTCGTACGATCCATTCTAATTCATTCGCACGATCCATTCTAATTTATTCATACGATCCTTTCTAATTCATTCGTACGATCCATTCTAATTCATTCGCATGATCCATTTTAATTAATTCATACGATCCACTCTAATTCATTCATACAATCCATTCTAATTCTTTTGTACGAATGTATCCATTCTAACTCATTCGTACGATCCACCCTAATTCCTTCGTATGATCCATTCTAATTCATTCGCACGAATGTATCCATTCTAATTCATTCGTACGATCCATTCGAATTCATTCATACGATCCATTCTAATTTATTCATACGATCCATTCTAATTCATTCACATGAATGTATCCATTCTAATTCATTCGTACGATCCATTCTAATTCATTCGCACAATCTATTCTAATTCATTCGTACGATCCATTCTAATTCATTCGCACGATCCATTCTAATTCATTTGTACGACCCATTCTAATTCATTCATACAATCCATTCTAATTCTTTTGCATGAATGTATCCATTCTAATTCATTCGTACGATCCATTCTAATTCCTTCGTACGATTCATTCTAATTCCTTCGTTCGATCCATTCTAATTCATTCCCATGAATATATCCATTCTAATTCATTCATACGATCCATTCTAATTCATTCATACGATCTATTCAAATTCATTCGCATGAATGTATCCATTCTAATTCATTCATACGATCCACTGTAATTCATTCGCACAATGTATTCTAATTCATTCGTACGATCCATTCTAATTCATTCGCACGATCCATTCCAATTCATTTGCACGATCCATTCTAATTCATTCAAACAATCCATTCTAATTCTTTTGCACGAATGTATCCATTCTAATTCATTCGTACGATCCATTCTAATTCCTTCGTACGATCCATTCTAATTCCTTCGTATGATCCATTCTAATTCCTTCGTACGATCCATTCTATTTCATTCGTATGATCCATTCTAATTCCTTCGTACGATCCATTCTAATTCATTCCCATGAATGTATCCATTCTAATTCATACGTACGATCCATTCTAATTCATTCATACGATCCAAACTAATTCATTCATATGATCCATTCTAATTCATTCGCACGAATGCATCCATTCTAATTCATTCGTACGATCCATTCTAATACATTCGCACGAAAATATCCATTCTAATTCATTCACACGAACGTATCCATTCTAATTCATTCGTACGATCCATTCTAATTCATTCGCACGATCCAATCTAATTCATTCGCACGATCCATTCTAATTCATTCATACGATCCATTCGATTTCATTCGTACGATCCATTCTTACTCATTCGTATTATCCATTCTAATTCATTCGCACGAATGTATCCATTCTAATTCTTTCATACGATCCATTCTAATTCATTCACACGATCTATTCTAATTCATTCATACGATCCATTCTAATTCATTCATACAATCTATTCTAATTAATTCGTATGATCCATTCTAATTCATTCGTACGATCCATTCAAATTCATTCGCACGATCCATTCTAATTCTTTCATACGATCCATTCTAATTCTTTCGTACAATCCATTCTAATTCATTCATACGATCCATTCTTACTTATTCGTACGATCCATTCTTACTCATTCGTACGATCCATTCTAATTCATTCGCATGAATGTATCCATTATTACTCATTCGGACGATCCATTCTAATTCATTCGCACGAATGTATCCATTCTATTTCATTCGAACGATCCATTCTAATTCATTCGCACGATCCATTCTAATTCTTTCATACGATCAATTCTAATTCATTCATACGATCCATTCTAATTCATTCGTATGATCCATTCTAATTGATTCATAAGATCCATTCTAATTCATTCATACAATCCATTCTAATTCTTTCGCACGAATGTATCCATTCTAATTCATTCATACGATCCACCCTAATTCCTTCGTATGATCTATTCTAATTCATTCGCTCGAATATATCGATTCTAATTTATTCGTCGATCCATTCGAATTCATTCATACGATCTATTCTAATTCATTCATACGATCCATTCTAATTCATTCGCACAATCTATTCTAATTCATTCGAACGATCCATTCTAATTCTTTCCTACTATCCATTCTAATTCTTTTGCACGAATGTATCCATTCTAATTCATTCGTACGATCCATTCTAATTCCTTCGTACGATCCATTCTATTTTGTTCGTATGATCCATTCTAATTCCTTCATATGATCCATTCTAATTCATTCATATGATCCAATCTAATTCATTCATACGATCCATTCTAATTCATTCGCACAAATGTATCCATTCTAATTCATTTGTACGATCCATTCTAATTCATTCGCACAACCTATTCTAATTCATTCGTACGATCCATTCTAATTCATTAGCACGATCCATTCTAATTCATTCGTACGATCCATTCTATTTCCTTCGTACGATCCATTCTTACTCATTCGTACGATCCATTCTATTTCATTCGTACGATCCATTCTTACTCATTCGTTAGATCCAATATAATTCATTCATATGATCCATTCTAATCCATTCATACAATCCATTCTAATTCATTCATACGATCCATTCTAATTCATTCATACAATCCATTCTAATTCTTTTGCACGAATGTATCCATTCTAATTCATTCGTACGATCCACCCTAATTCCTTCATATGATCCATTCTAATTTATTCGCACGAATGTATCCATTCTAATTCATTCGTACGATCCATTCGAATTCATTTATACGATCCATTCTAATTCCTAATACATTCTAATTCATTCGTACGATCCATTCGAATTCATTTGTACAATGCATTCTATTTCATTCGTACGATCCATTCTAATTCATTCATACAATCCATTCTAATTCTTTTGCACGAATGTATCCATTCTAATTCATTCGTACGATCCACCCTAATTCCTTCGTATGATCCATTCTAATTTATTCGCACGAATGTATCCATTCTAATTCATTCGTGTGATCCATTCTAATTCCTAATACATTCTAATTCATTCGTACGATCCATTCGAATTCATTCGTACAATGCATTCTATTTCATTCTATTTCATTCGTACGATCCATTCTTACCCATTCGTACGCTCCATTCTAATTCATTCGCACGAATGTATCAATTCTAATTCATTCGTACGATCCATTCTAATTCATTCGCATGATCCATTCTAATTCATTCATACGATCCATTCTAATTCATTCGTACGATCCATTCTTACTCATTCGTACGATCCATTCTAATTCATTTGCACGAATGTATCCATTCTAATTCATTCGTACGATCCATTCGAATTCATTCATACGATCCATTCTAATTCATTCATACGATCCATTCTAATTCATTCGCACGAATGTATCCATTCTAATTCATTTGTACGATCCATTCTAATTCATTCGCACAATCTATTCTAATTCATTCGTACGATCCATTCTAATTCCTTCGTACGATCCATTCTAATTCCTTTGTACGATCCATTCTAATTCATTCCCATGAATGTATCCATTCTAATTCATACCTACGATCCATTCTAATTCATTCATACGAT
The DNA here is from genome assembly GCA_947650365.1 of Chamaelirium japonicum. NCBI lineage: Eukaryota > Viridiplantae > Streptophyta > Magnoliopsida > Liliales > Melanthiaceae > Chamaelirium > Chamaelirium japonicum. Next base: position 583,273 of record CANTAL010000156.1, read on the forward strand.
CCAATCTAATTCATTCATACGATCCATTCTAATTTCTTCGCACGAATGTATCCATTCTAATTCATTTGTACTATCCATTCTAATTCATTCGCACAATCCATTCTAATTCCTTCGTACGAATGAATTAGAATGGATCATATGAATTAATTAGAATGGATCGTGTGAATGAATTAGAATGGATCGTGCGAATGAATTAGAATATATTCACACGAATGAGTAAGAATGGATCGTATGAATGAAATAGAATGGATCGTATGAATGAATTAGAATGGATCGTGCGAATGAATTAGAATGGATCGTACGAATGAATTAGAATGGATCGTACGAATGAGTTAGAATAGCAAGTACGAATGAATTAGAATAGATCGTGCGATTGAATTAGGGTGGATCGTACGAATGAATAAGAATAGATCGTCCGAATGAATTAGAATGGATCGTACGAATGACTTAGAATGGATCGTGCGAAAGAATTAGAATGGATTGTATGAATGAATTAGAATGGATCGTATGAATGAATTAGAATGGATTATGCGAATAAATTAGAATGGATCGTACGAATGAATTAGAATGGATATATTCATGCGAATGATTTAGAATGGATCGTACGAATAAGTAAGAACGGATTGTACGAATGAAATAGAACAGATACATTCGTGCGAATGAATTAGAATGGATCGTGCTAATTCATTCATACGATCCATTCTAATTCATTCGTACGATCCATTCTAATTCATTCGTACAATCTATTCTAATTCATTCGTACGATCCATTCTAATTCATTCGCATGATCCATTCTAATTCATTTGCACGATCATTTCTAATTCATTCATACAATCCATTCTAATTCTTTCGCATAAATATATCTATTCTAATTCATTCGTACGATCCACCCTAATTCCTTCGTATGATCCATTCTAATTCATACGTACGATCCATTTGAATTCATTAGCATGATCCATTCTAATTCATTCATACGATCCATTCTAATTCATTCGTACGATCCATTCTAATTCATTCGCACGATCCATTCTAATTCATTCGCACAATCTATTCTAATTCATTCGCATGATCCATTCTAATTCATTCATACGATCCATTCTAATTCATCCATACAATCCATTCTAATTCATATGATCCATTCTAATTCATTCGCACGATCCATTCTAATTCATTCATACGATCCATTCTAATTCATTCGTACGATCCTTTCTAATTCATTCGCACGATCCATTCTAATTCATTCATATGATCCATTCTAATTCATTCATACAATCCATTCTAATTCTTTCGCACGAATGTATCCATTCTAATTCATTGGTACGATCCACCCTAATTCCTTCGTATGATCCATTCTAATTCATTCGCACGAATGTATCCATTCTAATTCATTCGTACGATCCATTCGACTTCATTCATACGATCCATTCTAGTTCATTCATACGATCCATTCTAATTCATTCGTACGATCCATTCTAATTCATTCGCACAAATGTATCCATTCTAATTCATTCAAACGATCTATTCTAATTCATTCGCACGATCCATTCTAATTCATTCATATGATCCATTCTAATTCATTCATACAATCCATTCTAATTCTTTCGCACGAATGTAACCATTCTAATTCATTCGTACGAATCACCCTAATTCCTTCGTATGATCCATTTTAATTCATTCGCACGATCCATTCTAATTCATTCGTACGATCCATTCTAATTCATTCGCACGATCTATTCTAATTCATTCATACGATCCATTCTAATTCATTCATATAATCCATTCTAATTCTTTCGCACGAATGTATCGTACGAATTAGAATGGATCGTACGAATGAAGTAGAATGGATACATTCGTGCGAATGAATTAAAATGGATCGTACGAATAAGTTAGAATGGATCGTACGAATGAAATAGAATGGATCGTACGAATGAATTAGAATGGATCATGCTAATGAATTAGAATGGATCGTACGAATGAATTAGAATAGATTGTGCAAATGAATTAGAATGGATCGTACGAATGAATTAGAATACAGACATTCGTGCGAATGAATTAGAATGGATCGTATGAATGAATTAGAATGGATCGTATGAATGGAATAGAATGGATCGTACGAATGGAATAGAATGGATCGTACGAATGAGTAAGAATGGATCGTACGAATGAATTAGAATGGATCGTACGAAGGAATTAGAATGGATCGTACGAATGAATTAGAATGGATCGTACGAATGAATTAGAATGGATCGTACGAATGAATTAGAATGGATACATTCATGCGAAAGAATTAGATTGGATTGTATGAATGAATTAGAATGGATCGTACGAATGAATTAGAATGGATCGTATGAATAAATTAGAATGGATCGTCCGAATGAATTAGAATGGATCGTACGAACGAATTAGAATGGATACTCTAATTCATTCATACGATACATTCTAATTCATTCGCACGATCCATTCTAATTCATTCATACGATCCATTCTAATTCATTTGTACGATCCATTCTAATTCATTCGCACGATCCATTCTAATTCATTCATATGATCCGTTCTAATTCATTCATACAATCCATTCTAATTCTTTCGCACGAATGTATGCATTCTAATTCATTTATACAGTCCATTCTAATTCTTTCGCACGAATGTATGCATTCTAATTCATTCATACTATCCATTCTAATTCTTTCGCACAAATGTATCCATTGTAATTCATTCGTACGATCCATTCTAATTCATTCGCACAATCTATTCTAATTCTTTCGTACTATCCATTCTAATTCCTTCGTACGATCGATTCTAATTCCTTCGTACGATCCATTCTATTTCATTCATATGATCCATTCTAATTCCTTCGTACGATCCATTTTAATTCATTCCCAAGAATGTATCCATTCTAATTCATACGTACGATCCATTCTAATTCATTCATATGATCCAATCTAATTCATTCATACGATCCATTCTAATTCATTCTCATGAATGTATCCATTCTAATTCATTCGCACGAATGTGTCCATTCTAATTCATTCGCACGATCCATTCTAATTTATTCATACAATCCATTCTATTTCTTTTGCCCGAATGTATCCATTGTAATTAAAACGTACGATCCATTCTAATTCATTCATACAATCCAATCTAATTCATTCATACGATCCATTTTAATTCATTCGCACGAATGTATCCTATCTAATTTATTCGTATGATCCACTCTAATTCATTAGCAGGATCCATTCTAATTCATTCGTACGATTCATTCTATTTCATTCGTACGATCCATTCTAATTCATTCGCACGAATGTATCCATTCTAATTCATTCGTACGATCCATTCTAATTCATTCGCACGATCCATTCTACTTCATTCATACGATCTATTCTAATTCATTCATACAATCCATTCAAATTTTTTCGCACGAATGTATCTATTCTAATTCATTCGTACGATCCACCCTAATTCCTTCGTATGATCTATTCTAATTTATTCGTACTAATGCATCCATTCTAATTCATTCTTACGATCCATTCGAATTCATTCATACGATCCATTCTAATTCAGTCATACGATCCATTCTAATTCATTCGCATGAATGTATCCATTCTAATTCATTCGTACGATCCATTCCAATTCATTCATACGATCCATTCTAATTCATTCATACGATCCATTCTAATTTATTCGCACAAATGTATCCATTCTAATTCATTCATACGATCCATTCTAATTCATTCGCACGACCCAATCTAATTCATTCGCACGATCTATTCTAATTCATTCGTACGATCCATTCTATTTCATTCGTACGATCAATTCTAACTCATTTGTATGATCCATTCTAATTCATTCGCACGAATGTATCCACTATAATTCATTCGTACGATCCATTCTAATTCATTCACACGATTCATTCAAATTTATTCATACGATCCATTCTAATTCATTCGTACGATGCATTCTAATTCATTCACATGATACATTTTAATTCATTCATACGATCCATTCTAATTCATTTATACAATCCATTCTAATTCTTTCACACGAATGTATCCATTCTAATTCATTCGAACGATCCACCCTAATTCCTTCGTATGATGCATTCTAATTCATTCGCACGAATATATCCATTCTAATTCATGCGTACAATACATTCGAATTTATTCATACGATCCATTCTAATTCATTTATACGATCCATTCTAATTCATTCGCACGAATGTATCCATTCTAATTCATTCGTACGATCCATTCTAATTCATTCGCATAATCTATTCTAATTCATTCGTACGATCCATTCTAATTCATTCGCACGATCCATTCTAATTCATTTGTACGATCCATTCTAATTCATTCATACAATCCATTGTAATTCTTTTGCACGAATGTATCCATTCTAATTCATTCGTATGATCCATTCTAATTCCTTCGTACGATCCATTCTAATTCTTTCGTACGATCCATTCTAATTCATTACCATGAATGTATCCATTCTAATTCATTCATACGATCCATTCTAATTCATTCATACGATCCATTCTAATTCATTCGCACGAATGTATCCTTTGTAATTCATTCGTACGATCCATTCTAATTCATTCGCACAATGTATTCTAATTCATTCGTACGATCCATTCTAATTCATTCGCACGATCCATTCTAATTCATTTGCACGATCCATTCTAATTCATTCATACAATCCATTCTAAATCTTTTGCACGAATGTATCCATTACAATTCATTCGTATGATCCATTCTAATTCCTTCGTACGATCCATTCAAATTCCTTCGTACGTTCCATTCGATTTCATTCGTATGATCCATTCTAATTCCTTCGTACGATCCATTCTAATTCATTCCCATGAATGTATCCATTCTAATTCATACGTACGATCCATTCTAATTCATTCGTACGATCCATTCTCATTCATTCGCACGATCCATTCTAATTCATTCATACGATGCATTCTAATTCATTCATACAATCCATTCTAATTCTTTCGCACGAATGTATCCATTCTAATTCATTCATACGATCCACCCTAATTCCTTCTTATGATCCATTCTAATTCATTCGTACGATCCATTCTAATTCATTCGCACGATCCATTCTAATTCATTCATACAATCCATTCTAATTCATTCGCACGAATGTATCCATTCTAATTCATTCGTACGATCCATTATAATTCATTCGCACGATCCAATCTAATTCATTCGCACGATCAATTCTAATTCATTCATGCGATCCATTCTATTTCATTCGTACAATCCATTCTTACTCATTCGTACGATCCATTCTAATTCATTCGCACGAATGTAACCATTCTAATTCATTCGCACGAATGTATCCATTCTAATTCATTCGTACGATCCATTCTAATTTATTCGTACGATCCATTCGAATTCATTCGTATGATCCATTCTAATTCCTTCGTATGATCCATTCTAATTCATTCCCATGATTGTATCCATTCTAATTCATATATACGATCCATTCTAATTCATTCATGCGATCCAATCTAATTCATTCATCCGATCCGTTCTAATTCATTCGCATGAATGTATCCATTCTAATTTATTCGTACGATCCATTCTAATTCATTAACACGATCCATTATAATTCATTCGTACGATCCATTCTATTTCATTCGTACGATCCCTTCTTACTCATTCGTACGATCCATTCTAATTCATTCGCACAAATGTATCCATTCTAATTCATCGGACGATCCATTCTAATTCATTCGTATGAATGTATCCATTCTAATTCATTCGTACGATCCATTCTAATTCATTCGCACGATCTATTCTAATTCATTTATACGATCCATTCTAATTCATTCGTACGATCCATTCTAATTCATTCGCACGATCTATTCTAATTCATTCATACGATCCATTCTAATTCATTCATACAATCCATTCTAATTCTTTCGCATGAATGTATCCATTCTAATTCATTCGTACGATCCACCCTAATTCCTTCTTATGATCCATTCTAATTCATTCGTACGATCCATTCTAATTTATTCGCACGAACCATTCTAATTCATTCATACAATCCATTCTAATTCTTTCGCACGAATGTATCCATTCTAATTCATTCGTATGATCCATTCTAATTCATTCGCACGATCCATTCTAATTTATTCATACGATCCATTCTAATTCATTCATACGATCCATTCTATATCATACGTACGATTCATTCGAATTCATTCATACGATCCATTCAAATTCATTCATACTATCCATTCTAATTCATTCACATGAATGTATCCATTCTAATTCATTCGTACGATCCATTCTAATTCATTCGCACGATCCAATCTAATTCATTCGGACGATCAGTTCTAATTCATTCGTACGATCCATTCTATTTCATTCGTATGATTCATTCTTACTCATTCGTACGATCCATTCTAATTCATTCGCACGAATGTATAAATTCTAATTTATTCGTACGATCCATTCTAATTCATTCGCACGATCCAATCTAATTCATTCGCACGAACCATTCTAATTCATTCGTACGATCCATTCTATTTCATTCGTACGATCCATTCTTACTCATTCGTACGGTCCATTCTAATTCATTCGCACGAATGTATCCATTCTAATTCATTCGTACGATCCATTCTAATTCATTCGCACGATCCATTCTAATTCATTCATACGATCTATTCTAATTCATTCGTACGATCCATTCTTATTCATTCATACAATCTTTTCTAATTCTTTCACACGAATGGATCCATTCTAATTCATTCATACGATCCATTCTAATTCATTCGCACGATCCATTCTAATTCATTCATACGATCTATTCTAATTCATTCGTACGATCCATTCTAATTCATTTGTACGATCCATTCTAATTCATACGTACGATCCATTCTAATTCATTCATACGATTCATTCTAATTCATTTATACGATCCATTCTAATTCATTCGCACGAATGTATCCATTCTATATCATTCGTACGATCCATTCTAATTCATTCGCACGATCCAATCTAATTCATTCGCACGATCCATTTTAATTCATTCGTACGATCCATTCTATTTCATTCGTACGATCCATTCTTACTCATTCGTACGATCCATTCTAATTCATTCGCACGAATGTATCCATTCTAATTCATTCGTACAATCCATTCTAATTCATTCACACGATCCATTCTAATTCATTCGTATGATCCATTCTAATTCATTCATACAATCCATTCTAATTATTTTGCACAAATGTATCCATTCTAATTCATTCGTATGATCCATTCTAATTCCTTCGTACGATTCATTCTAATTCCTTCGTATGATCTATTCTATTTCATTCGTATGATCCATTATATTTCCTTCATACGATCCATTCTAATTCATTCCCATGAATGTATCCATTCTAATTCCTTCGTTAGATCAATTTAATTTCATTCGTTTCATCCATTCTCATTCCTTCGTATGATCCATTCTAATTCATTCGCACGAATGTATCCATTCTAATTCATTCGTACGATCCATTCTAATTCATTCGCACGATCCATTCTAATTCATTCATACGATCCATTCTAATTCATTCGCACGATCCATTCTAATTCATTCATACGATCCATTCTAATTCATTCATATAATCCATTCTAATTCATTCACATGAATGTATCCATTCTAATTCATTCGTACGATCCATTCTAATTCATTCGCACGATCCATTCTAATTCATTCATACGATCCATTCTAATTCATTCGTACGGTCCACCCTAATTCCTTCATATGATCCATTCTAATTCATTCGCACGAATGTATAATGAATTAGAATGGATCGTATGAATTAGAATAGATTGTATGAATGAATTAGAATAGATCGTACGAATGAATTAGAATAGATCGTGCGAATAAATTAGAATGGATCGTACGAATGAATTAGAATGGATACATTCGAGCGAATGAATTAGAATGGATAGTATGAATGAATTAGAATGGATCGTATGAATGAATTCGAATGGATCGTGCGAATGAATTAGAATGGATTGTACGAATGAATTAGAATGGATCGTATGAATGAATTATAATGGATCGTGCGAATGAATTAGAATGGATCGTATGAATGAAATAGAATGGATCGTATGAATAAGAATGGATCGTACGAAGGAATTAGAATGGATCATATGAATAAAATAGAATGGATCGTACGAAGGAATTAGAATGGATTGTACAAAGGAATTAGAATGGATCGTACGAAGGAATTAGAATGGATACATTCGTGCAAAAGAATTAGAATGGATTGTATGAATGAATTAGAATGGATCATGCAAATGAATTAGAATGGATCGTGCGAAAGAATTAGAATGGATCGTACAAATGAATTAGAATAGATTGTGCGAATGAATTAGAATGGATCGTACAAATGAATTAGAATGGATCGTACGAATGAATTAGAATGGATCGTATGAATGAATTAGAATGGATCGTGTGAATGAATTAGAATGGATCATATGAATGAATTAGAATGGACACATTCGTGCGAATGAATTATAATGGATCGTACGAATGAGTAAGAATGGATCGTACGAATGTAATAGAATGGATCGTATGAATGAATTAGAATTGATCGTGCTAATGAATTAGAATGGATCGTACAAATGAATTAGAATGAATTAGAATGGATCGTACAAATGAATTAGAATGAATTAGAATGGATCATACAAATATATCCATTCTAATTCTACGATCCATTCTAATTCATTTGCACGATCCAATCTAATTCATTCGCACGATCCATTCAAATTCATTCGTACGATCCATTCAATTTCATTCATACGATCCATTCTTACTTATTCGTACGATCCATTCTAATTCATTCGCACGAACGTATCCTCATTCGGACGATCCATTTCTAATTCATTCATATGATCCATTCTATTTCATTCGTACGATCCATTCTTACTCATTCGTACGATCCATTCTAATTAATTCGCACGATCCAATCTAATTCATTCGCATGATCCATTCTAATTCATTCGTACGATCCACTCTCTTTCATTCGTATGATCCATTCTTACTCATTCGTATAATCCATTCTAATTCATTCGCACGAATGTATCCATTCTAATTCATTCATATGATCCATTCTAATTCATTCGCACGATCCATTCTAATTCATTCAGACGATCCATTCTAATTCATTCGTACGATCCATTCTAATTCATTCGCACGATCCATTCTAATTCATTCATACGATCCATTCTAATTCATTCATACAATCCATTCTAATTCTTTCGCACGAATGTATCCATTCTAATTCATTCGTACGATCTACCCTAATTCCTTCGTATGATCAATTCTAATTCATTCGCACGAATGTATCCATTCTAATTCATTCGTATGATCCATTCGAATTCATTCTTATGATCCATTCTAATTCATTCATATGATCCATTATAATTCATTCGCACGAATGTATCCATTCTAATTCATTCGTACGATCCATTATAATTCATTTGCACGATCCAATCTAATTCATTCGCACGATCCATTTTAATTCATTCGTACGATCCATTCTATTTCATTTGTACAATCCATTCTTACTCATTCGTACGATCCATTCTAATTCATTCGCACGAATGTATCCATTCTAATTCATTCGTATGATCCATTCTAATTCATTCGCACGATCCATTCTAATTCATTCGTACGATCCATTCTAATTCATTCGTACGATCCATTCTAATTCATTCACATGATCCATTCTAATTCATTGATACAATCAATTCTAATTCATTCATACAATCCATTCTAATTCTTTCGCACGAATGTATCCATTCTAATTCATTTGTACGATCCACCCTAATTCCTTCGTATGATCCATTCTAATTTATTCGCACGAATGTATCTATTCTAATTCATTCGTACGATCCATTCAAATTCATTCATACGATCCATTCTAATTCATTCAAACGATCCATTCTAATTCATTCGCACGAATGTATCCATTCTAATTCATTCGTACGATCCATTCTAATTCATTCGCACAATCTATTCTAATTCATTCGTACGATCCATTCTAATTCATTGGCACGATCCGTTCGAATTCATTTGTACGATCCATTCTAATTCATTCATACAATCCATTCTAATTCATTTGCACGAATGTATCCATTCTAATTCTTTCATACGATCCATTCTAATTCCTTCATACGATCCATTCTAATCTCTTGGTACGATCCATTCTAATTAGAATGGATCGTGCAAATGAATTAGAATGGATACATTCGTGCGAATGTATTAGAATGGATCGTACAAATGAATTAGAATAGATCATATGAATGAATTAGCATGATCCATTCTAATTCTTTCGCACGAATATATCCATTCTAATTCATTCGTATGATCCATTCTAATTCATTCATACGATCTAATCTAATTCATTCGTACGATCCATTCTAATTCATTTGCACGATCCATTCTTATTCATTCATACGATCCATTCTAATTCATTCATACGATCCAATTCGCACGATCCCTTCTAATTCATTCGTACGATCCATTCTAATTCATACGTACAATCTATTCTAATTCATTCGTACGATCCATTCTAATTCATTAGCACGGTCCATTCTAATTCATTCATACAATCCATTTAAATTATTTCGCACGAATGTATCCATTCTAATTCATTCGTACGATCCACCCTAATTCCTTCATATGATCCATTCTAATTCATTTGCACGAATGTATCGTGCTAATGAATTAGAATGGATCGTATGAATTAGAATAGATTGTATGAATGAATTAGAATGGATCGTATGAATTAGAATAGATTGTATGAATGAATTAGAATGGATCGTACGAATGAATTAGAATAGATCGTGCGAATAAATTAGAATGGATCGTACGAATGAATTAGAATGGATACATTCGTGCGAATGAATTAGAATGGATCGTATGAATGAATTAGAATTGATCGTATGAATGAATTCAAATGGATCGTGCGAATGAATTAGAATGGATCGTACGAATGAATTAGAAAGGATCGTATGAATGAATTAGAATGGATCGTGCGAATGAATTACAATGGATCGTATGAATGGAATAGAATGGATCGTATGAATAAGAATGGATCGTACGAAGGAATTAGAATGGATCATACCAATAAAATAGAATGGATCGTATGAAGGAATTAGAATGGATCGTACGAAGGAATTAGAATGGATACATTCGTGCAAAAGAATTAGAATGGATTATATGAATGAATTAGAATGGATCGTGCAAATGAACTAGAATGGATCGTGCGAAAGAATTAGAATGGATCGTACGAATGAATTAGAATAGATTGTGCGAATGAATTAGAATGGATCGTACGAATGAATTAGAATGGATCGTACGAATGAATTAGAATGGATACATTCGTGCGAATGAATTAGAATGGATCGTGCGAAAGAATTAGAATGGATCGTACGAATGAATTAGAATGGATACATTCGTGCGAATGAATTAGAATGGATCGTATGAATGAGTAAGAATGGATTGTACGAATGAATTAGAATGGATCGTACGAATGAATTAGAATGGATACATTCGTGCAAAAGAATTAGAATCGATTGTACGAATGAGTTAGAATGGATCCATTATAATTCATTCGCACGATCCATTCTAATTCATTCGCACGTATGTATCCATTATAATTCATTCGTACGATCCATTTTAATTCATTCATACGATCCATTCCAATTCATTCGTACGATCCATTCTAATTCATTTGCACGATCGATTCTAATTCATTCGTACAATCTATTCTAATTCATTCGTACGATCCATTCTAATTCATTCGCATGATCCATTCTAATTCATTTGCACGATCTTTTATAACTCATTCATACAATCAATTCTAATTCTTTCGGATGAATATATCCATTCTAATTCATTCGTACGATCCACCCTAATTCCTTCGTATGATCTATTCTAATTCATACGTACGATCCATTTGAATTCATTAGCATGATCCATTTTAATTCATTCATACGATCCATTCTAATTCATTCGTACGATCCATTCTAATTCATTCGCACGATCCATTTTAATTCATTCGCACAATCTATTCTAATTCATTCGCATGATCCATTCTAATTCATTCATATGATCCATTCTAATTCATCCATACAATCCATTCTAATTCATATGATCCATTCTAATTCATTCGCACGATCCATTCTAATTCATTCATACGATCCATTCTAATTCATTCGTACGATCCATTCTAATTCATTCGCACGATCCATTCTAATTCATTCATATGATAAATTCTTATTCATTCATACAATCCATTCTAATTCTTTCGCACGGATGTATCCATTCTAATTCATTCGTACGATCCACCCTAATTCCTTCGTATGATCCATTCTAATTCATTCGCACGAATGTATCCATTCTAATTCATTCGTACGATCTATTCGACTTCATTCATACGATCCATTCTAGGTCGTTCATACGATCCATTCTAATTCATTCGTACGATCCATTCTAATTCATTCGCACAAATGTATCCATTCTAATTCATTCGCACGATCCATTCTAATTCATTCGCACGATCCATTCTAATTCATTGATATGATCCATTCTAATTCATTCATACAATCCATTCTAATTCTTTTGCACGAATGTAACCATTCTAATTCATTCGTACGAATCACCCTAATTCCATCGTATGATCCATTTTAATTCATTCGCACGATCCATTCTAATTCATTCGTACGATCCATTCTAATTCATTCGCACGATCTATTCTAATTCATTCATACGATCCATTCTAATTCATTCATAAAATCCATTCTAATTCTTTCGCACGAATGTATCGTACGAATTAGAATGGATCGTACGAATGAAGTAGAACGGATACATTCGTGCGAATGAATTAGAATGGATCGTACGAATAAGTTAGAATGGATCGTACGAATGAAATAGAATGGATCATACGAATGAATTAGAATGGATCGTGCTAATGAATTAGAATGGATCGTACGAATGAATTAGAATAGATTGTGCAAATGAATTAGAATGGATCGTACGAATGAATTAGAATGCATACATTCGTGCGAATGAATTAGAATGGATCGTATGAATAAATTAGAATGGATCGTATGAATGAATTAGAATGGATCGTACGAATGGAATAGAATGGATCGTATGAATGAATTAGATTGGATCGTACGAATGAGTAAGAATGGATCATACGAATGAATTAGAATGGATCGTATGAAGGAATTAGAATGGATCGTACGAATGAATTAGAATGGATCGTATGAATGAATTAGAATGGATCGTGCGAATGAATTAGAATGGATCGTACGAATGAATTAGAATGGATACATTCACGCGAAAGAATTAGATTGGATTGTATGAATGAATTAGAATGGATCGTACGAATGAATTAGAATGGATCGTATGAATAAATTAGAATGGATCGTGCGAATGAATTAGAATGGATCGTACGAACGAATTAGAATGGATACTCTAATTCATTCATACGATCCATTCTAATTCATTCACACGATCCATTCTAATTCATTCATACGATCCATTCTAATTCATTTGTACGATCCATTCTAATTCATTCGCACGATCCATTCTTATTCATTCATACGATCCGTTCTAATTCATTCATACAATCCATTCTAATTCTTTCGCACGAATGTATGCATTCTAATTCATTTATACAATCCATTCTAATTCTTTCGCACGAATGTATGCATTCTAATTCATTCATACTATCCATTCTAATTCTTTCGCACAAATGTATCCATTGTAATTCATTCGTACGATCCATTCTAATTCATTCGCACAATATATTCTAATTCTTTCGTGCTATCCATTCTAATTCCTTCGTACGATCCATTCTAATTCCTTCGTATGATCCATTCTATTTCATTCATATGATCCATTCTAATTCCTTCGTATGATCCATTTTAATTCATTCCCATGAATGTATTCATTCTAATTCATACGTACGATCCATTCTAATTCATTCATATGATCCAATCAAATTCATTCATACGATCCATTCTAATCCATTCTCATGAATGTATCCATTCTAATTCATTCGCACGAATGTATCCATTCTTATTCATTCGCACAATCCATTCTAATTTATACATACAATCCATTCTATTTCTTTTGCCCGAATCCATTGTAATTCATATGTACGATCCATTCTAATTCATTAATACGATCCAATCTAATTCATTCATACGATCCATTCTAATTCATTCACACGAATGTATCCTATCTAATTTATTCGTACGATCCATTCTAATTCATTCGCACAATCTATTCTAATTCATTCGTACGATCCACTCTAATTCATTAGCACGATCCATTCTAATTCATTCGTACGATTCATTCTATTTCATTCGTACGATCCATTCTAATTCATTCGCACGAATGTATCCATTCTTATTCATTCGTACGATCCATTCTAATTCATTCGCACGATCCATTCTAATTCGTTCATACGATCTATTCTAATTCATTCATACAATCCATTCTAATTTTTACGCACGAATGTATCTATTCTAATTCATTCGTACGATCCACCCTAATTCCTTCGTATGATCTATTCTAATTTATTCGTACTAATGTATCCATTCTATTTCATTCTTACGATCCATTCGAATTCATTCATACGATCCATTCTAATTCATTCATACGATCAATTCTAATTCATTCGCATGAATGTATCCATTCTAATTCATTCGTACGATCCATTCGAATGCATTCATACGATCCATTCTAATTCATTCATACGATCCATTCTAATTTATTCGCACAAATGTATCCATTCTAATTCATTCGTACGATCCATTCTAATTCATTCGCACGATCCAATCTAATTCATTCGCACGATCCATTCTAATTCATTCGTACGATCCATTCTATTTCATTCGCACGATCAATTCTAACTCATTTGTATGATCCATTCTAATTCATTCGCACGAATGTATCCATTATAATTCATTCGTACGATCCATTCTAATTGATTCGCACGATCCATTCAAATTTATTCATACGATCCATTCTAATTCATTCGTACGATGCATTCTAATTCATTCACATGATCCATTTTAATTCATTCATACGATCCATTCTAATTCATTCATACAATCAATTCTAATTCTTTCGCACGAATGTATCCATTCTAATTCATTCGTACGATCCACCCTAATTCCTTCGTATGATGCATTCTAATTCATTCGAACGAATGTATCCATTCTAATTCATGCGTACGATACATTCGAATTCATTCATACGAGCCATTCTAATTCATTCATACGATCCATTCTAATTCATTCGCACGAATGTATCCATTTTAATTCATTCGTACGATCCATTCTAATTCATTCGCATAATCTATTCTAATTCATTCGTACGATCCATTCTAATTCATTCGCACGATCCATTCTAATTCATTTGTACGATCCATTCTAATTCATTCATAAAATCCATTCTAATTCTTTTGCACGAATGTATCCATTCTAATTCATTCGTATGATCCATTCTAATTCTTTCGTACGATCAATTCTAATTCATTACCATGAATGTATCCATTCTAATTCATTCATACGATCCATTCTAATTCATTCATACGATCCATTATAATTCATTCGCACGAATGTATCCTTTCTAATTCATTCGTACGATCCATTCTAATTCATTCGCACAATGTATTCTAATTCATTCGTACGATCCATTCTAATTCATTCGCACGATCCATTCTAATTCATTTGCACGATCTATTCTAATTCATTCATACAATCCATTCTAAATCTTTTGCACGAATGTATCCATTATAATTCATTCGTACGATCCATTCTAATTCCTTCGTACGATCCATTCAAATTCCTTCGTACGTTCCATTCGATTTCATTCGTATGATCCATTCTAATTCCTTCGTACGATCCATTCTAATTCATTCCCATGAATGTATCCATTCTAATTCATACGTACGATCCATTCTAATTCATTCGTACGATCCATTCTAATTCATTCGCACGATCCATTTTAATTCATTCATACGATGCATTCTAATTCATTCATACAATCCATTCTAATTCTTTCGCACGAATGTATCCATTCTAATTCATTCATACGATCCACCATAATTCCTTCTTATGATCCATTCTAATTCATTTGTATGATCCATTCTAATTCATTCGCACGATCCATTCTAATTCATTCATACAATCCATTCTAATTCATTCGCACGAATGTATCCATTCTAATTCATTCATACGATCCATTATAATTCATTCGCACGATCCAATCTAATTCATTCGCACGATCAATTCTAATTCATTCATGCGATCCATTCTATTTCATTCGTACAATCCATTCTTACTCATTCGTACGATCCATTTTAATTCATTTGCACGAATGTAACCATTCTAATTCATTCGCACGAATGTATCCATTCTAATTCATTCGTACGATCCATTCTAATTCATTCGTACGATCCATTCGAATTCATTCGTATGATCCATTCTAATTCCTTCGTATGATCCATTCTAATTCATTCCCATGAATGTATCCATTCTAATTCATATATACGATCCATTCTAATTCATTCATGCGATCCAATCTAATTCATTCATCCGATCCGTTCTAATTCATTCGCATGAATGTATTCATTCTAATTTATTCGTACGATCCATTCTAATTCATTAGCACGATCCATTATAATTC